>OY726525.1:60162266-60567266 GCA_963383655.1 Bathymodiolus septemdierum | reverse complement strand
AGGAGTTAGCGATCATGTGTGTGTGGGTTAGGAGGAGTGGGCGATCATGTGTGTGTGTGCTAGGAGGAGTGGGCGATCCTGTGTTTATGTGTTAGGAGGAGTGGGCGATCATGTGTTTGTGTGCTAGGAAGAGTGGGCGATCATGTGTTTATGTGTTAGGAGTGGGCGATCATGTGTTTGTGTGTTAGGAGGAGTGAGCGATCATGTGTTTGTGCGTTAGAATGAGTGGGCTATCATGTGTTTGTGTGTTAGGAGGAGTGGGCGATCATGTGTTTGTGTGCTAGGAGGAGTGGGCGATCATGTGCTTGTGTGCTAGAAGGAGTGGGCGATCATGCGTTTGTGTGTTAGGAGGAGTGGACGGTCATGTGCTTATGTGTTAGGAGGAGTGGGCGATCATGTGTTTGTGTGTTAGGAGGAGTGGGAGATCATGTGTTTGTGTGCTAGGAGGAGTGGGCGATCATGTGTTTGTGTGCTAGGAGGAGTGGGCGATCATGTGCTTGTGTGCTAGGAGTAATGATTTTTCCTGTCTCTATGATTTTCGAATTTAATTTTTATACCTGTTTTGACCATGTGGTATTTTTACTTTTCATTATGACGTGAAAACATTTAAAGTATTTGATTTTCCAATTTTCTGACGTTGAGTGTATCTGATAAAATTTATTCCAGAAACGGGTGTGTGCTCTAACATTACACATCTACGTTTGTTTATTAAACCTATGAAATGACTAAATATTACTTACAACGGTTGCTGAACAATAACTAAACAGAACTGACATATAAGAACAACGGGGGCAGTCAGCAGTGATCCTAAGCAACATTTTAGTTTCCGACGATGCTTAGTAGATCTATGTCCTGTTGTCTTATAGACATATTCACATTCTCCACTAAAATAATCAAAATACTGTGGTTTTATTTTATTTTCGTTTAGTATTAATATTAGTGCCGATGTTTATTATATATATTTCTTGTTGTATTATAGGAAGGTCGACATTATACACTAAAATAATTATAATATTGTGGTGTTATGTTCGTTGGTATCAGTATTTGTGGGCTTACAGAAAGTGTAACATTTGTAGATATTTGAATGTGTGATGTTGATACTTGTAACATGAATATTTCGTGATGCAATAGTGCAATAGTAGTTTTCATGCAAGTTGGTAATATTATGTTTTTCTATATATTCTTGATTTTTGTTAAAAATATTTGCAATAAACCTTAAAAAAAACGAGGATTTATTTTCAAATGATCACATGTAATTGCTTTGCTCTTCTGAATGTTTGAAATTCAATGCCATCATTTCTTTCAAATGGTAGAAACCACGTGACTAATGACGAGGATTGATCCTATATTTATGTACAGAACGTAAGATGCTACATACTCAAAACATCCGTTATCAGACTGATTCGTTTGTCCTTGACCTTATGATGTTAGATGGTCTATATTGACTCAGTTGAGATATGATTATTTGTTTTATTTCTGGTGTCCTTGAATTCCACAAAAGCTCTGATATTTACATCCTGTATTAATATTCATGTTACATTTTATATCTTGCTACCTGTTTTTATGTCTCCAGATATAAATTACAGTCGATTAATTTCCGTTTTAGATAAGACATTAGTGTACTATAATGGTTATTATTACTTACTTCATAATTCTTGATATCGTCGAGTAGCTATGGAAACGGGCTATGATGATACGTTGATGTCTTCTCTGTAATAGAACATAACATTTTTCATTTTTCATTATGACGTCTAATGATACAACTCGAGGACTGATACTGAATACAAGAGTGTGATATGAAAACAATATATACTGCATGCATAGAGATTAGCACATGGTATTTTTCATATCAGATTACTTATCAGCAGTAGGTTCTGATATATCAGCCATACATCCGGCAAGGTTAAGGGCTGATATCGAGAGCAAGGGCTGGTGAGGGTCTGATATGACAAAGGCCATGCTATAAACAGTTTTTCATACACATTTTCGGAAAATGACGAATTACAATGTGATACTGATTACAGAAAGGGATATGTGATGGTTTTTTTTATCATATACTTAGAGTTGTTAAAGCACTTTTTTGCCATGTGATATATAATTTAAAATCTAATGAAATGCATTAACGGCTCCCTGGCTGATATATCAGAACCTAGGACTGTTCAGGGATATCATATTAAAAAGATCATGTGATATATTGCAACGGCTATAAATCTACAATAAAAACAGCAATTGCGCAAAGGTAAACATGAAAGGTTATGAATATATTTTAGTAAGTGGCTGTGAGAATGTTGTGTAGCACTAGGTGAAATGCTTTTCAGCCATATTATGGCGAGAACAGGTTACTTTTTGGTGAAACGCTGATAATGTCTGCTTTGTAGTCTACCTTCAAGCAGAGTCGGATTCTTTAAGGCTAGCTCACTGAAGCAACAGTTCGCTCCGTTCGACAACCTTATTTTTACTCCAAACTAAACACTCGGTGTTCATGTACCTTAATGACGTATGGGCCTAGCGGAGAAGCAGAAATACCAATGCTATTGTCACTGTCAATGTTTTATCTACCATACCTCGAACTTTAGTGGTGATAATCACTGATGGCCTAGACGTACATGTACACAAATCCAATTACCATTCACTCACGGTATTACGAGACCCGTTTGTCTTCGAAATATTTGCGGAATTCATGGTCAATAATATGAGGTTTCCTTGATATCAATAGCATTGCTCAACATCACTGTTTAAACTGATTGGCCGTCGTGGTCGTGATCGTATGGTACTTGGATTTAAGACTACCTTTGCTATCAGTGCCTATCACCACTAAATATGTGAGTTCGAACCCCGCTCAGGCCAGAATTCGATACAACATTATGTGATTAAGTTTGTCAGTGAGTTGCGGCAGGTTGGTGGTTTTCTCCGGGGTACTCCATTTTCCTCCACCAATAAAACTGACCGCCACGATATAGCTGAAATATTGTTGAAAGTGGCGCTAAAACACCATAAACCATAACCATTGATATTAGTAGCATTTTTCACCATCACTGTTTAAACTATACATTCATAATGTCTAATACTTGAATTTTCTCGGCTTTGTAAATTACAAAAAGGGTGCACTCGACTCGCAGCTGAAAATTATAAAGTCTACTAATTGCTTGTCCATGGTCGGTGGTGCTCTCCGGGTACTCCGGCTTCTTCCACCACTAAAACTGGTCGCCATGATATAGCTGAAATATTGCTGAAAGTAGCGTTAAACACTAAAAATCCAACAAAAAAATAGAAAAAAAAAGAAAGAATTTTCCCAGATGTAAAAGACGTACCTGATTTAACATTTTTGTTATTTGAAACGATTTAATTCCATTCATTCGTAAGAATACATCTCTACTCATTCTAAGATTCTCCTTCATAGCAATGTTATTTTCCTCACAACACTTTACAAACTGTGAACAATGTATAGTACTGTAAAAAATTGAGTAAAATTTATTAAATGAAAAGCTTTTGTGGGGTTCGTGCTACTAGATCTTTAGTTTTATGGGTAAGGTTTATAGATCGTTGTTTCTCCTTTTTTTTTTGGCCATTGCGTTGTCTGTTCTTCGATTTACGTATTCTGACTACCCCTTTGGCATCTTCAAATTCTTCTTATACATTTTATTCGTGTTACTTGATCTTTTGTTTTGTAAATAATAAACGTTAGAAAAAACCGATGGGGCCATGAAGAATGGTCAATCCAGAGAAAACCGAAGGGGCAATGAAGAATGGGCAATCCAGAGGAAACCGAATGGGCAATCAAGAATGGGCAATCCAGAGAAAACCGAAGGGGCAATCAAGAATGGGCAATCCAGAGAAATCCGAAGGGGCAATAAAAAATGGGAAATCCAGAGAAAACCAAAGGGGCAATAAAGAATGGTTAATCCAGAGAAAACCGAAGGAGCAATAAAGAATGGTCAATCCAGAGAAGACCGAAGGGACAATCAAGAATGATAAATCCAGAGAAAACCGAAAGGGCAATCAAGAATGGGAAATCCAGGGAAAACCGAAGGGGCAGTCAATAATTGTCAATCCAGAGAAAACCGAAGGGCAACCAAGAATTGTCAATCCAGAGAAATCAGAAGGGGAAATCAAGAATGGGCAATCCAGAGAAAACCGAAGGGGCAATCAAGAATGGGCAATCCAGAGAAAATCGAAGGGGTAATCAAGAATGGGCAATCCAGAGAAAACCGATGGGGCAATCAAGAATTGTCAATCCAGTGAAAACCAAAGGGGCAATCAAGAATGGGCAATCCAGAGAAATCCGAAGGGGAAATCAAGAATGGGCAATCCATAGAAAACCGAAGGGCCACTCAAGAATGGGCAATCCAGAGAAAACCGAAGGGGCAATCAAGAATGGGCAATCCAGAGAAAATCGAAGAGTTAATCAAGAATGGGCAATCCAGAGAAAACCGATGGGGCAATCAAGAATGGTCAATCCAGAGAAAACCAAAGGGGCAATCAAGAATGGGCAATCCAGAGAAAACCGAAGGGGCATTCAAGAATGGTCAATCTAGAGAAAACCGATGGGGCAACCAAGAATGGTCAATCCAGAGAAAACCGAAGGGGCAATCAAGAATGGGCAATCCAGAGAAAATCAATGGGCAATCAAGAATGGTCAATCCAGAGAAAACCGATGGGGCAATCAAGAATGGGAAATCCAGAGAAAACCGAATGGGCAATCAAGAATGGGAAATCCAGAGAAAACCAATGAGGCAATCAAGAATGGAAAATCCAGAGAAAACCGAATGGGCAATCCAGAGAAAACCGATGGGGCAATCAAGATTGGGAAATCCAGAGATGCTAGCAAGAGTGGGTACACAAAGCACAGGACGAACACAAACAAAACAAAAAACACAACACAGAAAACTATAATGATGAGCAACACGAATTCCACCAAAATCCGAGGGTGTTTGGCAATTTTTCCATTCTCTTTGGTCATTGTATTGTCTATCCTTCATTGATTGACGGTCTCTGATTAAAAGAAGAGCTTGAAGATGTTTTGAGTGAAATTTGTGTTATCTTTAATTTTCTGTTTAGTGTTTTGCATATCACTGCTTGCCCTTTTGTAGCTTTTCCTTTGGTCATTGCATCCTCTGTCCTTTTGTAGCTTTTCATTTGGTCATTGTATTGTCTGCCCTTTTGTAGCTTTTCCTGTAGTCATTGTACTGTCTGTCCTTTTGTAGCTTTTCCTCTGGTTATTGTATTGTCTTTCCTTTTGTAGCTTTTCCTGTGGTCATTGTATTGTTTGTTCTTTTGTAGATTTTCCTTTGGTCATTGTATTGTCTGTCCTTTTGTAGCTTTTCTTTTGGTCATTGTATTGTCTGTCCTTTTGCAGCTTTTCCGGTGGTAATTGTATTGTCTGTCCTTTTGTAGCTTTCCCTGTAGTCATTGTATTGTCTGTACTTTTGTAGCTTTTCCTGTGGTTATTGTACTGTCTGTCCTTTTGTACATTTTCCTGTGGTCATTGTATTGTCTATCCTTTTGTAGCTTTTCCTTTGGTCATTGTATTGTCTGTTCTTTTGTAGCTTTTCCTTTGGTCATTGTATTTATCTGTCCTTTTGTAGCTTTTCCTGTGGTCATTGTACTCTCTGTCCTTTTGTAGCTTTTCATGTGGTCATTGTATTTTCTGTCCTTTTGTAGCTTTTCCTTTGTTCATTGTATTGTCTGTCCTTTTGTAGCTTTTCCTTTGATCATTGTATTGTCTGTCCTTTTGTAGCTTTTCTTGTGGTCATTGTGTTATCTGTTCTTTTGTAGTTTTTCCTTTGGTCATTGTATTGTCTGTCTTTTTGTAGCTTTTCCTGTGGTCATTGTATTGTATGTCCTTTTGTAGCTTTTCCTGTGGTCATTGTACTGTCTGTCCTTTTGTAGCTTTTCCTGTGGTCATTGTACTCTCTGTTCTGTTGTAGCTTTTCCTGTGGTCATTGTATTGTCTGTCCTTTTGTATCTTTTCCGTTGGTCATTGTATTGTATGTCCTTTTGTAACTTTTCCGTTGGTCATTGTATTCTCTGTCCTATTGTAACTTTTCCGTTGGTCATTGTATTGTATGTCCTTTTGTAACTTTTCCTATGGTCATTGTATTCTCTGTCCTTTTGTAACTTTTCCGTTGGACATTGTATTGTCTGTCCTTTTGTAACTTTTCCGTTGGTCATTGTATTGTATGTCCTTTTGTAACTTTTCCCGTTGGTCATTGTATTCTCTGTCCTTTTGTAGCTTTTCCGTTGGTCATTTATTGTCTGTCCTTTTGTAGCTTTTCCTATGGTCATTGTATTGTCTGTCCTTTTGTAGCTTTTCCTGTGGTCATTGTACTGTCTGTCCTTTTGTAGCTTTTCCTGTGGTCATTGTATTGTCTGTCCTTTTGTAGCTTTTCCTGTGGTCATTGTACTGTCTGTCCTTTTGTAGCTTTTCCTGTGGTCATTGTATTGTATGTCTTTTTGTAGCTTTTCCTGTGGTCATTGTATTGTCTGTCCTTTTGTAACTATTCCGTTGGTCATTGCATTGTATGTCCTTTTGTAACTTTTCCGTTGGTCACTGTATTGTCTGTCCTTTTGTAACTTTTCCGTTGGTCATTGTATTGTATGTCCTTTTGTAACTTTTTCGTTGATCATTGTATTCTCTGTCCTTTTGTAACTTTTCCGTTGGTCATTTATTGTCTGTACTTTTGTAACTTGTCCTATGGTCATTGTATTCTCTGTCCTTTTGTAACTTTTCCGTTGGACATTGTATTGTCTGTCCCTTAGTAACTTTTCCGTTGGTCATTGTATTGTATGTCCTTTTGTAACTTTTCCGTTGGTCATTGTATTCTCTGTCCTTTTGTAACTTTTTCGTTGGTCATTGTATTGTCTGGCCTTTTGTAGCTTTTCCGTTGGTCATTGTATTGTATGTCCTTTTGTAACTTTTCCGTTGGTCATTGTATTCTCTGTCCTTTTGTAACTGTTCCGTTGGTCATTGTATTGTCTGTCCTGTTGTAACTTTTCCGTTGGTCATTGAATTGTCTGTCCTTAGACTTAAATTAAGTAAGCAAACATTTAATATATCTGCACATATACAAAAAACAAACCCTTGATTTATTTTTTTGATTTTCAAGAGGACCTTTGTGGCTTGGCATCTGAGTTAGATGAAGTTAGTAATCATATCGACAAGCTGTATAACATCGTAATAATAGTAATTTATTATTTCTAGACCACAAAAAAAATGAAATATAGTTGAAGGTAACGTTAAATACCGAAAGCTTATTATACAATGAAACCAAACCATCCCAATGAAAGACATATTTGTTAATTTATTCCGAACACAAACGTTGGTCCCAGTGATGTTCGTTTTATATAGGTTTTACTGTAAATAATTTGATTTGAAAGAAAATGACTCATGCTTACCCTGGATCTCCAAGTTCTGCTAGTTTGCATGTAATTGTATAGTCTTTCCCAAAAACATCCAATTGCATTGCATGTTGTCCAAATACTGCTGTAAGTAAGTCTCCTTTATGAATACCTACTTTAGCAGTGATATCGACATGATATGTCCTAGATATTGACCTGAATAAAAACAACTACATTAAATATTGTTATTAATAACGCGCATATAAGAATTGTAGCTAAATATAGATATCATTGATTGATTGATCGATTGTTGGTTAACATCAGGTGCTCTACCTACGACTAGACATGGCTCTACCTACGACTAGACGGGGGCTTTACCTACGACTAGACGGGGGCTCTACCTACGACTAGACGGGGGCTCTATCTACGACTAGACGGGGGCTCTACCTACGACTAGACGGGGGCTCTACCTACGACTAGACGGGGGCTCTACCTACGACTAGACGGGGGCTCTACTTACGACTAGACGGGGGCTCTACCTACGACTAGACGGGGGCTCTACCTACGACTAGACAAGGGCTCTACATACGACTAGACAGGGGCTCTACCTACGACTAGACAGGGGCTCTACCTACGACTAGACATGGCTCTACCTACGACTAGACAGGGACTCTACCTACGACTAGACAAGGGCTCTACCTACGAGTAGACATGCCTCTACCTACGACTAGACTGGGGCTCTACCTACGACTAGACAGGGGCTCTACCTACGACTAGACATGACTCTACCTACGACTAGACAGGGACTCTACCTACGACTAGACATGGCTCTACCTACGACTAGATATGGCTCTACCTACGACTAGACAGGGGCTCTACCTACGACTAGACATGGCTCTACCTACGACTAGACAGGGGCTCTACCTACGACTAGACATGGCTCTACCTACGACTAGACAGGGACTCTACCTACGACTAGACAGGGGCTCTACCTACGACTAGACGGGGGCTCTACCTACGACTAGACATGGCTCTACCTACGACTAGACATGGCTCTACCTACGACTAGACATGGCTCTACCTACGACTAGACATGGCTCTACCTACGACTAGACAGGGGTTCTACCTACGACTAGACAGGGGCTCTACCTACGACTAGACATGGCTCTACCTACGACTAGACAGGGTCTCTACCTACGACTAGACGGAGGCTCTACCTACGACTAGACAGGGACTCTACCTACGACTAGACAGGGGCTCTACCTACGACTAGACGGGGGCTCTACCTACGACTAGACAGGGACTCTACCTACGACTAGACAAGGGCTCTACCCACAATCTAGATAGAGGCTCTACCTACGATTAGACAGGGACTCTACCTACGACTAGACAAGGACTCTACCTACGACTAGACAATCAACCGCATTCGAGGCGATTAGTTAATGCAAAAACATAACAACAGGAACTGCTAACCTTTCCGGAACACCTGAGTTCACTCCCAGTTTTTTGTGGAGTTCGTATTGCTCGATCTTTAGTTTTTGTGTAGATTGTTGTTTGTCCTTTTCTTTTTTTTCTTTTGACTATTGTATTGTCTTTCTTCAACTGTTTTCTATAGTCTTTGGTTTGGCCCGAGACACGACTGAGGCTACCACACTCGCAACGTCATACTAACCTTTACACCACCGATGAAAAAACGATACGACATCCATTAAATATTACTTATATGTATTAAGGGACGTTTGAAGATACCAAAAGGGAATTAAAAAACAGTATTTATATTTTTCTACATGCAAACCTGTATTAAGAGGTCACCTTTGGGACAAAAGAAACATTTCCTATAAAGAGAGATGGCCTCTTAAAAGGGGCTCAATTCATATAATGTTCTATCACAGGACAAGACGAGGTGACCTTTCAATACATGTGACTGCTTAATAGAGAGGACCGAATGGTCAGGTTTGACTTAATAGAGAGGACCGAATTGTCAGGTTTGACTGTATTTGTTCTAAGTTAAATTCATCTAACCTGACTTTGTCAATTAAACCTAATCCCATATACACAGACAATACTGACGGATTATAATTATTGTCTTGTTCCTCACATATACACACGAAACCATCATGAAACATTGTCAATATCTGGTGATTATTCTTCTAAAAATACAAAAATTATGAAATATTAAACCATTTCAATACTAATATATGTTGAATATATTTTTTTTATAAATATGCAGAAAAAATGTATGAAATCATGACAATGTTAATATCTGTTGAGCATAATTCTTTGAAACAAATTTACCAGACTATCATGAAACATGGTAAACATCCGCTGAATATAATTCTATTTTTTTTTAAATAAATACAAGCAAACAAACATTACAGAAATCCGAAGAGGTCAATCAACAAATGGCAATCCAGGGATATAGGCAACATTGGTCACAAAACACAGGACGAAGACATCCAAAGCAAAAACACAACACAGAAAACTAGATACGATTATCAACACGGAACCACAAAAACCCGGGAATTAACCCAAGTGCTCGCGAAGGGTAAGCATTTCCTGTTTCTCATTAGACACCCACTGCGTTACTCTAAGTCTAGTGCGGTAAAAGTCTTTTTGGTCAGTGAGGAGAGAAAAAACTATGTAAAAAGTCAACTAGTTACTGACGACGACCAAATAATTTATATAGCGATGACTTCAACCTAGGAGTAACGTGGTCGTGTGTTATTAGACAAGGTGTTGAATCTGACAGTTGGTATCTAATTGATTAAATCATGATTTCTATAGAAGGCATATTTAATGTTGAATGAAGTCGACTTACATTGCCATCATTGATCACTGTTTATTGTGTTATGTTATTGGCCGATTTACCATTACTAAATTGAAGTTTTGTCAGTGACATAAGGTCGGTCGCTGGTTATCTCCGGGTACTCCAGTTTCTTCCAATAATAAAACTGATCGCCACGATATAACTGAAATATTGTTGAAAGTGGTGCTAAACACCATAGCCCTAACCGTTTAATTCACGTCAATATATCCATTGTATTATATCATGACGTGTGATATTGCAATATTTATGTCATATATTGAATAGTAAGTACGGAGCTATTTATATCCTTCACATCAACCGAATTCATTTTTAATATAAAACACGATATTTTCATGCATGGTTGAATCTAATAAAAAGCTTAATAAAAATAAACCAAATATTTCAAAACTAGCTCGCTATACAATTCAACGACAACTAGCAACTCTAATGTTCCAGGTCGACCTGCATCATATATATATTATCTTACGATATCAAAAGAATGTTCAAATAATGATGGTTAACAATTCCACTATTATCAACAAAGCGAACTATCACCTTTGACCTTAACTCACTGCATTTATAAATGAGGACAACTACATATGACGTTGGAAATCCCTGCCTTGGGTTGTGAGAGGCACACAAATGTGACAGGGATACAGGTTACTCCGCGTGCTGTTATATAACCTCCCCCTCTTGATAATTGGATCTCCAACGTCATTACATATATGTATCCAACACATATTGTGTATGTTTTTGTTTTTGCTTTCCTTGGTCTTGTGTACAGTATGCTGCCAGTTTCTCTGGATTTTCCTTTTTTGACTGCCCCTTCGGTATTCTCTACCGTTTATTCTGTTCGGTATAGACAGGTGTTCCGTTTATACATATTAAATTAACAAATATTTCCTACATTGGGACTTTATTTATTGTTCAGTTTATACATTATTTCGTTTTATTCATGATTTTTTATTGCACTTTCAGTATTCTTTAACGTTAATATACAAACAAACTATTAAAAACTGCACTGTGATGGTATTTGTATATTAACTGATCAATCTACTGATACTACAATTCCTTTGATCACAATCCTCCCTAATTACCTTTTAACATCAACATCAGTCATGGAACATTAATTGAAAGTATTCACAAACATGCTATATTTGTGTGGAGCAGAGAAACTATTCTGATCATGTACGATACATGTCTTTGAACAAATAAAAAACGTAGATATCAAATTTATTGCGTACGACGTGTTTCTGGAATTACCAGCATCAGGTACGCTAAAAATAAAATCAGTTATCACAATGAACTTACAAGTTATCGTAAATAAAGAGAAATATGTCGTGTTAGTAACATTGAGTTTTGAAAATTTAATGGTGATAATCTGAAAATCACATTGACGGGGGTTCATATGACAACAAATTACAAAATGGGTATGAAAAGGTAAGACAATATGTTGATGCATGTTGAATATGTGAATCAACGTTAGAGAATACCGAAGGGGCAGTACAAATGAACAATCCAGAGAAACCGTCAACATAGGACACACAATAGGAAGATAGGCATAGCACAAACAAAACACAATATGCGTTGGGCACAACTATGCGCAAGCAAACACAAATAACGTAAATAAGACATGAGCCCTCCTACAAACAACTGGAAGTAAAGACAAACCAAACATCTTTTCTATGCAGAAATCGCAACGGACGCCACAAAACAAAGCTTAGAACGCAAAGACACACAACAGGACGGTACTACACAAAGCTTAGAACGTAAAGACACACAACAGGACAGCCCAAAAAACTATAACGATGAGCAGCACGTAGGATGAATATGTTAAATATACCACAAGCATTGCAAGTGTTGCATAAACAAATTTGATTGTTGTTTAATTAGTATTGAATTTATAAATCCACAATTCAATATAGATGTACGAAAAGCTTGATAATACTAAAGGGACAATCAGAAGTCAATAACTAGGAAAATCAGAAGTCAATAGCTAGGACAACCAGAAGTCAATAGCTAGGACAATCAGAAGTCAATACAAGCAAGGACAATCAGAATTCAATACAATAGCTAGGACAATCAGAAGTCAAGACAATAGCTGGGACAATCAGAAGTCAATACAATAGCTAGGACAATCAGAAGTCAATACAATAGCTAGGACAATCAGAAATCAATACAATAGCTAGTACAATCAGAAGTCAATAGCTAGAACAATCAAAAGTCCATAGCTAGAACAATCAGAAGTCAATACAATAGCTAGGACAATCAGAAGTCAATAAAATAGCAAGGGCAATCAGAAGTCAATGCAATAGCTAGGGCAATCAGAAGTTCAATGCAATAGCTAGGACAATTAGAAGTCAATACAATAGCTAGGACAATCAGAAGTCAATACAATAGCTAAGACAATCAGAAGTCAATACAATAGCTAGGGCAATCAGAAGTCAATACAATAGCTAGTACAATCAGAAGTCAATACAATAGCTAGGACAATCAGAAGTCAATACAATAGCTAGGACAATCAGAAGTCAATACAATAGCTAGGACAATCAGAAGTCAATACAATAGCTAGGACAATCAGAAGTCAATACAATAGCTAGGACAATCAGAAGTCAATACAATAGCTAGGACACTCAGAAGTCAATACAATAGCTAGGACAATCAGAAGTCAATACAATAGCTAGGACAATCAGAAGTCAATAAAATAGCTAGGGCAATCAGAAGTCAATGCAATAGCTAGGGCAATCAGAAGTTCAATGCAATAGCTAGGACAATCAGAAGTCAATACAATAGCTAGGACAATCAGAAGTCAATACAATAGCTAGGACAATCAGAAGTCAATACAATAGCTAGGACAATCAAAAGTCAATATAATAGCTAGTACAATCAGAAGTCAATACAATAGCTAGGACAATCAGAAGTCAATACAATAGCTAGGACAATCAGAAGTCAATAAAATAGCTAGGGCAATCAGAAGTCAATGCAATAGCTAGGGCAATCAGAAGTTCAATGCAATAGCTAGGACAATCAGAAGTCAATACAATAGCTAAGACAATCAGAAGTCAATACAATAGCTAGGGCAATCAGAAGTCAATAAAATAGCTAGGGCAATCAGAAGTCAATACAATAGCTAGGACAATCAGAAGTCAATACAATAGCTAGTGCAATCGGAAGTCAATACAATAGCTAGAACAATCAGAAGTCAATACAATAGCTAGGACAATCAGAAGTCAATACAATAGCTAGGACAATCAGAAGTCAATACAATAGCCAAGACAATCAGAAGTCAATACAATAGCTAGGGCAATCAGAAGTCAATGCAATAGCTAGTATAATCAGAAGTCAATACAATAGCTAAGACAATCAGAAGTCAATACAATAGCTAGGACAATCAGAAGTCAATACAATAGCTAAGACAATCAGAAGTCAATACAATAGTTAGGGCAATCAGAAGTCAATGCAATAGCTAGTACAATCAGAAGTCAATACAATAGCTAAGACAATCAGAAGTCAATACAATAGCTAGGGCAATCAGAAGTCAATACAATAGCTAGGGTAATCAGAAGTCAATAAAATAGCTAGGGCAATCAGAAGTCAATACAATAGCTAGTACAATCAGAAGTCAATACAATAGCTAAGACAATCAGAAGTCAATACAATAGCTAGGGCAATCAGAAGTCAATACAATAGCTAGGGCAATCAGAAGTCAATACAATAGCTAGGGCAATCAGAAGTCAATACAATAGCTAAGACAATCAGAAGTCAATACAATAGCTAAGACAATCAGAAGTCAATACAATAGCTAGGGCAATCAGAAGTCAATACAATAGCTAGGACAATCAGAAGTCAATACAATAGCTAGTGCAATCGGAAGTCAATACAATAGCTAGGACAATCAGAAGTCAATACAATAGCTAGGACAATCAGAAGTCAATACAATAGCTAGGACAATCAGAAGTCAATACAATAGCTAGGGCAATCAGAAGTCAATACAATAGCTAGTACAATCAGAAGTCAATACAATAGCTAAGACAATCAGAAGTCAATACAATAGCTAGGGCAATCAGAAGTCAATACAATAGCTAGGGCAATCAGAAGTCAATAAAATAGCTAGGGCAATCAGAAGTCAATACAATAGCTAGGACAAACAGAAGTCAATACAATAGCTAGGACAATCAGAAGTCAATACAATAGCTAAGACAATCAGAAGTCAATACAATAGCTAGGGCAATCAGAAGTCAATACAATAGCTAGGGCAATCAGAAGTCAATACAATAGCTAGGGCAATCAGAAGTCAATACAATAGCTAGGGCAATCAGAAGTCAATACAATAGCTAAGACAATCAGAAGTCAATACAATAGCTAAGACAATCAGAAGTCAATACAATAGCTAGGGCAATCAGAAGTCAATACAATAGCTAGGGCAATCAGAAGTCAATACAATAGCTAGGGCAATCAGAAGTCAATACAATAGCTAAGACAATCAGAAGTCAATACAATAGCTAAGACAATCAGAAGTCAATACAATAGCTAGGGCAATCAGAAGTCAATACAATAGCTAGGGCAATCAGAAGTCAATACAATAGCTAGGACAATCAGAAGTCAATACAATAGCTAGTGCAATCGGAAGTCAATACAATAGCTAGGACAATCAGAAGTCAATACAATAGCTAGGACAATCAGAAGTCAATACAATAGCTAGGACAATCAGAAGTCAATACAATAGCTAGGGCAATCAGAAGTCAATACAATAGCTAGTACAATCAGAAGTCAATACAATAGCTAAGACAATCAGAAGTCAATACAATAGCTAGGGCAATCAGAAGTCAATACAATAGCTAGGGCAATCAGAAGTCAATAAAATAGCTAGGGCAATCAGAAGTCAATACAATAGCTAGGACAATCAGAAGTCAATACAATAGCTAGGACAATCAGAAGTCAATACAATAGCTAAGACAATCAGAAGTCAATACAATAGCTAGGGCAATCAGAAGTCAGTACAATAGCTAGGGCAATCAGAAGTCAATACAATAGCTAGGGCAATCAGAAGTCAATACAATAGCTAGGACAATCAAAAGTCAATACAATAGCTAGGGCAATCAGAAGTCAATACAATAGCTAGGACAATCAGAAGTCAATACAATAGCTAGGACACTCAGAAGTCAATACAATAGCTAGGACAATCAGAAGTCAATACAATAGCTAGGACAATCAGAAGTCAATAAAATAGCTAGGGCAATCAGAAGTCAATGCAATAGCTAGGGCAATCAGAAGTTCAATGCAATAGCTAGGACAATCAGAAGTCAATACAATAGCTAGGACAATCAGAAGTCAATACAATAGCTAGGACAATCAGAAGTCAATACAATAGCTAGGACAATCAAAAGTCAATATAATAGCTAGTACAATCAGAAGTCAATACAATAGCTAGGACAATCAGAAGTCAATACAATAGCTAGGACAATCAGAAGTCAATAAAATAGCTAGGGCAATCAGAAGTCAATGCAATAGCTAGGGCAATCAGAAGTTCAATGCAATAGCTAGGACAATCAGAAGTCAATACAATAGCTAAGACAATCAGAAGTCAATACAATAGCTAGGGCAATCAGAAGTCAATAAAATAGCTAGGGCAATCAGAAGTCAATACAATAGCTAGGACAATCAGAAGTCAATACAATAGCTAGTGCAATCGGAAGTCAATACAATAGCTAGAACAATCAGAAGTCAATACAATAGCTAGGACAATCAGAAGTCAATACAATAGCTAGGACAATCAGAAGTCAATACAATAGCCAAGACAATCAGAAGTCAATACAATAGCTAGGGCAATCAGAAGTCAATGCAATAGCTAGTATAATCAGAAGTCAATACAATAGCTAAGACAATCAGAAGTCAATACAATAGCTAGGTCAATCAGAAGTCAATACAATAGCTAAGACAATCAGAAGTCAATACAATAGTTAGGGCAATCAGAAGTCAATGCAATAGCTAGTACAATCAGAAGTCAATACAATAGCTAAGACAATCAGAAGTCAATACAATAGCTAGGGCAATCAGAAGTCAATACAATAGCTAGGGTAATCAGAAGTCAATAAAATAGCTAGGGCAATCAGAAGTCAATACAATAGCTAGTACAATCAGAAGTCAATACAATAGCTAAGACAATCAGAAGTCAATACAATAGCTAGGGCAATCAGAAGTCAATACAATAGCTAGGGCAATCAGAAGTCAATACAATAGCTAGGGCAATCAGAAGTCAATACAATAGCTAAGACAATCAGAAGTCAATACAATAGCTAAGACAATCAGAAGTCAATACAATAGCTAGGGCAATCAGAAGTCAATACAATAGCTAGGACAATCAGAAGTCAATACAATAGCTAGTGCAATCGGAAGTCAATACAATAGCTAGGACAATCAGAAGTCAATACAATAGCTAGGACAATCAGAAGTCAATACAATAGCTAGGACAATCAGAAGTCAATACAATAGCTAGGGCAATCAGAAGTCAATACAATAGCTAGTACAATCAGAAGTCAATACAATAGCTAAGACAATCAGAAGTCAATACAATAGCTAGGGCAATCAGAAGTCAATACAATAGCTAGGGCAATCAGAAGTCAATAAAATAGCTAGGGCAATCAGAAGTCAATACAATAGCTAGGACAATCAGAAGTCAATACAATAGCTAGGACAATCAGAAGTCAATACAATAGCTAAGACAATCAGAAGTCAATACAATAGCTAGGGCAATCAGAAGTCAATACAATAGCTAGGGCAATCAGAAGTCAATACAATAGCTAGGGCAATCAGAAGTCAATACAATAGCTAGGGCAATCAGAAGTCAATACAATAGCTAAGACAATCAGAAGTCAATACAATAGCTAAGACAATCAGAAGTCAATACAATAGCTAGGGCAATCAGAAGTCAATACAATAGCTAGGGCAATCAGAAGTCAATACAATAGCTAGGGCAATCAGAAGTCAATACAATAGCTAAGACAATCAGAAGTCAATACAATAGCTAAGACAATCAGAAGTCAATACAATAGCTAGGGCAATCAGAAGTCAATACAATAGCTAGGGCAATCAGAAGTCAATACAATAGCTAGGACAATCAGAAGTCAATACAATAGCTAGTGCAATCGGAAGTCAATACAATAGCTAGGACAATCAGAAGTCAATACAATAGCTAGGACAATCAGAAGTCAATACAATAGCTAGGACAATCAGAAGTCAATACAATAGCTAGGGCAATCAGAAGTCAATACAATAGCTAGTACAATCAGAAGTCAATACAATAGCTAAGACAATCAGAAGTCAATACAATAGCTAGGGCAATCAGAAGTCAATACAATAGCTAGGGCAATCAGAAGTCAATAAAATAGCTAGGGCAATCAGAAGTCAATACAATAGCTAGGACAATCAGAAGTCAATACAATAGCTAGGACAATCAGAAGTCAATACAATAGCTAAGACAATCAGAAGTCAATACAATAGCTAGGGCAATCAGAAGTCAGTACAATAGCTAGGGCAATCAGAAGTCAATACAATAGCTAGGGCAATCAGAAGTCAATACAATAGCTAGGACAATCAAAAGTCAATACAATAGCTAGGGCAATCAGAAGTCAATACAATAGCTAGGACAATCAGAAGGCATAAATCGAAGGACAGACAATAGCTAGGATAATGATATACACAACACTACACAGAACGCTAGAAATTGAACAATATGAACAAATCGGTGGTTAACTCAGGTGCTCCAGAAGAGCAAACAATTCCTGCTCCACTTGTGTTTTTTGTGAGTATTGATTGAGTAAGCTAAGCAGGAAGTAAAGATACTAAATTTTATCCTAAATTTCACTCTTTGATTTTCTTGCTCCCAAAGACTTTTAAGGTATTTTTCTGTCACAGAGTTTGGCTGTGGACGTATCTCATGAAGGTTAGTTAATAATTTGACTTTGGACGTATCTCATGAAGGTTAGTTAATAATTTGACTTTGGACGTATCTCATGAAGGTTAGTTAATAATTTGACTTTGGACGTATCTCATGAAGGTTAGTTAATAATTTGACTTTGGACGTATCTCATGAAGGTTAGTTAATAATTTGACTTTGGACGTATCTCATGAAGGTTAGTTAATAATTTGGCTTTGGACGTATCTCATGAAGGTTAGTTAATAATTTGACTTTGGACGTATCTCATGAAGGTTAGTTAATAATTTGACTTTGGACGTATCTCATGAAGGTTAGTTAATAATTTGGCTGTGGACGTATCTCATGAAGGTTAGTCAATAATTTGGCTTTGAACGTATCTCATGAATGTTAGTTAATAATTTGGCTTTGGACCTATCTCATGAAGGTGAGTTAATAATTTGACTTTGGACGTATCTCATGAAGGTTAGTTAATAATTTGACTTTGGACGTATCTCATGAAGGTTAGTTAATAATTTGACTTTGGACGTATCTCATGAAGGTTAGTTAATAATTTGGCTTTGCACGTATCTCATGAAGGTTAGTTAATAATTTGGCTGTGGACGTATCTCATGAAGGTTAGTTAATAATTTGGCTTTGGACCTATCTCATGAAGGTGAGTTAATAATTTGACTTTGGACGTATCTCATGAAGGTTAGTTAATAATTTGGCTGTGGACGTATCTCATGAAGGTTAGTCAATAATTTGGCTTTGAACGTATCTCATGAATGTTAGTTAATAATTTGGCTTTGGACCTATCTCATGAAGGTGAGTTAATAATTTGACTTTGGACGTATTTCATGAAGGTTAGTTAATAATTTGGCTGTGGACGTATCTCATGAAGGTTAGTCAATAATTTGACTTTGAACGTATCTCATGAATGTTAGTTAATAATTTGACTTTGGACGTATCTCATGAAGGTTAGTTAATAATTTGGCTTTGGACGTATCTCATGAATGTTAGGTAATAATTTGACTTTGGACGTATCTCATGAAGGTTAGTTAATAATTTGGCTTTGGACGTATCTCATGAAGGTTAGTTAATAATTTGGCTTTGCACGTATCTCATGAAGGTTAGTTAATAATTTGGCTGTGGACGTATCTCATGAAGGTTAGTTAATAATTTGGCTTTGGACCTATCTCATGAAGGTGAGTTAATAATTTGACTTTGGACGTATCTCATGAAGGTTAGTTAATAATTTGGCTGTGGACGTATCTCATGAAGGTTAGTCAATAATTTGGCTTTGAACGTATCTCATGAATGTTAGTTAATAATTTGGCTTTGGACCTATCTCATGAAGGTGAGTTAATAATTTGACTTTGGACGTATCTCATGAAGGTTAGTTAATAATTTGGCTGTGGACGTATCTCATGAAGGTTAGTCAATAATTTGACTTTGAACGTATCTCATGAATGTTAGTTAATAATTTGACTTTGGACGTATCTCATGAAGGTTAGTTAATAATTTGGCTTTGGACGTATCTCATGAATGTTAGGTAATAATTTGACTTTGGACGTATCTCATGAAGGTTAGTTAATAATTTGGCTTTGGACGTATCTCATGAAGGTTAGTTAATAATTTGGCTTTGCACGTATCTCATGAAGGCTAGTTAATAATTTGGCTGTGGACGTATCTCATGAAGGTTAGTTAATAATTTGGCTTTGGACGTATCTCATGAAGGTTAGTTAATAATTTGGCTGTGGACGTATCTCATGAAGGTTAGTCAATAATTTGACTTTGAACGTATCTCATGAATGTTAGTTAATAATTTGACTTTGGACGTATCTCATGAAGGTTAGTTAATAACTTCACTTTGGACGTCTCTCATGAAGGTTAGTTAGTAATTTGACTTTGGACGTATCTCATGAAGGTTCGTAAATTGATTTTGGACGTATCTCATGAAGGATAGGTAATAATTTGACTTTGGACGTATCTCATAGAGGTTAGTTAATAATTTGGCTTTGGACGTATCTCATGAAGGTTAGTTAATAATTTGGCTTTGCACGTATCTCATGAAGGCTAGTTAATAATTTGGCTGTGGACGTATCTCATGAAGGTTAGTTAATAATTTGGCTTTGGACGTATCTCATGAAGGTTAGTTAATAATTTGGCTGTGGACGTATCTCATGAAGGTTAGTCAATAATTTGACTTTGAACGTATCTCATGAATGTTAGTTAATAATTTGACTTTGGACGTATCTCATGAAGGTTAGTTAATAACTTCACTTTGGACGTCTCTCATGAAGGTTAGTTAGTAATTTGACTTAGGACGTATCTCATGAAGGTTCGTAAATTGATTTTGGACGTATCTCATGAAGGATAGGTAATAATTTGACTTTGGACGTATCTCATGAAGGTTAGTTAATAATTTGGCTTTGGACGTATCTCATGAAGGTTAGTTAATAATTTGGCTTTGCACGTATCTCATGAAGGCTAGTTAATAATTTGGCTGTGGACGTATCTCATGAAGGTTAGTCAATAATTTGGCTTTGGGCGTATCTCATGAAGGTTAGTTAATAATTTGGCTGTGGACGTATCTCATGAAGGTTAGTCAATAATTTGACTTTGAACGTATCTCATGAATGTTAGTTAATAATTTGACTTTGGACGTATCTCATGAAGGTTAGTTAATAACTTCACTTTGGACGTCTCTCATGAATGTTAGTTAGTAATTTGACTTTGGACGTATCTCATGAAGGTTCGTAAATTGATTTTGGACGTATCTCATGAAGGATAGGTAATAATTTGACTTTGGACGTATCTCATGAAGGTTAGTTAATAATTTGGCTTTGGACGTATCTCATGAAGGTTAGTTAATAATTTGGCTTTGCACGTATCTCATGAAGGCTAGTTAATAATTTTAAATTTGAATTTTCTGAAACAATATTTTTATATACACCAAGGTTTCTTTTGTCTCTCAATGTGGTGTTTTTTATATTTTGTTTTGATAGCTCTGCATTTATCTTCACCTCTACGTTGTTTTAATTGGCATCACACAACTTATCCGATCCTATTAACCTGTTGTCTTTATACTTTGAAGTATTATAAACGATCTAAGAAACCAGGAACACATACACGTAACACGGAAAGAAGCACGCAATTTATTTGGATAGACAAATTGCATTAAGTGTAGTGTAGTGCAGTATAGCATAGCGTAGTGTAGTGCTGTATAGTGTAGTGTAGTGCTGTATAGTGTAGTGTAGTGTAGTGTAGTGTAGTGCAGAGCAGTGCTGTATAGTGTAGTGTAGTGCAGAGCAGTGCTGTATAGTGTAGTGTAGTGTAGTGTAGTGCAGAGCAGTGCTGTATAGTGTAGTGTAGTGCAGAGCACTGCTGTATAGTGTAGTGTAGTGTAGTGTAGTTTTGAATAGTGTAGTAAAGTGCTGCATAGTGTAGTGTAGCATAGTGTAGTGCAGTGTAGTGCTGTATAGTGTAGTGTAGTGCATCGCAGTGCACTGCTGTATAGTGTAGTGTAGTGTAGTGTAGTTTTGAATAGTGTAGTAAAGTGCTGCATAGTGTAGTGTAGCATAGTGTAGTGCAGTGTAGTGCTGTATAGCTTAATGTAGTGCAGTATTGCATAGTGTAGTGTAGTGTTGTATAGTGCTATATAGTGTAGTATAGTGCTGCATAGTGTAGTGTAGCATAGTGTAGTACTGTATAGTGTTGATTAGTGCTGCATAATGTAGTGTAGTGCATAGTGTAGTGTAATGTTATATAGTCTAGTGTAGTGCTGTATAGTGTAGTGTAGCTTAGTGTAGTGTAGTGCAGTGCAGTATAGTGTAGTGTAGTGCAGTGTAGTGCTGCATAGTGTAGTGTAGTGTAGTGTAGTGTAATGTACTGTAGGGCTGTATAGTGTAGTGTAGTGTAGCATAGTGCTGCATAGTGTAGTGTAGTGTAGTGTAATGTACTGTAGGGCTGTATAGTGTAGTGTAGTGTAGTGTGGTGTAGTGTTGCAGTGTAGTGCTTTAGAGCGTAGTGTAGTGTAGTGTAGTGCTGTATAGCGTAGTGTAGTGTAGTGCTCTATAGTGTAGTGTAGTGCAGTGCTGTATATTGTAGTGTAGTGTTGTATGCTGTAGTGTAGTGTTTCATTGTGTAGTGTAGTGCAGTGCAATACAGTAGAGTAGTCTAGTGCAGTGTAGTGCATAGCAGTACATTAGTGCATTGCAATGTGTAGCTTAACTTGGTGTAGTGTAGTGTAGTTCAGTGGTTTAATATAGTTGCAGTGTAATGTAGAGTAGCATAGTGTAGTGCATTAGTCAATGTATTGTAGTGTAGTGTAGCGTAGCGTAGCGTAGCGTAGCGTAGCGTAGCGTAGTGTAGTGTAGTAATGCATAGAATAGGTGTACACTAATTCCTTTCATAAACAATTATGGACTTTGGGTTTGTGTTTCCTTGACCATAACTATGATAACTAATGAATAACCATGGTGATATGATACGAGGTCCATTCTATTGTCCTATATATACTGATATTTATTTTGTTTTAATCCAGAAGTTGCGAATTTGAATGCTAATTTAATTGATGTAAGGATGAACGTGTTAGGGTTAGGGTTATGGTGTTTAACGCGACTTTCATTAATATTTCAGCTATATTGTGGCGGTCCATTTTATTGGTGGAGGAAACGGAGTACCCAGAGAAAACCACCGACCTGCCACAAGTCACTGACAAACTTTATTACAAAATATTGTATCGAGTACACTTCAAATATTGAAATGCACTACGAGTGTTATCTTGTTGATACGAAGAATATCGTCAATGAACATGGTGAAGTTGCATTCGGCACTGTTGGCAAAGTGAAACGGGTAAAACAATACACACATCTTTAGGGGCAAACATCTGGATAAACTGCTTAGAAAAAGGCTCGAGACGAACAGTCTTATATAAACGTTAGAGAAAACCGAAGGGACAATCGATAATGGACATTCGATAGAAATAGGCAACATTGGGCACACAGAGCACAAAACGAGGACAACAAAAGCAAAAATCTCAACACAGAAAACTGCAAAGGTGAGCAACACGAACCCCCACCAAAAACCCATGGGTAAGCAGCTCGTTATAAAACACATGCCGCGTAAAAGACTTGTCATTGATAGAAGAAAGAAAAATATCTACGTAAAAACGGGAAATTATTACATCTTTGATGTGTTGCTGTACCTTCTTACATTAATATCATACCTGTGATAAAGTTTCTAATTCTGTAAATATTTCATTCAGGAAGGTGAGAAGTGATGTGTCCAAAGTTCCATAACAACCGGAAAGATGTGTTAATCGGAGAACCAATATGCTGAAAAACAAATTGAAAACATATGTGTAATGTATACAATTTTATATAAAGTGAAATACTTGACTCATTGTAAAGCTGGCTTGATAAATAGACAACGGGTCGACAGAACTGGTTATCCTTCCGGAGCACCCGAGTTCACCCCCAGTTTTTAGTGGGGTTTGTGTTACTCGATCTTTAGTTTTATGTGTATGTTTTATAGATTGTTGTTTGCCCTTTTGTACTTTTTTCTTTTGGCCATTGTGTTGTCTGTTCTTCTTCGATTTCCGGATTCTGATTACCCCTTTGCTACCTTCAAGCTCTTCTTATACAATACAGAAACATCGGAAGTTTCGCAAATATCAATAACAAATGTCATTACAGAAATTCATCATTGTTACAATTTCAACATTTTGTAATATACCACTGTGAAATTATTATTTATGTGAAATCACTCGAATAGGACTTGGTCAAAATTGAGGTTGCATTTTGAGTATTTAAGGAAAAAATGTTGGCCTTTGTCTTGTAATTGAAACTATTCGTTAAAGACCGGTTTAATACCGCCACATTTTTGTGTCTGTCCCTAGCCAGGAACAGCATTTCCAACATCATTTGTGGCGGTCTCTTTTTGTATTCTGTCACTAAATATGAGAGGTGATTGTACGTTTTATTAATATTGGTGGACTTGTTGACCAATATGCTTAAACTTTCTATTCATAATAGCTTTCCTATTTGAAAAAAAAGAGATCGTGAATAGCCGAAGGTGGGGCTATTTAATCGTTAACTTCTGACGACAAGCTAACACCAGTGATATAAGTGTCCATCCCAGTACCCACCTCGGGTTTTAAGGTTTCCAGACACGTATATTTGCACTAATAGCCGGATGCTTCACCGTTGAGTTCGTTATTATTATCTAGGTCTTTCTCTAACATTTAGTTTCACCGGTGAGTTCGTTATTATTATCCAGGTCTTTCTCTAACATTTGTTTCACTGGTGAGTTCGTTATTATTATCTAGGTCTTTCTCTAACATTTAGTTTCACCGGTGAGTTCGTTATTATTATCTAGGTCTTTCTCTAACATTTAGTTTCACCGGTGAGTTCGTTATTATTATCTGGGTCTTTCTCTAACATTTAGTTTCACCGGTGAGTTCGTTATTATTATCTAGGTCTTTCTCTAACATTTAGTTTCACCGGTGAGTTCGTTATTATTATCTAGGTCTTTCTCTAACATTTAGTTTCACCGGTGAGTTCATTATTATTATCTAGGTCTTTCTCTAACATTTAGTTTCACCGGTGAGTTCGCTATTATTATCTAGGTCTTTCTCTAACATTTAGTTTCACCGGTGAGTTCGTTATTATTATCTAGGTCTTTCTCTAACATTTAGTTTCACCGGTGAGTTCGTTATTATTATCTAGGTCGTTCTCTAACATTTAGTTTCAGCGGTGAGTTCGTTATTATTATCTAGGTCTTTCTCTAACATTTAGTTTCACCGGTGAGTTCGTTATTATTATCTAGGTCTTTCTCTAACATTTAGTTTCACCGGTGAGTTCGTTATTATTATCTAGGTCTTTCTCTAACATTTAGTTTCAGCGGTGAGTTCGTTATTATTATCTAGTTCTTTCTCTAATATTTAGTTTCACCGGTGAGTTCGTTATTATTATCTAGGTCTTTCTCTAACATTTAGTTTCACCGGTGAGTTCGTTATTATTATCTAGGTCTTTCTCTAACATTTAATATGATGGTCACCTGAATAAACGTTAGAGAATTTACAATTTAGAGACATGGATATCATTGAACACAAGACACAGAACGAAGACTGGTGATCGGGAAAGTAAGCAGTTCTTGTTTCCTATTTATGACACTCGACATGTTACTCATGGAAAAGTACAGCAAGTGTCTTATCTTTGTGACAGGAACAAGTCCGCCAAGTGTCTTGTCTTTTTGACAAGAACAAGTCCGACAAGTGTCTTGTCTTTGTGACAGGAACAAGTCCGTCAAGTGCCTTGTCTTTGTGACAGGAACAAGTCCGGCAAGTGTCTTGTCTTTGTGACAGGAACAAGACCGGCAAGTGTCTTGTCCTTGTGATAGGAACAAGTTCGGCAAGTATATTGTCTTTGTGACAGGAACAAGTTCGGCAAAGTGCCTTGTCTTTGTGACAGGAACAAACAATCTAAGTTAAAGGGAAAGATCATTTGCCATTTGAGATATTTGAATATTTTGGAAAGGTTCGTGATGATTTTTTGTGGCAACCTAGGAGCAACGTATTCTTGTTTGAGTAGTGATAAGTACCAATATTTATAAAATACTCAACCTATTAATTATTTATAAAGCAAAAACAGATACCACTAGTGGAACAGGATCTGCTAGTCCTTCCGAGTTCACCCCGGTTTTGGGCTCTTGTTGCTCAATATTTAGATTAATTACTGCTTAGTGTTTTGTAGATCATCGTTTGTCCCTTTGTCCAGTTTCTTTTGGCCATTGCATTGTCTGTCCTACGATTTACGGCTTCTGATTACTTCTTTGGTATCTTCAAAAATTTCTTATCGCAAAATAAAAAAAGATATGTATCTTATTAACTCTAAGCTAGATAATGATATACGAGTAGTAATGATAAGCGGTATCTTCCTAGCATAATCAGTTTCTACAATACATCATTTGTCTCTTCTATATTGACGAAGATTAAGCTTTGATGATTATACAAAAAAAAAAAAAAATTAAAAAAATGTTGATCAATACTTCAAAGGAAGATGGTTTTTTTATTTGTTTTTTTGTTTTTTTGTTTTTTTGTTTTTTTGTTTTTTTATTTTTTATTTTTATATTTTTTTTAACGGAGATGATTTCTAGTTCAAGTCGTAATTGTAAGAAATAAATATACAGGAAGAATCCTTTAAGCGTGAGTAATTTATATATATTGTCAGCAGGAAGATGTAGACAATTGTCGGTAAATCACACGTTATAATCTTAGTCATCGTCGAATAAGACATAAGAGGTGTTCCGAATGTCATAATAAGAGGACTAATGAACGTCAAAAAACTAAACAAAGCATACCATTTTGTAAGATTACAGAGTATACTCATTTTTTTTTACCGTTAATCATGTATTTTTTTAGCATTGTCCACATAGGTGTCGTAAAATTAAATACAGGTAGATATCTACACGCTGTGAGCTTAGTTAAGGTGAGAGGTGATTGCTCGTTTTGTCGTCGGTGTGATTGTTGGCAATCACTGTTTAAACTTTCTCTTTTCATATCTCTATTTACGATATTTATAGAACAAGTTGAAGATACCGAAGGGGTAATCAGACGCCGTAATTCGAAGAAGTACATACAATGCAATGGCCAAAAGTTTGAAGATACGACAGGGGTAACCAAAAGCCGTATATCGAAGGAGGAGACACAATACAATGGCCAAAAGAAAAAGGACACAAGGACAAATAACGATCTTATAGATTTGGCACAACGGAAATCTTTAACCCGCCACTCCTTATTGAAGTGCCTGGTTGAAGTAAGGAAAGTGGGTGGTCATGTATATGTTTGTTCAGGGGATCGTTTATATCTCTGTTTCTATGGTTTCCTGAAAGTACAGTCAAACCTGACCATGAGGTCACCTCTATTAAGCAGTCACCTGTATTAAAAGGTCACTTTTTTCTTCTCCTGCCATAGTAAAGTTCATATAAATTCAACCTCTTTTAAGAGGTCACCTGTCTTATAAGGCCACGTTTTCTTTTTTCCAAAGGTCATGACCTCTTCATACAGGTTTGACTGTATTTTGTTCTACTTGTTCTGACAGCGTTGCATTTAGTTTCTAATTTCTAACTCAGATTACAATAATGATCTTTTTTCAATATTAATAAGCTATAGTTCCTATAAATTACTCGAATATTCTGGCTTTCAAAGACAACCACTAATCTAAGATATAAAATAATCTATATTTTTATGGTTTCGCCAGGAAAACGCGGAAGAACTTGTAAGACAATTCATATCTACATCCTTCTTATTGATATTTGAAGTTTAAACGTTATTAGTAAATGTTTTAAGCCAAATAGAAAATAAAGATAAATCGGAACTAATCGGATTTTGAATGATCCATTTTTGGGACATATTGTAATTCATTATTGTTTATATATTGATAAGAATATAAGAAAAATAACACTTCACTGAAGAAGAAGAAGAAGAAGAAGAAGAAGAAGAAGAAGAAGAAGAAGAAGAAAATACCCGATTCCGATAAGCATAGTTAATAACATAAATATCAAATTTATTGCGCACGACGCGATTCTAGAATAATCTATATCAGGTACGCTAAAATCCGAAATATTGGAAAACCAAATAATTTTTAAGTCTTGAGGAGCAATAATAGCAATGGGCCTAAATCAGCTAAGGTCATCTATGCTTGAGATTTACTTGATAGGTCTATCTTCAAAGTTGATAGTCCCCAAATAATGTGACCTTAGGTGACCTTATCCGGTTTTGGATATCATGTTTAGAACATTTGGTTTTCTTGCAACCAAAGACTTTTAGATCATCTGACTATGAGTGTACCTGATGAAAATAATTTCAGAAACGCATCGTGTGAACTAAATTATATATCTACGTTCACAATGCTATCACCTGATATCTCTGCGCTGGAGGAATATTAAACGCCGAGGGTATCAGCCGCTCATTAGTCAGTGCTTCAGTATTGACTTTGACTTTGGGCGTACCTGCAGTTGTTTGTAGGAGGGCTCATGTCTTATTTACGTTATTTGTGATTGCTTGTATATAGTGGTGCCCAACGTATATTGTGTTGTGTGTTTGATTTGTTTTTCTTCGTCTTGTATGTTCTATGTTGTCAGTGTCTCTGGATTGTCCTTTTTTGATTGGCCGTTCGGTATTCTCTAACGTTGATTAATTCCATAAACGTGACGTCAGTGTTTCAGCATTGACTTTGACCTTGAGTGTAGGACGGCTCTTGTCTTATTTACGTTCGGTATTCTCTAACGTTAATTAATTCCATAAACGTGACATCCGCACTAACTCAGATATCTACATTTAATTATGGGTGTCTATTGATATATGATAGCTATCCTATAAAATGGCGACGACTGGAATAATGGTCGGATGTGTTTAAGAACTAAAGTAGGATATATGTTATTGTTGTGAAGTATGTCTAAACATTTTTACAAAAAGTATATGGTAAACAAAACATTAATCAGTCATTATTTATTTCTATAGTGCTGATGAATATTATCCTTTGTTGAGAGAACCACATCGGTGCTGTAATGATTAGCGTGCTCGCCCTCGAGTGTGGTAGATCGGGTGAAATCAATGACTATGGAATAGTATTTGCTGCTTCTCTGCTAAGCACCCATTAATAAAGAGCATAATAATGTAAGAGCAAAGACTGGTTGGCTAGAAATCAGGTTTATGTGTCAGAGTTGAGAAGCTTCATCTCTATCCGCGGACTGTTGTTTCAGTGAGCTAGTAACTAAGGGTGGTGGTACAGCGCGGACATTATCATCATCTCACTCGAATGTAACTCTTTTCTTACCATGATTTCCTCATCGTGATATAGCTGAAAAGTTGCTCATGTTGGTGTTAAGCAACAATCACACATTCAATCCTTTGTTATATCGTTAGTGTACGTAAAATTCATATTGATATGTACTTGTATTTACTTATATCCAACAAAGGGCTGGGTTAGAGATGTTTAACGTCATATTGACAGCATTTTCGATAAAACATATATACCTAATAAGGGCTATGGTTCTGGTTATGGTGTTTAACGCCACTTTCAATAATTGTTCAGTTATATCGTGGTGGTCAGTTTAATTGGTGGAGAAAACTGAAGTACACGGAGAAAACAGCCGATCTGTCGCAAGTCACTGACAAACTTTATCTACAATAGTAACTCATACCGCGTTCTTCAGCCAACCGCACCTGCAGATGATATATTATCACAATCCCCTATGTTCTCATCAATTATTGTATAAATTGTATAAGTATAAATAAAATGAAAAACAAAAAATACCACATTGTCGGAACAATTCTAAAAATACCACATTGTCGGAACAATTCTAAAAATACCACATTGTCGGAACAATTCTAAATATACCACACTGTCGGAACAGTTCTAAAAATACCACACTGTCGGAACAGTTCTAAAAATACCACATTGTCGGAACAATTCTAAAGATACCACATTGTAGGATCAATTCTAAAAACACCACATTGTCGGAACAATTCTAAAAATACCACATTGTCGGAACAGTTCTAAAAATACCATACTGTCGGAACAATTCTAAAAATACCACATTGTCGGAACAGTTCTAAAAATACCATACTGTCGGAACAATTCTAAAAATACCACATTGTCGGAACAATTCTAAAAATACCACATTGTCGGAACAATCCTAAAAATACCACACTGTCGGAACAATTCTAAAAATACCACACTGTCGAAACAATTCTAAAAATACCACACTGTCGGAACAATTCCAATCGAGAAATGGTAGAATCAGAGGCAATATCAAATACTCCTAACCCACATGATATATAAATAGAGGAATATAACCTTCATCTGGAAAAACAACGGACTGCTGATTTGTAATTGACCAATATGAGGATCTCGGGATGGTAACCAGGTCGATATTCAAAAAGCCATGCTTTAATCTCTATATTATCAAGTTTATTCTATTTAAATCTTGTATATTGGTATAGCACTATAAATTTATTCAACATGAAAACCTTGAATTAAGAAAATTTTGTGTGAATAAGTGATTTATCTTGTATCTATTTCAGATCGTTGTTAGTCATACATTTTAAGAATGAAATTTTACTGTCTTAAATCTATCACACGGAAATCAGAAAATCGCTGAGAAATATAGCTCCCACATTGTGATTTGAATTTTTAATACATGTACCATCACAGTTTAAACTTTCTTGTCGTAATGGATGGTTTTCATTTAACATTACTCTCAATATATTACAAAGGGATACGATGTTACACTTCAAAAATCACTTTTAGTGTTCATATAGACATTCAGTCTTTAATTTGCATATTGCCCACTATTGTATTTGTAAAATTGGCAAATAATATATATATTCCTACTTTAGGACATTTATGGTCTGTTATTTAGTTGATTTCACATTGCTTAATTAACGTAAATCATGTTTTGTTTATAATATATCATGGTGTGCGATATTGATGACATTTATTAACGAAATTTGCATAACAAGTTTCCTATGTAAAAACAAGCTAGGTATGCTATTATTCCATGTCGACCTTCATTATTTAGATCTTCCCTTAAGATAAGAAAGAAGAGTTTGAAGATACCAAAGGGATAATCTGAATCTGTATAAAAAGTACAAAAAGACAAACAACGATATACAAAACATACATATAAAATAAAGAAAAGAAAGTTTAAACAGTGATGGAGAACAATTCGACAAATATCAACAAAACGAACAGTCATCTCTCACCTCAAACAACTGAACACAAATGAATACGACATACGGCGGTGGAAATATGAGTTGGTACAAGAACAAAAATGTGGCGGCATCAAATCAGTTAATGGGACCCCCTCTCCACCCTCGATAATTGGATCTCGAACAACAATGCATATATAAAAACAAACAATAAACAAATCATCCGTATATTGGCTTCCACTCAATGTGACTGTTCTAAGTCAGGACTTGTATTAACAATGTAACATGGCGTGGTCTTTTTTGTATGTTCAATGAGATAAGGTGAGAGGTGATTGTCCGTTTTGTAGATATATGGGTGGAATTGTTGACCATCACTGTTTGGACATTCTTATTATTACACGCTAACACAAAAATAAATGACATAAACAAGGAGTATACAATAGCAGGGTAAGTGAATGTTCAAGGTTAACTGATTACTAGATCAGAAGGTCAAAGTTAACTGATTACTAGATCAGAAGGTCAAGGTTAACTGATTACTAGATCAGAAGGTCAAATCTGTGAAAACTATTGTTACTCCGAGGACAAAGAACAAACGAATCTATCCGTTTATCATATATATATATATATATATAGGGAGTGGATGTGGTCGAGTGGTCTAGGGCGCTGGACGTAAGGTTAATCGAATGGTGCTGCAGTGTATCAATGGTGTGAGTTCAAATCCCGTTGAGGGAATAACAAAAAATTGACAGCTCAAAAATCTAATTCTAACACTGTTTGGTTTAATTTTCAGACGTATAAATATATGCTTTCATCCTCTAATTGTATCGAAGAGTCATTGTGAACATAATCTATAACCATATGCAACTTCTGTTATTGTTTATTAATGTATTTTGTTTATTTCCGATTTAAGGGCATTAATTACTTACGGTATTATTAGAATGAGGAAAAGAACGTTTAAACAGTGATGGTCAACAATCCCCTCTAACCTCACATCATTAAACGCTAAAAGACCACGCAATATGGAGTTTCCCATTCACGTCCTGGCTTGGTATTTGGATCTCTAATGGCAAACAGATATAAACAAACAACAAAACAAAAAACACCGCACAACTATAAAAACCATACACTATCGCAAACATGAAAGATAGCATAAACATAGACAGCACAACAGCGGGGCCAATGAAGGATCGCAGTTAACTCACTAAGAATCTCTTGGCTAAAGATCACAACAATGGGGTCAATGTATGATCGCAGTTAACTGACTAAGAATCTCTTGGTTAGAGACCACAACAACGGGGTCAATGAATGATCGCAGTTAACTGACTAAGAATCTCTTGGTTAAAGACCACAACCACGGGGTCAATGAATGATCGCAGTTAACTGACTAAGAATCTCTTGGTTAAAGACCACAACAGCGGGGTCAATGAATGATCGCAGTTAACTGACTAAGAATCTCTTTGTTAAAGACCACAACAACGGGGTCAATGAATAATCACAGTTAACTGACTAAGAATCTCTTGGCTAAAGACCACAACAACGGGGTCAATGAATAATCACAGTTAACTGACTAAGAATCTCTTGGCTAAAGACCACAACAATGGGGTCAATGAATAATCACAGTTAACTGACTAAGAATCTCTTGGCTAAAGACCACAACAATGGGGTCAATGAATAATCACAGTTAACTGACTAAGAATCTCTTGGCTAAAGACCACAACAACGGGATCAATGAATAATCACAGTTAACTGACTAAGAATCTCTTGGCTAAAGACCACAACAACGGGGTCAATGAATGATCACAGTTAACTGACTAAGAATCTCTTGGTTAAAGACCACAACAACGGGGTCAATGAATAATCACATTTACTGACTAAAAATCTCTTGGTTAAAGACCACAACAACGGGGTCAATGAATAATCACAGTTAACTGACTAAGAATCTCTTGGTTAAAGACCACAACAACGGGGTCAATGAATAATCACAGTTAACTGACTAAGAATCTCTTGGTTAAAGACCACAACAACGGGGTCAATGAATGATCGCAGTTAACTGACTAAGAATCTCTTGGTTAAAGACCACAACAACGGGGTCAATGAATGATCGCAGTTAACTGACTAAGAATCTCTTGGTTAAAGACCACAACAACGGGGTCAATGAATGATCACAGTTAACTGACTAAGAATCTCTTGGTTAAAGACCACAACAACGGGGTCAATGAATGATCACAGTTAACTGACTAAGAATCTCTTGGTTAAAGACCACAACAACGGGGTCAATGAATGATCACAGTTAACTGACTAAGAATCTCTTGGTTAAAGACCACAACAACGGGGTCAATGAATGATCGCAGTTAACTGACTAAGAATCTCTTGGTTAAAGACCACAACAACGGGGTCAATGAATGATCACAGTTAACTGACTAAGAATCTCTTGGTTAAAGACCACAACAACGGGGTCAATGAATGATCACAGTTAACTGACTAAGAATCTCTTGGTTAAAGACCACAACAACGGGGTCAATGAATAATCACAGTTAACTGACTAAGAATCTCTTGGTTAAAGACCACAACAACGGGGTCAATGAATAATCACAGTTAACTGACTAAGAATCTCTTGGCTAAAGACCACAACAACGGTGTCAATGAATGATCACAGTTAACTGACTAAGAATCTCTTGGTTAAAGACCACAACAACGGGGTCAATGAATGATCACAGTTAACTGACTAAGAATCTCTTGGTTAAAGACCACAACATCGGGGTCAATGAATGATCGCAGTTAACTGACTAAGAATCTCTTGGTTAAAGACCACAACAATGGGGTCAATGAATGATCACAGTTAACTGACTAAGAATCTCTTGGTTAAAGACCACAACAGCGGGGTCAATGAATGATCACAGTTAACTGACTAAGAATCTCTTGGTTAAAGTCCACAACAGCGGGGTCAATGAATGATCACAGTTAACTGACTAAGAATCTCTTGGTTAAAGACGACAACAACGGGGTCAATGAATGATCACAGTTAACTGACTAAGAATCACTTGGTTAAAGACCACAACAGCGGGGTCAATGAATGATCACAGTTAACTGACTAAGAATCTCTTGGCTAAAGACCACAATAGCGGGGTCAATGAATGATCGCAGTTAACTGACTAAGAATCTCTTGGCTAAAGACCACAACAGCGGTGTCAATGAATGATCACAGTTAACTGACTAAGAATCACTTGGTTAAAGACCACAACAGCGGGGTCAATGAATGATTGCAGTTAACTGACTAAGAATCTCTTGGTTAAAGATCACAACAGCGGGGTCAATGAATGATCACAGTTAACTCACTAAGAATCTCTTGGTTAAAGACCACAACAGCGGGGTCAATGAATGATCACAGTTAACTGACTAAGAATCTCTTGGTTAAAGACCACAACAGCGGGGTCAATGAATGATCGCAGTTAACTGACTAAGAATCTCTTGGTTAAAGTCCACAACAGCGGGGTTAATGAATGATCGCAGTTAACTGACTAAGAATCTCTTGGTTAAAGTCCACAACAGCGGGGTCAATGCATGATCGCAGTTAACTGACTAAGAATATCTTGGTTAAAGACCACAACAGCGGGGTCAATGAATGATCACAGTTAACTGACTAAGAATCTCTTGGTTAAAGACCACCACAGCGGGGTCAATGAATGATCACAGTTAACTGACTAAGAATCTCTTGGTTAAAGACCACAACAGCGGGGTCAATGAATGATCACAGTTAACTGACTAAGAATCTCTTGGTTAAAGTCCACAACAGCGGGGTCAATGAATGATCGCAGTTAACTGACTAAGAATCTCTTGGTTAAAGACCACAACAATGTGGTCAATGAATGATCACAGTTAACTGACTAAGAATCTCTTGGCTAAAGACCACAACAGCGGGGTCAATGAATGATCACAGTTAACTGACTAAGAATCTCTTGGTTAAAGTCCACAACAGCGGGGTCAATGACTGATCACAGTTAACTGACTAAGAATCTCTTGGTTAAAGACCACAACAACGGGGTCAATGAATGATCACAGTTAACTGACTAAGAATCACTTGGTTAAAGACCACAACAGCGGGGTCAATGAATGATCACAGTTAACTGACTAAGAATCTCTTGGTTAAAGAACACAACAGCGGGGTCAATGAATGATCGCAGTTAACTGACTAAGAATCTCTTGGTTAAAGACCACAACAGCGGGGTCAATAAATGATCACAGTTAACTGACTAAGAATCTCTTGGTTAAAATCCATAACAGCGGGGTCAATGAATGATCACAGTTAACTGACAAAGAATCTCTTGGCTAAAGACCACAACAGCGGGGTCAATGAATGATCGCAGTTAACTGACTAAGAATCTCTTGGCTAAAGACCACAACAGCAGTGTCAATGAATGATCACAGTTAACTGACTAAGAATCACTTGGTTAAAGACCACAACAGCGGGGTCAATGAATGATTGCAGTTAACTGACTAAGAATCTCTTGGTTAAAGATCACAACAGCGGGGTCAATGAATGATCACAGTTAACTGACTAAGAATCTCTTGGTTAAAGACCACAACAGCGGGGTCAATGAATGATCACAGTTAACTGACTAAGAATCTCTTGGTTAAAGACCACAACAGCGGGGTCAATGAATGATCGCAGTTAACTGACTAAGAATCTCTTGGTTAAAGTCCACAACAGCGGGGTTAATGAATGATCGCAGTTAACTGACTAAGAATCTCTTGGTTAAAGTCCACAACAGCGGGGTCAATGAATGATCGCAGTAGACTAAGAATCTCTTGGTTAAAGTCCACAACAGCGGGGTCAATGAATGATCGCAGTTAACGGACTAAGAATCTCTTGGTTAAAGTCCACAACAGCGGGGTCAATGAATGATCGCAGTTAACTGACTAAGAATATCTTGGTTAAAGTCCACAACAGCGGGGTCAATGAATGATCACAGTTAACTGACTAAGAATCTCTTGGTTAAAGACCGCAACAGCGGGGTCAATGAATGATCACAGTTAACTGACTAAGAATCTCTTGGTTAAAGTCCACAACAGCGGGATCAATGAATGATCACAGTTAACTGACTAAGAATCTCTTGGTTAAAGACCACAACAGCGGGGTCAATGAATGATCACAGTTAACTGACTAAGAATCTCTTGGTTAATAAAGGCCACAGCAGCGGGGTCAATGAATGATCACAGTTAACTGACTAAGAATCTCTTGGTTAAAGTCCACAACAGCGGGGTCAATGAATGATCGCAGTTAACTGACTAAGAATCTCTTGGTTAAAGTCCACAACAGCGGGGTCAATGAATGATCGCAGTTAACTAACTAAGAATCTCTTGGTTAAAGTCCACAACAGCGGGGTCAATGAATGATCGCAGTTAACTGACTAAGAATCTCTTGGCTAAAGTCCACAACAGCGGGGTCAATGAATGATCACAGTTAACTGACTAAGAATCTCTTGGTTAAAGTCCACAACAACGCGGTCAATGAATGATCGCAGTTAACTGACGAAGAATTTCTTGGTTAAAGTCCACAACAGCGGGGTCAATGAATGATCGCAGTTAACTGACTAAGAATCTCTTGGTTAAAGTCCACAACAGCGGGGTCAATGAATGATCGCAGTTAACTGACTAAGAATCTCTTGGTTAAAGATCACAACAACGGGGTCAATGAATGATCACAGTTAACTGACTAAGAATCTCTTGGTTAAAGTCCACAACAGCGGGGTCAATGAATGATCGCAGTTAACTGACTAAGAATCTCTTGGTTAAAATCCACAACAACGGGGTCAATGAATGATCACAGTTAACTGACTAAGAATCTCTTGGCTAAAGACCACAACAGCGGGGTCAATGAATGATCACAGTTATCTGACTAGCAATCTCTTGATTAAAGTCCATTAATCTTGCTTGTATTTGAATAAAATTATAATTATTTCTGCAAGCATTATTTATCGCAATTATATATTTTTTCTATTGGTACCAAGTCATACGTGTTCTTTATTTTGAGTATGAATGATTCATGTTATTTTTCGTTATTGCCTGTGGAGAAAAAAGGAAAAGATTTTCGTCATCATTATGTTGTAATTTTTCTTTTGGTCATTGTATTTTCTGTCGTTCTTCGAATAATGACTTTGATTACCCATTGGTATTTTAAAGCTTATTTTCGAACAATTTGCAAGCACAGTTTGAAGATACCAAAGGGGTAATCAGAATCCGTAAATCGAAGGAGAACAGACAAAGCAGTGACCCAACGAAATAGCACAAAAGGACAACAAAGATCTACAAAACACTACACAGAAAAATAAAGATCGATCAACACGAACCCACTATAAATCCGTTGATGAACTCATGTGCTCTAGTTACAAACCATATGATAAGTACCTGACTACAAACTCTATGATAAGTACCTGACACTTGAATATCTGTGCGTGTATAGCTTTCGGTTGTGTATTTCATCACCCCTTCCAATATCAAGCAATATATCCGTTCCTATTCTGTATGACAGTCGAGCAAAAACTAGCTTTTCCTGAATTAAAGAAAAATATATTAAAGGGCGGAGCCCTTTTATCGGTAGGCTATACGATTTTTGGTAATAAGTCATACTCCTACAAAAAGTATTCATAGCCAAATATCTGTTCACCGGAAGCATGAAATTATAGAACAGAGTGGTATTTAAAAACAAAATAAAAATTATTTCAATAAGAAATTCGCAAATCTGTAACCATTTCAATTCTTCTCAATTGAAATAAACTTAAAAGAAAATTATACCAATTGAAATAAACTTAAAAGAAAATAATAATATCAAAATTGCGTGCTACCATGGCTACGAGAAATGATCATTTATAGTGTACATGGATGACGTCATCTTCTAGTGTGCACATATGTATTGCATTTCGTCTGCTTCGGAGAGGAAACATGAAATGGCATGCACTTCTTGGTCATCCTGTCTCTGAAAACTTTGTGAGCTGGTGTCAAACATTGAAGAACAGCTCTGCATCGTTTTTATGTATACAGGAAACCTATCGATCATCTCCACGATCTCGCAATTTGAAAGTGATTCAAAAATGTGTACATTTCATTTGATTTGAAGTGCATTTGTGTATGATGTCTGGACAACTGATCTTGGATTTTGTCAGGTAAGCCGCTTAGCACATTTTCCATGGCAATGTTGCAAACATTGCAATTTCGTCTGACCCTAACTCCCCTTTCCAATGCCACGCATGCATTTATTTTCTCTCTTTCACCATTTATTTTCATGATCTGTGATTGGGGTAGTCCGAGTTTCCTCTGCCCTCGTATTGTTTTCATTCTCGTGACCCTCGATTTATGTCTCTTATTGATTCACCGTGATCTGTGAAATTCTCACAAATGTCACATTTTAATTTCCAATCTTCAATCTTTATCGTAATTTCCGTGAATCGTGATTTGGATTATTTTTAATTTTCTGAGATCCGTGATCAGAACCCCTCCCCCCTTTTTTTTTAAGTTTTCGCCTATGGAAAAGGTGTTCAAAATGCCTCCCTCTTATTTGTCATTATCATCAAATAGGTTATGCCTGTCTCATATTATATTTCTAATGGTGAACTATTAATCCCCGATAGTAACATCCGCCCAGTAGTCAATGTTTCGACACTGACTTAATTTATAAGATATATTTATTATTGAATTTTACAGTTTCTAAATAATGTGAATTTTATTAAAGCTAAGATTCTACTCTCTCTGGCAGAAGTGACCGACTTTGGGTATCTTTTGGGGGGCATTTGGTTTACTTGCTCCCAAAATACTTTTCAATCGTTTAGCCTTCCAATCTTTTGACTTTGAGCGTACACGAAGAAGGTTTATTCCAGAAACGCACCGTGCGTACTAAATTTGATGTGTACGTTTTTATTTTCTCATTATACGTATTAGTGAAATTTGATCCCGCGTTAAAGAACAGTCAGTCTTTAAAAACTAAGATCTTCTTCTCTCAGGCATAGGTGGTCTTATCTGATTTTGGCTATTCTCTGTGGCTTCTTTGCTTTTCTTGCTCCCAAAACACCTTTCAATTATTTGACTTTCCATTCTTTCGATTTTGAGCGTACCTGATGAAGGTTATTCCAGAAATGCTTCGTGTGCAGTAAATTTGATATTTACGTTTTTTATTCAACTAATCAAAGAATAGAACAAAAACGATGTCTGGAATTCGACATTTATTTGTTCAGATAAATTACATCCTAGTTTTAAATAATTGCCTTTGATTTTAAAAGCAAGAAATGATAATTGTTGATGTAGAATACATACCTGGTCTATTAAACGTTTTATGGCGGCTTGTTTTCCCGCCTTTAATGTTCTATGTTTATAAAACGTTTCCCGAAATTCCATATCTATACGTAAGTACAGGGACAGTCCCAAGATTAAAATCGATATCAAAAACAGCAAATACTGTAAAATCTGCAATTAAAAAAGAATATAATTGTAATTGAAGTCATGTTAATAATAATAATAATATATTTATAGCAAAGCACATAAATGCAATAGCAGTTACATAGATAATACAAACAGAAAACAGCATGACATAATGCATAACAGGAAAACATAGCAGAGGTCAAACATTATCTATATATACATGTCTATGTTTATATATCATTCGCAAAGAACAAAAATATATGAAATAATTATCTTTCAATATAAAATTCCTCAGGTTCCAACTGAAAAAACAAACTAATTTATAAATGACTGATTTTCTATTATTTTTCATCAATGACAAAAATGTATACATATGTATACATGTAATGAACTTTCTGATTAGTTTCATACGTCTATTCTTTTGTTCTGATTAGCTTCATACGTCTATTCTTTTGTTCTGATTAGCTTCATACGTCTAATGTTTTGTTCTGATTAGTTTCATACGTTTATTCTTTTGTTCTGATTAGTTTCATACGTCTATTCATTTGTTCTGATTAGTTTCATACGTCTATTCTTTTGTTCTGATTAGTTCCATGCGTCTATTCGTTTGTTCTGATTAGTTTTATGCGTCTATTCTTTTGTTCTGATTAGTTTCATACGTCTATTATTTTGTTCTGATTAGCTTCATACGTCTTTTCTCTTGTTCTGATTAGTTTTATAGGTTTATTCTTTTGTTCTGATTAGCTTCAGACGTCTATAGTTTTGTTCTGATTAGTTTCATATGTCTATTATTTTGTTCTGATTAGCTTCATACGTCTATTCTCTTGTTCTGATTAGTTTTATAGGTTTATTATTTTGTTCTGATTAGTTTCATACGTCTATTCTTTTGTTCTGATTAGTTTCATACGTCTATTCTGTTGCTCTGATTAGTTTCATACGTCTAATATTTTGCTCTGATTAGCTTCATACGTCTATTCTCTTGTTCTGATTAGTTTCATACGTCTATTCTATTGCTCTGATTAGTTTCATACGTCTATTATTTTGCTCTGATTAGCTTCATACGTCTATTCTTTTGTTCTGATTAGTTGCATGCGTCTATTATTTTGTTCTGATTAGCTTCATACGTCTATTATTTTGTTCTGATTAGTTTCATGCGTCTGTTCTTTTGTTCTGATTAGTTTCATACGTCTATTCTTTTGTTCTGATTAGCTTCATACGTCTATTCTCTTGTTCTGATTAGCTTTATAGGTTTATTCTTTTGTTCTGATTAGTTTCATACGTCTATTGTTTTGTTCTGATTAGTTTCATACGTCTATTCTTTTCTTCTGATTAGTTTCATACATCTATTTTTTTATGTATTATTTTGCTCTGATTAGGTTCATACGTCTATTATTTTGCTGTGCAAATTTCCTTGCTCTTAACTACAGTCTAAACTGTATTAAGAGGTCAGCCTTGGAACAAATAAAAAGTGGTCTATTAAGACAAATGACTTCTTAAAAGAGGTTCAATTGATATGATATTTTCTGCGACGGGCCAACAAATGGATGACCTTTAAATGCATGTGTCTGCTTAATAGAGGTGACGGCATGATCAGGTTTGACTGTGCTATCACTGAGTCGATACCGGGTGCTGGTGAACTATAAGTGCCCAGTTGTGTCATCCGCCCAGTAGTGAGTGCTTCGATATATTTAAGTTTGAAATTTACAGTTTCTAATTCTAACATGACGTCCCTCTTTCGCTTTGTAAAACACGAGCGATTTATCGATTGGGTATAATCTCATTAGCACATGCGCCGGTGCATGTGACTAACTTTCCCGTCGTAAATGTACATGTTGATTAATTATCGTCTGCTCGAATTTGGCAGCATAAATTTTGTGCGACATTGTCCGCAAACGTAAATATAAATTATCGTCTTCCAATCAAAGTATACTACGTATTTGTACTGTTAGACATATCAGAATTGAAATAATTCATGGAAGCCAGAATGTCTTTTGAGGTTTAACATGGGTTGGCGGATATTAGTAAATTTTATCCTTCGCCTCTGGCTCGGGATAAAATACAAATATCCACCAACCCGTGTTAAAACTCAAAACACATTATGGCTTCCATGATTTATTTCGTAAGTAATTTAAATAATTAAAAATAAGCCCAATCATCATCAGGCATAGATTACCTTAGTTGATTTTTGCTAACCAGTTCCGGTCCTTTGGTTTAGTTGCTTACAAAGACTTTAAAGAACAACTTTGAATAAATCAGAAGAGTAACTAGAAGCAGTATACCGCCAATCGAAGGACAGACAGTACAATGTTAAAAGAAAAGGGAAAAAAAGACAAACAATTATCTCCAAAAACTACACAAAAGGTTAAAAATTGTGTAACACTAGCCCCACAAAAAACCACCGGATGTGAAGTCAGATGCTTCGTAGGGATCAGCAGAGGAACTCGTAGTGTTACTGTCAAACGACACGAACATTATGTCACATGAAAATCGTGTCGGACACCAGCATAGATAAATAGATACACACATAGATAAAACATGAATCCCTTACAAAACTAATAGAGTCAAAATGAACATTCCGTTTTTACGCAGAAATCATAGCACAAATTAAAACATGAAGAAGGCATTTAATTGGAAGATACGAACAACACGAACTCGACCATATTATTTGGTTGATTTGATTTGATTTGATTTGTGGTGATTTAACGCCACTTTCAGCAATATTTCAGCTATATCATGAATACCAGTTTTAGTGGTGGAAGTAGCTAGTGAGAACCACCGACCATGGCCAAGCAACTGGTAAACTTTACCACTTGCCGCTGCGAGTCGAGAGCACCCTCTTTGTAATTTACAAAGCCGGGCGCGAATCCACGCCGTATTGGTGATATGCTTGTATGAGTTGCTAGGTAATCCAACGACCTAACTCATTTAGCGACCCGGACCCTACAACTACCTAACTCATTGAGCCACCCGGGACCTACAACTATCTAACTCATTGAGCCACCCGGGCCCTTATATATATTATTAGGATTTCCAATCTTTTGACAGTAAGCTGATTATTTCAAAAACACATCGCGAGTAAGAAAAAATATAGACCTTAGTAAAATAAACACGTTTACATAATTCTATTGATCATTATTACTACATCAACCAATTACTTTCTTGACTAACAGAAATGTGTAAAAAATGAATCAGACATTTAATACAGTAAAATAAAAACAATCCATATTATTTTAACGACTTAATGAAAACAATGAAAAATATGACAACATGTGGTGGATACGACTTCATTACACTCTACTGTTACAGTAAGGATTTCCATGGCTGCGATCGCATGGTAGCTATAGTTGAAACATATGACAAAGTTAGTGGTGATGGGAACTGATGGCATACCGAGTATGTAGATGAAATACCAACGGCTATGCGATCGTGGACCACAAATACTGCTGTTGAAAAGTGTTAGATGTAAAATTTAGACAAATTTAATAAACCTTTCCACTACGAAATAACTGAAATATTGTTAAAAATAGTATTTACCGCACATAACATTAGACATAACAATCGCATAGTCACAATATCGAGTTGATGACAAAGGAGAAATTTTTATCTTGCATATTCGCTTACATATAATGAAATGAAAACCGAGAATTCCACACTGTCGGGGCATTTCCTAAATAAAATAGATAATTCTTAGAAATAGAGGCAAAAACGAAATCCTGACACATATATACATACCCGCTCACTTTTCAGGCTTGATATGACATTTGATTTAAACGTGGCGGGAGTGAGCTAAATTTATAAGCCCAAACATCCTATTCTAGTGCAGAGTTGCGTTCATACAAGCGTTCTCGAACTTAATACATAATATATTTAATCTTCGTTACGCAGAAAAATTGCATATAGATAAGAAGAGTTTGAATATAACAATGGGGTATTCAGAATACGTAAATCGAAGAAGGACTGACAACACCATGGGCAAATGAAAAAGGACAAAATGACAAACAATGATCTACAAAACATACACATAAAACTAAAGATCGAGTAGCACCAACCCCACTAAAAATCGGGGGTGAACTCATGTTCTCCGGAAGGGTAGGAATAATATTAGTTCTATAAAAGCATAATATTAGTTCTATAAAAGCATAATATTAGTTCTATAAATGAGAACCGATGGCATCAACAATCATTTAATTATTAGATCCTACGCAACATTATCAGAAGATATAATAGGGAAACTAAAGGTAGCTTTCAACCAAATCTGACTGTTATCTGTCGTCTTCTGTACCACGTGACAGACCACGTGACATACTATTTTTCATTAGGATGTCGTCATCTGTACCACGTGACAGACCACGTCACAGACTATTTTTCAACAAGATGTTGTCATCTTACAAAAACGGTTTTGAAAGATAAAATTAGACGAATTTTTAAAGATCATTATAGGTTATTCCATAGACGCGTCGCACGCACTAAATTTGATATATATATATGTCATTATTCACTTAATGGATTAGTACTCAGGAGAGGTTGACATTCAAACAAGTCTGACAACAAGCTGCAAATTCGAGCGTTACGCATAGCGTTTGCAAAATAAACTCCATACCTAGTCTCTAAATTGCTATCAAGGTGTGGAAAATGAAAAAAACTTTAAGGCCGGTACACACGGTATGTTTTATCGTATACTACAAATCATATACGATTTGTGTAATATACTACTCCACTGTACAAATCTAGCAATTAATCCCATACTATTCTTATCAAATTCACTTTTCCCTCCAAAACAAAATGGTTCTCACAGATCAAGAATGCATGGCTGCAGCTCTATACATTATTATTATTCTTGGTGCAATAAAGGAGGAGACAAAATAATCGACGTCCTGTACGTAGATCCTGTTGGGTTCGGCCATGGAATAGAAGACGTCCACAGTTTGCGGCATTTCATGCTCTTTTGAAGGAATTGTCAACAGAAGATCCACCAAGCAATCATCCATCCCTTCTTTTATCCTTTGCCAGGCAGCATCTCTTTTTTTCTTTTTTGTGGTAGTTCTGAGAAGAGATATTCCACAGATCCTTTTCTTGTTCAAAAAGATCAATTAATTGATCTGTTTGATCTCTGGTCATCACAATCTCTTTTCTTCATGTAGCCATTTTCTTTGTTTCTATTATACACGAGGATGCATGATGTATTTATCTTTGACCCTCTTTGCAAGGCTTCTGATTGGTTGATATTATCAAAATCATATACTACACAATTTGGAATAGAGCAGTGCTCTAATCTAAAGTCAAACGTATATGTCATCTTAAAAGTTGTATATGTCAAATAATTAGCCCGTACACATGTTATTATTTGTAGTATGCTATTAATCTTATAGGATTAATCTTCTCGTGTTTACCGCCTTAAGTCGTCTCTTTTATCCTAGAGCTGACAGTTGCTGTCAAAATAGAGGTAAATATCAAGGAATGAAGCAGCGAAAGCTGATTCTGTGATAAATGTCTTTTTTTCGATAAAAGCGATTTAATAGAAATTATCATTTATAATAAAGATGAAAAGCAAGAAATACCATACTGTCGGAACAATTCTAAAATACCACACTGTCAGGACAATTCTAAAATACCACACTGTCAGAACAATTCTAAAATACCACACTGTCGGAACAATTCTAAAATACCACACTGTCAGAACAATTCTAAAATACCACACTGTCGGAACAATTCTAAGATACCACACTGTCGGAACAATTCTAAAATACCACACTGTCGGAACAATTCTAAGATACCACACAGTCGGAACAATTCTAAAAATACCACACTGTCGGAACAATTCTAAAGTACCACACTGCCGTAACAATTCTAAAATACCACACTGTCGGAACTGTTCTAAAATACCACACTGCCGTAACAATTCTAAAATACCACACTGTCGTAATAATTTTAAAATATCACACTGTCGTAACAATTCTAAAATACCACACTGTCGTAACAATTCTAAAATACCACAATGTCGGAACAATTCTAAAATACCACACTGTCGGAACAATTCTAAAATACCACACTGTCGGAACAATTATAAAATACCACACTGTCGGAAAAATTCTAAAATACAACACTGTCGGAACAATTCTAAAATACCACACTGTCGGAACCATTCTAAAATATAACATTGTCGGAACAATTCTAAAATACCACACTGTCAGAACAATTATAAAATACCACACTGTCGGAACAATTCTTAAATACCACACTGTCAGAACAATTCTAAAATACCACACTGTCGGAACAATTCTAAAATACCACACTGTCAGAACAATTCTAAAATACCACACAATCGGAACAATTCTAAGATACCACACTGTTGGAACAATTCTAAAAATACCACACTGTCGGAAAAATTCTAAAGTACCACACTGTCGTAACAATTCTAAAATACCACACTGTCGGAACAGTTCTAAAATACCACACTGTCGTAACAATTCTAAAATACCACACTGTCGTAACAATTCTAAAATACCACACTGTCGTAACAATTCTAAAATACCACACTGTCGTAACAATTCTAAAATATCACACTGTCGTAACAATTCTAAAATACCACACTGTCGGAACAATTCTAAAATACCACAATGTCGGAACAATTCTAAAATACCACACTATCGGAACAATTCTAAAATACCACACTGTCGGAACAATTCTAAAATACCACACTGTCGGAAAAATTCTAAAATACAACACTGTCGGAACAATTCTAAAATACCACACTGTCGGAACCATTCTAAAATATAACACTGTCGGAACAATTCTAAAATACCACACTGTCGGAACAATTATAAAATACCACACTTTCGGAACAATTCTTAAATACCACACTGTCGGAACAATTCTAAAATACCACATTGTCGGAACCTTTTTAAAATATAACACTGTCGGAACAATTTTAAAATATCACACTGTTGGAACAATTTTAAAATACCACACTGTCGGAACAATTCTTAAATACCACACTGTCGGAACAATTCTAAAATACCACACTGTCGGAACAATTCTAAAATATAACACTGTCGGAACAATTCTAAAATACCACACTGTCGGAACAATTCTAAAATACCACACTGTCGGAACAATTCTAAAATATAACACTGTCGAAACAATTCTAAAATACCACACTGTCGGAGCAATTCTAAAATACCACACTGTCGGAACAATTCCAAAATCAAATGTCAAAATCGTAGAAAGAGGACATATTGATACCCCTAACACACAAATACATGACTACTCACTTTCCTTGTACAGGCGTTTCAATTAAAAATGTGGCAAGACTAAACTAGTTTAATGGATCAAACCTCCCTTCTTAGTGAACTGATGGATCAAACCTCCCCTCTTAGTGAACTGATGGATCAAACCTCTGCTCTTAATGAACTGATGGATCAAACCTCCCCTCTTAGTGAACTGATGGATCAAACCTCCCCTCTTAGTGAACTGATGCGGTCATTCCAGTATCATACCTCCCCTCTTAGTGAACTGATGCGGTCATTCCAGTACTTTCCACATAAAGGAAGTTTTTATAATCGGAAAAACAATGTGAAGAAGAAAAAAATGTGACTTACCTTCAATGCTATGGCTCCATTCAATCTGTCGTCTGCTCCTGTATAGTCAACAATGAAAAATAAATCGGGAATCAGTACCATACAACATATTAAAATACGAAGCTTAAAGGTCAACGCAAGACATCCAAATAATATAAATGACAACACTAAGCTCCAACATAAACTGTTTTGACTATTACTATAAATATCATCGCACGTGTAGATTTGTATCGTAATGGCCGCTACAATTCCAACAATTATATATTTATTACATTTGTCTTGTATTTCTGTAATCATTGATGATAAATATATCCCAACGAAAATAAGAAGACTAATACACATTACAGTTAAAATAACCATAGGGGGGTTCCGAAAATCCCAGATTATTATTGTTAAGATCTGTGAAAGGCAGTACATAATACCGAGGAAACTGAAGCACGTGGACAATGTTCCCAACACTTCCGTTCTGTAATGTGAATATTGAGATTCCACGTCGATGTCTTTGAATCCTGACCATGTTATATGATTCATATAAGTTTCTTTTGATATTGGTTGTACAGAATTTATTGCCATTTTTTATTCCTAACATGAACAACGTATTATCCTGTCTGGATATCCGTGAAATATGATATTAAATATTCATGTTAAAACACGTCATTGAATGTTTGCTATCCTTCAGATTTGCCATATAAAGTTTGGTTTCTGTGTTAATTTACCGTTGACTGTTAACCCACGGTTGACTGTTAATACACTACTCTCTGTTAATTCACTACTCTCTGTTAATCCACTACTCTCTGTTAATCCACTACTCTCTGTTAATCCACTGCTTTCTGTTCATTCACTGATGTCCGTTAATCCTCTGCTGTCTTTTAATCCACAGCTGTTTATTAATCCACTGTTGTCCGTTCTTAGTTCACTGTTGGCTGTAAATCCAATGCTGTCTGTTAATCCACTGCTGTCTGTTAATTCAATGTTGTTTGTTAATCTGCAGCTGTCTGTTAATCCTTGGCTATCTGTTTATCCTCTGTAGATTATTAATCCTCGGCTGTCTCTTAAGCCGTTAATCCACAGCTGTATGTTAATTCACTGCTGTCTAATAATCCCCAGCTCTCTGTTAATCCATTGTTGTGTGTTAATCCTCCACTGTCTGCTATCAGATGCAATATTATTTTATATTTCCTACATTTGTCAATTCCTTGATAAGTTCTGACTAAGTGTTGTGTTTTGTAATAATACCTAATAGATTCCTTTTCTTCTGTTTTTATTATTAAAATCAATGATAGCTGCACGTCCTCATACAGTCATGTGATATTATCTTATAATTGATTTGTGTTATAAAGATTAAATATCTCATATTTGTATTGTAATATCAATTAATTAGATTTGCCAATTAAATATGTCACACGGTACGTCAGTACTCGAAATCAACGGAATAGAAAAGTATCAGCAATTATTAGTATTTGCAGTTTCTTCACAAAACCGGTATGTTGCTAGGAAACATTAAAATTTATATCCACTGCTCAACAGAATGAAATATGTTGCTAGTAATATGTATAACTTGCCATTCTTGTCTTCCAGATCAGACTTAAGTAATGTTTTGGTATAATCACGATTTGAATGGTTTACATACTTTTTTCATTTTAATGACTTTTAGTTCTCTTAGTTAATGATAGTTGTCTTTTAATGAAAAAACTACATTTTCCATAATTATGATATGGCCGTTTTATTATCATTAATTAAATTCCATCTAACTTTTCTACTAATTAGATATTTAATAGTACTTCTAAGTTTCCTCAATGTTTCTTTTTTTTCTCCTCAATTTTCAGAGTGTACGTCAGTGTATCCAGGCAATTACCAGTTACCTTATAAATATATATAAAGTAATACAGATTAATACAGGAATATAATGGCCTCGTGTTAGATCCTATCTTATAATTAATTGTTTGCTTAATGACATGACGAAAATGTCTAACAATGAACTATGCATACTTTATGTCATTATCATCTGCGTTTACTTTTTTTAATTTTAGATTGTAATTTACTTCCTGTTTTTTTCTTTCCATTCAATTTGGTTTTAAAATTGAGAAATGTGCAACTACTTTTCTGTACAGTTGGGTTTTTTTTACGACAGCTAAGCATCGTGATCATTTTACTATTACCAAAAGCACATTAAAAATAATGAAATGATAAAAGAAAAACGAAAATACCAAAGAATAGTTTGAAAATATCAAAAGGAGGTAATCAGAATCCGTAAATCGAAGAAGAACAGACAACACAATGGTCAAAATATACCAAAGGGGTAATCAGAATCCGTAAATCGAAGAAGAACAGACAACACAATGGCCAAAAGAAAAAGGACAAAAGGACAAACAGTGATCCACAAAGCATATACATAAAACTAGATATCGAGTAACTCGAACCCCAACAAAAATCGGGAGAGAAGTCAGGTGCTCCGGAAGGGTAAGCAGTTCTTGTTCCACTAGTGGCACCCGTCGTGCTAGCGTAGTTACAAATCCCGTGATAAGTCATTAAATGCAACTTTCGGAATAGTTCTAAAATCTAATAGAAAAATCGCAGAATTAGAAGGAAATCCGAACACACATAGACATGAAAACTCATTTTCCTGATATGATGCAGACACTTCGATAACGTAGATATATTATAGTGTGGGCGACACATTTCAGCAGATACTCTAGTAATCGCCGGCGACCTTTGCTTTCTGTGTAGTGTTTGATGGAGCGCTATTTGTCCGTTTATCCTTTTCTGTTCCTTTGCATTTTGTGATTTACAGATTCTAGTTACCCCTTTGGTATCTTCAAGCTTTTCTTATATCAATGAGAAGCTGCAAATTGCAAACATAAATACCTTTAATAATCCATGTCATTGTCGAAGTACTGACTGACTACTGGGCAGATGATACACTCGGTTACTAATATAATAGGCCACCAACACAGTGATATCAATACAATCGTAGATATCTAATTTAGTGCTCACGTCACATTTCTGGAATAACCTTCATCAATTACGCCCATGCTTAAAAAGATTGGATTTCCAATTATATTTTGAAAGTCTTTGGAAGCAATTATATCTTACAGCACAATGTTCTGTAATGATTTGAAATGATTTTTTTTTGTAATTAGTCTTGTCTAATCCGATTGTATTTGACATTTATAATAGTTAGACTATTTCCGGTTAATAATAATTTATTAGATAATTACTTCTGTCCACGGCCAGTCAGGTTCAATGACACTGTATTTAATGAGGTCTGCAATACTTTCGTGATTAGTAGCTGTTTTATTCGTCCTGTACATTAACAGTTCAATTTTTAAGAAGCTTAATTTTGAAAGAACGCAGTAATATTTCTTATTGAATGTGTTTTGTACCGGAGTTATTGAGCTCAATTTTGGACACAAATTTCACTTTGTCTGCCACTAATGGATAAAACATAAGCAACGTCAAATATATTACATAATAACAATAAGCCGTTGAATATTTATTACTTCCTAGCATGTATAACACCCTACCACATAAATTCATAAACTGGACATTTTCTTATTTAATTAAATTGTCATCCGTAATCAGGCTAAGTTTAGTGATGATTAAAGAGATAGAAAGGTTTGAAAATAACAAAGGGGTAATCAGAAGCCACAAATCTAAGATAACAAAGGGGTAATCAGAAGCCACAAATCTAAGATAACAAAGGGGTAATCAGAAGCCACAAATCTAAGATTACAAAGGGGTAATCAGAAGCCACAAATTTAAGATAACAAAGTGGTAATCAGAAGTCACAAATTTAAGATAACAAAGGGGTAATCAGAAGCAATAAATCGAACCAGGACAGACAACACAATAGCAAACAGAAAAAGATCAATAGGACAAACAATTATCTACAAAACATTAAACAGAAAAACCATTCAAAGTACACATCTTAGGATTGTCAAAATTTGCACAAACAACACACGCACGTAACCATTATTTTGGACTATTCAAAGCAGCACACATCATAGACGTAGAAATGTTAGCTGAAAAATAAAGCAAAGAAAACACACAACAACAAAAAACACACAACACAAAGCGAAAGCACACGTTTGTACGGTGTCATAGAGTAAAAGAGTAAACCTTCCCCCATAATAGATTACCCCCCCCCCCCCCCCCGGCAGATTTACTATTTGGGCAAGAATTTGCTATCGGTACCTGAAAGTGTGACATCAGCAATAAAAAATAAAAGGGCAAACATTCATTAAGTTACAACCTCAAAAGATAGCAAATTCCATGTAGTTTCTGAAAATATTAGTAGTTTTTCAGCATGCTTTCTTGTATCTATCTGTGTAGAACGTTTCCATACTAAATTTTTAGTATGCAACTGTTGTCGTGTTGACACAATGTTTTTATTAACAACCTAGGACCATAGCTCACAAACAAATTCTGTAAAGGTTCAATCGTTGAACAAGTTGGCAGTGTTAAACTCTTTTAATTTCAAATAATTTTATCACACAAAGTGTTAACCTTTAGGCACATATGGTCTGCAAAAAAATAAAATTGTCAATGTTACAAACATATATTTAAATACTATTTATCAATATTTCTATATATATTTTTCAAGGTATTTATTTATTAAAACATTGCTTATTCTTTAAGTATTATTTTCAGAAACAAATACTCGCTGGAACTTTCATACCATTTTGATTACTGTGACATGTTATGTATGTAACATTGACAAAAAATTATCGACTAAGAAAAAAAGATTGTGCATTTATTTTTCATTGATTCTTTGAATTCTTCTGCTTCTTTCAGTATTAATAACAAAAGAACAATACAATACAAGTCATTTTATGAGTTTATAAGGGTGTGTTTCTGTCCATTGGCTTGTGGCTAGCATGCATACTAGTATATGTAACACGAATTTGAAAGAACATTCAATAGGTTTACTCATAGCTGTAAGTATATTTTACTTGCCGCTATACAGGAAAACTTTAAATCGCAAACTGACCTGTATAAATAACCGACTTGATTACGACATGTCCAATTATATTCTGCAAAATATGTACCCCGGCATCCGTTTATTGTATGTAACACTGTTTTGACGGGAATGCGTTACACGCATAGTCCTTTTTTCATTGCAGTATTAAGAAAACAATAAAGCCCGCACACAAATATCTTTATAATGCTGGAAAACTTGCATGTCTAAATGGAAATTTGACGCATAAAAAGTCAGGTTAACAATTTAAATTTACAGAGTAAACAGACAACAAAGTAAGCAGGGTGTTAAATGTCACGCTTTGTTTTACCATATTTACGCCAGTTGTGACATTTTGATACTGTGCAACTTAGTAAGAAAACACACCAGAATCATTTTAAATCTTTATTTATTTACAAAATTTAAATAAGTTTGTAGTTAACAACATAGATATGCATAAATCTGAAACTTTGACCTCTTTTAAGCCCAGAAAAAATCGTTGACATGATTTTTTTTAAATTCCCCGATATATAATTCTTGCCCATATAGTAACCTTCCCCCATGAGGAACGTTTACTATATAGTATTTATTCCGCATAGTAAACCTTCCTACCTACTCAAATACTGCTAAATGGCTCCGTACATTTTTTTGTTCACCTTTTAATCATAACCAGATATAATTAATGGTATATAACAATTGAAATTAACACGATTAAGATGCTAAATTCCGAATCAATAGTAATTATCCGGATTAAGGGGGAACATTATCTATATAGCAAAATATCCGGAGGATGATCGGCTATGGATGGGGGAATGTTTGCTATATAGTAATTTTTCCCCCTGGGGAATATTTGCTATATAGTAAAGTATCCGGGGGAAAGGTTTACTATATACCAAATATTCCGAGGGAGAATGTTTGCTACATAGTAAACTTTCCGGGGGAAGGCTTGCTATGTGGAAGGTTTACTACATGACAACGCAATGGCGTAACAGGCGATAAAAGTCACTGACTAAAGAAAAGAGGCATAGTAAGACTATTGAGATCGTTGCTATGACAATATTTGCATATATATATATACATGTGCACGATCACTAAAAGAACTGTACGTTTTACTTTAGATGATTAAGATGGGAAATTATCAATAAACTTAGATGTATACTTTAATGTGCACGATGCACTTCTAGATATATACTTTAATGTGCACGATGCACTTTTAGTTGTTTTTGGACAGTTGTTCGTGTATTTACGCTTATTAAATGCTGACACAAAATGTCCTTTTTAATATATTTTCTTTTTGCTTAATAAAATCTTTGAATATTTGTATGTACTAAGGTTAAATCAATATTACTTTAACAGAAAGTTTTATGTGTTCTTTTTCAAAGAGAGTCATATTGATCCAATTCAATTAAAATTAGAGGTTTGTTAGATATATCATTAAAAAAAAAACATCTGATTTTAATTAGATTGATCAAGATTTACATACATGTAATAAAGCATAATTTAAATTTCCGAAATACAGGGATCTTGTTTTATTAAAATACGGTTCATCTCTTGCAGGCATAGGTATGGAGAAGAGTTTGAAGAAAGCGAAATGGTAGTCAAAATGTGTAAATCGAAGCAGTACAGGCAAGGCAACACAATGGTCAAAAGAAAAAGTACAAAAGGAAAAACAACGATCTACAATACAATAAAAACGGTTCATCTCCTGCAGACATAGGTTATCTTAGCCAATATTGGCTCTCCTGTCTAGGTACTTTGGTTTCTTGGTCATGACGTTTTGAACTGCATGAGCACCAACAAGTGACTTCTGTATTGACGATTTTGGCTCTCCTGTCTAGGTACTTTGGTTTCTTGCTCATGACGTTTTGAACTGCATGAGCACCAACAAGTGACTTCTGTATTGACAATGTTAGCTCTCCTGTCTAGGTACTTTGGTTTCTTGCTCATGACGTTTTGAACTGCATGAGCACCAACAAGTGACTTCTGTATTGTCGATGTTGGCTCTCCTGTCTAGGTACTTTGGTTTCTTGGTCATGACGTTTTGAACTGCATGAGCACCAACAAGTGACTTCTGTATTGTCGATGTTGGCTCTCCTGTCTAGGTACTTTGGTTTCTTACTCATGACGTATTGAACTGCATGAGCACCAACAAGTGACTTCTGTATTGTCGATGTTGGCTCTCCTGTCTAGGTACTTTGGTTTCTTACTCATGGCGTATTGAACTGCATGAGCACCAACAAGTGACTTCTGTATTGACTTGAATGTTAGAAAAATAGCCAGGATGTTGAACATTTGCTATATTATTTTCCCAATTAGGAAAGGGATTGTATTTATATTTTCACAAAATTAAATACTTGCTCCGAAAGATTTTTAAATTGTTTGGTTTTCCAATGTAAATTTGATATCCACGATTGTATTACTATAATTGGATCGATGTCCTCTACTGGTGGACTATTAATTCCCAAGGGTGTCATCCACCCAGTAGTCAGTTCTTCTATCACTGGATCGATATCCTCTACTGGTGGCCTATTAATCCCCAAGGGTGTCATCCACCCAGTAGTCAGTTCTTCTATCACTGGATCGATATCCTCTACTGGTGGACTATTAATCCCCAAGGGTGTCATCCACCCAGTAGTCAGTTCTTCTATCACTGGATCGATATCCTCTACTGGTGGCCTATTAATCCCCAAGGGTGTCATCCACCCAGTAGTCAGTTCCTCTATCACTGGATCGATATCCTCTACTGGTGGCCTATTAATCCCCAAGGGTGTCATCCACCCAGTAGTCAGTTCTTCTATCACTGGATCGATATCCTCTACTGGTGGCCTATTAATCCCCAAGGGTGTCATCCACCCAGTAGTCAGTTCCTCTATCACTGGATCGATATCCTCTACTGGTGGACTATTAATCCCCAAGGGTGTCATCCACCCAGTAGTCAGTTCTTCTATCACTGGATCGATATCCTCTACTGGTGGACTATTAATCCCCAAGGGTGTCATCCACCCAGTAGTCAGTTCTTCTATCACTGGATCGATATCCTCTACTGGTGGACTATTAATCCCCAAGGGTGTCATCCACCCAGTAGTCAGTTCTTCTATCACTGGATCGATATCCTCTACTGGTGGACTATTAATCCCCAAGGGTGTCATCCACCCAGTAGTCAGTTCCTCTATCACTGGATCGATATCCTCTACTGGTGGACTATTAATTCCCAAGGGTGTCATCCACACAGTAGTCAGTTCCTCTATCACTGGATCGATATCCTCTACTGGTGGACTATTAATCCCCAAGGGTGTCATCCACCCAGTAGTCAGTTCTTCTATCACTGGATCGATATCCTCTACTGGTGGACTATTAATCCCCAAGGGTGTCATCCACCCAGTAGTCAGTTCCTCTATCACTGGATCGATATCCTCTACTGGTGGACTATTAATTCCCAAGGGTGTCATCCACACAGTAGTCAGTTCCTCTATCACTGGATCGATATCCTCTACTGGTGGACTATTAATCCCCAAGGGTGTCATCCACCCAGTAGTCAGTTCTTCTATCACTGGATCGATATCCTCTACTGGTGGACTATTAATCCCCAAGGGTGTCATCCACCCAGTAGTCAGTTCTTCTATCACTGGATCGATATCCTCTACTGGTGGACTATTAATCCCCAAGGGTGTCATCCACCCAGTAGTCAGTTCCTCTATCACTGGATCGATATCCTCTACTGGTGGACTATTAATCCCCAAGGGTGTCATCCACCCAGTAGTCAGTTCTTCTATCACTGGATCGATATCCTCTACTGGTGGACTATTAATCCCCAAGGGTGTCATCCACACAGTAGTCAGTTCCTCTATCACTGGATCGATATCCTCTACTGGTGGACTATTAATCCCCAAGGGTGTCATCCACCCAGTAGTCAGTTCCTCTATCACTGGATCGATATCCTCTACTGGTGGACTATTAATCCCCAAGGGTGTCATCCACCCAGTAGTCAGTTCTTCTATCACTGGATCGATATCCTCTACTGGTGGACTATTAATCCCCAAGGGTGTCATCCACCCAGTAGTCAGTTCTTCTATCACTGGATCGATATCCTCTACTGGTGGCCTATTAATCCCCAAGGGTGTCATCCACACAGTAGTCAGTTCCTCTATCACTGGATCGATATCCTCTACTGGTGGACTATTAATCCCCAAGGGTGTCATCCACCCAGTAGTCAGTTCTTCTATCACTGGATCGATATCCTCTACTGGTGGCCTATTAATCCCCAAGGGTGTCATCCACACAGTAGTCAGTTCCTCTATCACTGGATCGATGTCCTCTACTGGTGGACTATTAATCCCCAAGGGTGTCATCCACCCAGTAGTCAGTTCTTCTATCACTGGATCGATATCCTCTACTGGTGGCCTATTAATCCCCAAGGGTGTCATCCACACAGTAGTCAGTTCTTCTATCACTGGATCGATATTCTCTACTGGTGGACTATTAATCCCCAAGGGTGTCATCCACCCAGTAGTCAGTTCTTCTATCACTGGATCGATATCCTCTACTGGTGGACTATTAATCCCCAAGGGTGTCATCCACCCAGTAGTCAGTTCTTCGGCACTGACATGGTGTATTAGATATACTTCAATGACATTTACAGTTCCCATATGATGAAGTTATTATTAAAATTAAGGTTCTCGTCCCTCAAACATAGGAGACCGTTGCCGATGTTGGTCTTCCTGTTTATACCCATTGGCTCACTTACTCCCACAGACTTTAAATTATTTGGTTTTCCAAACTTTTGAGCTTGAGCGTATTTGAAGAAGGGTTTTCTGTAAACGTATCGTGCACACTAAATTAGATATCTACGTTTGTATTTAATGTCTATATATTTAATATATAAATGCGTGCCACATTTAAATAATTCAATTGTCACGCTATATTTCTAACAATGAATATTGTTTTTATCTAATGATAAATTACTAATAGCGCATGGCTAACACGACATATGATAGTATCAGACATTTCTACCACAAACTGATTTCATGATTGATCATTCATTAAATTCCATCGAGCAGTATATTAGATATATTCAGGACGAGAACAGGCTCAGTGATATATAAAATTACACAGAACTAAGGACAAAGATGCGTCAACGACTTTTGACCGCCACTGCAAAAGAATAAATTGTTCGGTAGGAACGAAATTGTTTTTTTTTTTTTTTTGTAACGAAATCTACAAAAGAGGTCTGTATCGCGCAGGAAGCGTAGCACTCTGAAAGCACATTATAGACTATTGTCCACGGTCACGTTTTCCGTATTATAATATGACAGCCTCTCCCCAACTAGAGGCCTCCTTAATCCACCTCACAAGGGCAGGCGGAGCAGTTCTGTGGCCTGAACCCTTGGAACCTTCACCAGTATCTAGAAACTGATTTCAAGTGGTCAGGTACTAGGATCATGGTGTCTAACGTCATTTTCAACAATATTTCAGCCATATTGTGGAGGTCAGTTTTATTAGTGGAGGAATCCGGAGTACCCGGAGAAAACCTCTGACCTGCCGCAAGTCACTGACAAACTTTATCACATAATGTTGTATCGAGTACACCTGATCTGAGCGGGATTCGAACTCACATATTAGTGGTGATAGGCACTGATTACATAGGTAGTTGTAAATCCAACTACGATACGATCACGAACATGACGGTCCCTTACAAGCTGATTTCAAAACCACAATATGTTATACTAAATAGCCTACCGTACTATAGTTCAATGTACGTTATTGCAATAACCGCTAATTAATACCATTATTCATGCTTAATTAGTCCTCTTTGATAGTGAAAATTAACAAATGTGAAATAACAAATAAAGTAATTTTAGCAATAAATTGATGAAACGAAATGTAAATATGGTAATAATTAACATATACTTATCTCATCCTATGAAGATAAAATAGATGTATTTGATGTTAATGTCAACTTCCATTAAACCGGAACTGTGTTCATAGTAAAAGTACAAAATCAATGGAGCATGAAAATTGTGCTTTATTTAAAGGCATACAGGCTGTCAGAATTGATATTTTTTTATATTAAAAGTTGTCAATATAATTGCAGTTGAAATTGTTCATAATATCATACGTAAATAGCCTAGAACGGAGGAAATACGTCGCTGTTTTATCTTCTTGAATCCAGTAAAGAATCCAATGTTCAACCGCACAATATTCATACATTCATACGACCTACGCAGTGACCTCATTCGGTAAAGCGTTTGCGCATGTGCGAAATTGTTTGTTGAAAAAAAAGCACATGGCACAAGCCAAAACATGTACACGAAAACGACACAAAAAGGAGGATTCAGCAAGCTTTGTGTAAATATTAAAAAAAATGCTATACCGACCTACTCCATTTTTCAATACGTAAGCATAAATTAGTATCTTTTTTCGGCAGAATCGTATTTTGACAGTAGAATTGTATCGCAGTTTTTTATATATTTTTTTTTCAGGAGAAAACGCTAGGTGATATCTCTTTTAAATTAGAGACTAAAATAATGAACTTCATGTCTGGTTTTTAAAAAAATATATATATAATCAAGATAAACTCAAGTGTTGTCAATAATATACAATACAATTTGTTTACAATTTTCCCTTTATCGGGCCCCTCTGTAGAGTTTGGGTTTGTTTTTATTGATTTCATCACGTATTTCCGATTTTAAATGGCATTCTTACTAAATAACATTATATAATATTAACTGATTACCCCTGAATCCCATTTCATAGATATATTTCTTAAATTATACTAATTCTAACGAATTTACATGTACAATGCGACCTGGCTATTTATAGCATTTACAAATGTATCAGTATTCGGCAAACTTCGGAAATAAGAAGCCGACTTATAATTAAGTGTGTTAATGGCGATTCCACCGACAGACATTCGAATTATTTTCACTAATTACGACATTATAGCATATTTTTTTAATCTGGCTCTTGCTCAGAACATTTTATTAGTGTAAAACAACGAATATTGGCAACTTTTAATATAAAAAAAATTTCAATTCTGACAAGAGAGATAGATGGGGGAGTTTAACGTGTACTTGATAGACACTGATATGAACGCCACGACAGGGTGACGTGTTGATGCCGGATTTAACCACAGGATTCAAGGCGGATTTAAGCAACGAATTTAAACCATGCGCATTTATTGATCCTAATCTTTTACAAACAATCTACATCCGATCAAATCGTACTCAGCAGCAGTATCTTACAACTATACATCCCTTATCAAGATGGCTACATATTAGAATCATTATTATTAAAGACTACACAGGGGAGATAGATAAGGGAGTATATCATACTTTAGGCAAATTTCTTTGATAATTCGGCAATTTCATTGGTAAATGTAGATGTGGTATTTTTCTCTAACTTTTCGTAACCCCGGCCACCAAAGCAGAGGGTGGTATTGCAAGGATATACCACATCCCGCAATACCACCCTCCACAATACCACTCTCCACAATACCACCCTCCGAAGGGCACTCAGTATAATATCAAACATACTGCCTTTGGTTGAAGGTGTTACGGTAGATTACCACACTCAAAAAAATATCACCCTCGACTTCGTCTCGGGTGATATTTTTTCTTCTTGTGGTAATCTACCGTAACACTCTCAACTAAAGGCAGTATGTTTATATTAACGTGTACTCGATAAACATAGATATGATGGCCACATTCGATTATCTCCCTTGCATGTAGTTGTAAACATCTATTAATTTCTTTTATATTCATTATTCTGAACAAATTCATGCATAATCTATTGCATAGAAATAATATAAATGTTTGTACATTTCTCATTAAAGAAGAATATTATTTGTGCACTACAGTGGAAAAAAATCCAAATAACCAACATTGAGTTTTTAGAGATGACTATTTAAACAGTTGGGTTATCACACAAAAATATCTGAAAACAGCTTAATAGATCAATAATCGTACAAGTGGCGAGGTCTCCTCGATATTATATTATGTGATAAAGTTAGTGACATTTGACAGGTCGGTACTTTTCTCTGGGTACTACGGTTTCCTCCACCAATAACACTTACCACCAAGATATAAATGAAATATTGTTGAAAGTGGCGTTAAACACCATAACCCTACCCCATTCATAGTATAACGAGGGTTGTCGTGATTGTGGTCGTATGGTAGTTTACAACTTATAGGTAATCAGTACATATCGATATTAAAGTTGTGAGTTCGAATCCCGCTCATGGCGAGGTGTACTCGATACAACATTATATGGTTAAGTTTGTCAGTGACTATCGTAGATCGGTGGTTTTCTCCAGGTACTCCGTTTTTCTCCATAAATAACACTGACCGCCACGATATAACTGAAATATTATTAAAAGTCGCGTTGACCACCGTAACCCCCATCATTCATAGCAAACCTTTGATCATCAGGACCTATGGAAGTTTATATTGCCATATGGTCACAAATCGAGAATATATGTAGTTGAATCTTGTTTTGTGACAATGGACAATGCAAACTATTTTCAAACAAGATACAATCCAGATATTTATAAAGAGACCTAGATGACAGAAAACACCTAGCATACATATATATTGCATAGGATCGGAAAATATTGCTTTGGTACCGGATACCAGTAGAAACCTGCTGAAAATTGTATTTTGCATGCAAAGAACAATTCAGTCATTACATTTTATTGGCAGTATTTGACCAAAGTTTTAGCACAAAAAAAATTCCTGTTATTGACATTGTCTGTATTGATGAACATTGTCAGTGTACGAATTACAAATATCTCTTATAATATCTGGTAAAATCTAAGTATGATATGTGTTAATGTAATGCCATCACAGACCATATTTGCTAATTAATATATCTGACAAACGATTAGTGCCGGAAAAACCAAGAGACTAATTATGAGCAATTGAGTTCATCCCCGGTTTTTATTGGGTTCGCGTTGCTCAATCTCTAGTATTTCATGCAGTGTTCTGTAGATCATTATTTGCCCTTATTTCGTTTCGCAACCGCATCAGTGGTGTAAAAGCTAGAGTGCTCGCCTTGCATGCAGTAAATCGTGGGTTGGAACCTCGGTCTGGTGACCAAAAACCTATAGAGAACAGTATAAATTGATTCTCCGCTAATCACGTCCGCCGCAATAAGGAGTAAGATCAATGACTGGTTGGCTCGGAATAAGAATAATGTGCCCGTGTGGAGTGACATGTCCACCTGTGTACTGTTGTTTCAGTGAATTATCATAATACAAATCCACATTAGCATGTTGGTCTATCACAATGAGGAGATAATTATTATCTCATTAAAATGTAACTTGTTCTTACCGCCATGATATAGATGAAAAATCGCTCATTTGGCGTTAAACAATAAATACTCATTCGTGCACTTTGCCTTTCTTTATGTCCTTCTTGAAAGATTGAAAATACCAAAGGGATAATCAGAAGCCGTAAATCGAAGGACAAACAACAGACTAGCCTAAAACAAAAAGACAAAAGGACAAAAAACACTGCACAAAAAACTAAAGACCTAGCATCATGAATCCCAAAGCTGAAAGGGAAGTCATGAGCTCCGGAAGGGTAACCAGGTCGTGGTCCACAAGTGGCACCCGTCATACTACTCTTTTGGCAAATTCATATATTGATTGATGTAGACTATCTATATCACAAAAGATCAAAGATCTGTTCTACTTGTCAAAAAAATATCCCAACCGTCTCGCTCGATTGTGACTACTTTATGTTGACCCTTTGTGACATGACGGATGTCACATTTTGAGAAAGAACTGCTTACTCCTCCGGATGACATAAATCCACCGTCGGTTTTGCTTCCTCTTCTTTATTTGTAGTTTTCTGTCTTCAGAATTTGTGAAATGTATTTGTCCATCATTAAAAGAAAGCTTAGACAGTGATGGTCAATAATCCGCAAATATCATCAAAGCGGTCAATCACCAATCACATCAAATCATTGAACATAAGAAGAAGCCAGAAAATATGATATTGGAAATCCTTGTTTTAGCTTGGGATATGCACAGACCTGTTGGATGGTTAGACCGATTAATGATATCTTAACCCTCCCCCGCTCTTGTAATGATATATTAACCCTCCCCCGCTCTTGTAATGATATCTTAACCCTCCCCCGCTCTTGCAATGATATCTTAACCCTCCCCCGCTCTTGATAATTGCATCTCCAACGACAGAACATATATAAACAAAGAATATTAAAAAGCTGCTCCAATAATTTCCACTCAAAGAAACTCCATATTCCCTTATTATGTTTTTTTCGTAATTAATTTGTGACTTGTTATGAAATCTTGGTGCTTTGATGTTTCCCATACCAGGCATTATTATAGTATTAATGTATGGCCTTTTTCATAATGGCCCTGTTACATGCCCGATGTATTAATAATGGCCGAGGATGGACATTACAGCCGTCCGAGACCATTATTAATACCAAGGGTATGTAACAGGTCCAATATTAAAAACACATATATTGAAACTTTTATTAACCAATTTCAACAGAGAATACAGTGTATGTATGTCATGATGTTTTTTTTCAACTTACTATTATGGATCTACAGTATGAAAATTTGGTTGCGGATAATCATATTTGTATTTTTTCATAAAATGTGACATTATGACTGAACTTAACATAAGCAATATAGCAACTGCAAGTGAGACGTTTATCAAACCAGTGCAACTTGTCTTGAAACATGTTATATTGTTTGAAGGAGTTGCGGATTTACGAATGTCATTTGAAAATAATGACAAAAGCTCATGTTTTGGTGCACTTTATATATGCAGTCTGACAAAAATATTAACCACGAGTACTTTACAGAAACATTCCATGTCATATTTTGACTGTCAGTGAAAATGATCGAATTGAGATGGAAAAATATTTATATCAGCGAGACAGGTCATTGAAGGTACAATGTAAGGGAATATGAAGAGAGGCTGAAAATAGTAAAATCAGATGAAATTTTGTTCAAACATACCAAGATAAAATCTTGACAACAGTCCGTCTAGCTCTGGAAATGGTATGCCTTCAATCATTCTCATCTCCCCATTAGATAAGGCCCACTCATAGAACATTTTCAAGTCTGATTTTGTTTTGGTACAAGTATTTTTATTACTATTGTCCTTGATAAAATGTTCTGTGTCCTCCAATGTTACGACTGTATGTCTATCCTGTCGCACACCTTCATCATTCGATGTATCTACATTATCCGGATCAACAGAGTTTTGTGTTCGAGCTACCGATATGCTTGTGACATCAACATAATCAATGGGATCAAGCGTGGGCACCACCTCAAGTACTGCTGAATTGTTCGTATCTGTCAATGGCATTGACGAGAATATCCATCATTTCCTCTCCGTTTTTAGCGTATTTGTCCGATTTTCGCTTCAGACTGCTCCATGGAAGTCCTTTGTCGTCCATCTCTCGTCTGCTCATACAAATCATAGGTGGCTCTTTCAGTGCAAAGTGAAGTGTGCATTTGCAATAAAGTAAATGTAAGTGCAGATCGATGGTCGACACACACATACATTAAAAAAAAATTGTCACTTATTGTTAGAAATGTACGCCATTTTGATTCTGTTCATAATGACCTCATAATGATGTCCCGTTTTTAAATTCGTAATGACTAGCTGTGATTTCGCAATGACTGGCTGTGATTTCGTAATGACCGGCTGTAGAATTTTCCGGTTCATAATGACCGGCTGTAGAAATTTCCGGTTCATAAAGGATGGTAATTTATATTCATATTGTAGTAAGTTGGTTAATAATTCGCAATAATGGCTTCCTTGATATTTCATTATCTAATAATTATATAGATGATTAAATGTTGTTTAATGATAAATAAAAATTTTAATAATGGTAAAACGATGGCGATGTGATAGGACCTGAGAGTGGACTTTTTCTATTTTCAACGTCATTTTCGCATACTTAGAATATTATACAGTCTCCTGGCTCAGAAAATTAATTTAATTTTAATCAGAATTTTAATTACCTAATAAATTGAATGCATGATGTTTTAATTAAAGATATGCTTTTTTAGAAATGTTCCTGATGGAGTCTTATTTTGAATTCATATCCTCTGTCTTATTTTAAACGATAAAAACTGCATATGTCTAAAACTGCCGATGTTATATCCAATTAATAATGTTGCATTCTGTCATCTTCCGAGGCACAAACTTCCCATTTACACTTTCATCCAATCACACCCGTCCTCACTCTTAACACGTACCACTGTCAAAATCTTCCGGGTACATCTTAATCAGCCATAGAGACTACCTATCATTACGGATGCCATATTGCAAGGAATTCTTGTGGTTTTAATGAAATCACAGATTCATTTCAGATTGTTCACGAACTGTTTCTGAAAACAATGCTTTGTAGTGTGTTTTGAAATATCACCATGATATTTTCAAATACCGACTAGTTTTCCAATTTTATCCATTTCAATTACGGTGCAAATCTTAGCATGATCCCTTCTTTGAGAGGTATTATTTGCAAGCAATTTTATCAATGTATATTTTTTAATTCCCGAACCCATTATTTTTCGGAGATAAAGTAAATAACACAGTCCATACTACCCACCCTTCCATCCTCCATAGTCTCCACCACACACACACACGTTCACTTATGTAATATTAGAGTTATGGAATTCCTTTAATAATTGTCGAAATTGTATGCATAAAAACAATTGTAACATTATAATAATTAGATAATAGACCATTAACCTTTGGGAGAAAATTATGTTTTAAGCATTGCATGTTGTATATAACATTTATTATATAATACTAAGATCATATGACAATCAATGACAATCAATGATACAACAAATTTTCTATGCTTGATAAAACTCTCGGATTGTGATTTGCTGACAACACGTTCATTCAAAACCTTTTTACTATCCATTTTCCCGGGAAACTTCACGAGCATTTCTATGCTATTGTCTTAGGTGAAAATAGAATACTGTAGAATCACTTGGATGTCTATGGTTAAATGTTGTAGTTCGCTTCTGATTTGATCATATGGATCTGCGCCAAAACTTGGTTGAACCACCCTTAACAACTTATGTACTGTCTTCGGCTTCGCCTCGGGCTACTGGTAGACACGTGATCACTGATAATGTATGTTATTTTATGATCCTTTATACAATCGTTTCATTTCCATTCGGAACGTGTTGTCTCTAAAACCATAAATAAATGGATTGCACGCACTATTTATAAAATACGACCAAATAAACGTATAGTACAGAATAGCACCCGGTAAACTGAGAGAGCAGTCAAAACCCGGATTTAAAAAATAAACCAAGGCTAAAGCGTGATATGCCAATGCGCTTAATATGTACACTAATGTTACCACTAGCAATGTCAAGGTCGACCTGTGTAAACTTGTAAAACGTGGTATAGAATTGTTGCTATCAAATATGTCAGAATTCACGGATGAATGCTGAAAGGTATTCCGAAAAGTTCCATGAATCCAAATAATACGAGCGATTAAAGAGTAGACGATGAGCAGCAATGCAGTGACAACAAGAAAATAAACAAAATGTGCCAGGTTAAATATGATGATTTCTCTTGATTTTACAAATCTGTCCTCCGTCAAACATCGACGTCCTCTCAATCCTGGAATTCCAGTTGGTTCTGAATTTATTCCAAAGAGGATGGGTGCTGGCCAAGATAACGTTAACGCGACAATGAGGCTCAACAAACACATGACCTTTGCTTGGGTTGAGGTTATCTGTGATTTCAATGGCGCAAGAATTTTTCTTCCCCTGTCTATTGCAATGGGCACTAATGAGGCAGTGGATGCTACGCCACAAAAATATAATATGAATCGAAATATCTTACAAAATTCTGATGATGGAAAATTTGCTGGATGTAACAAATAAAATATAACAAAAGGAGCACTTATTCCACAATTGAACATATCTAGCATGGCTAACCACAGAACGTATATTCTGTAGTTTGTTCGTCTGAACTTCCGGTGATATATAAATAGGACATGCGCATTCCCAATAAGTCCAACAACCATTAAAATGGAGAGAAAAAATATTCCTCCTAAAAATCGAACAATTAGTCTATCGTTTACTTCTTCTAAGGTAACATTCTTCTTTGTATAAAGGTCCATCATCCATTTGTGACAAATTTCACTTCCGTTCGCCATTTGTATCAGTACTTTTCTGCAATACAAACATATCTTTTTTAATTATTTAAACATTTGAGCGTGCAAAAAAATTATTTTTAAAAATTAAAAAAAATACATTTGTAATTAAACAATAATAAAAACAACAATACGAAACAAGACAAACACAATTATATATTATTAGTCTATCTTTACTTAGATTGTAATACAAAATTTTATTGTGTTTTCCCGGTTTTTGTTGTTGAATGGCTTTAAACATTTTATCATTTATAAACTATAATATCAGTCGTGAACCAACACCAGTTGTGTAAGACTTGTAATCACACATCAGCAGCCTAAATTACTCGACACCCTAACCCCTTATTACTATAAAAAGAGTTTGAAGATACTAAAGGGGTAATCAGAATTCGCATACCGAGGAAGAACAGACAACACAATGGCCAAAAGAAAAAGTACAAACCGACAAGCAACGATCTACAAAACATACACTCAAAGCTAATGATCGAGTAACACGAACCCCACTAAAAACCGGGGGTGAACTCAGGTGCTCCGGAAAGATAAGCAGTTTCTGCTCCACTAGTGGCACTCGTCGTGTTAATCTAGTTACAAACCCGGTGATAAGTCATGAAGAAGAGAGAATATATTCCTGTTGGTTGTCCTGTATATTCCATTTGTTACAGACAACAGTACAACTACATTTGAAAGCTTTACTGTGAAACTAAATACTGACAATGCATTGTATCATTTTTTTTAGTATGCTATCATGTTTGTGCCTTTTGAGTTAGTTACTCTCAAAGACTTAAGAATTATGTTTCTTTCCAATCTTTTGACAATGGGGGTAACTTACAATGCCCACTGAAATAAGACAAACGTTTGACAATGGGGGTACCGGATATCAGTATGTTACAATTGTAACTTACAATGCCAACTGAAATAAGACAAACTTTTGACAATGGAGGTACCGGATATCAGTATGTTACAATTGTAACTTACAATGCCAACTGAAATAAGACACACTTTTGACAATGGGGGTACCGGATATCAGTATGTTACAATTGTAACTTACAATGTCCACTGAGATAAGACAAACTCTTGACAATGGGGGTACCGGATATCAGTATGTTACAATTGTAACTTACAATGCCAACTGAAATAAGACAAACTTTTGACAATGGAGGTACCGGATATCAGTATGTTACAATTGTAACTTACAATGCCAACTGAAATAAGACAAACTTTTGACAATGGAGGTACGGGATATCAGTATGTTACAATTGTAACTTACAATGCCCACTGAGATAAGACAAACTCTTGACAATGGGGGTACCGGATATCAGTATGTTACAATTGTAACTTACAATGCCAACTGAAATAAGACAAACTTTTGACAATGGAGGTACGGGATATCAGTATGTTACAATTGTAACTTACAATGCCCACTGAGATAAGACAAACATTTGACAATGGGGGTACCGGATATCAGTATGTTACAATTGTAACTTACAATGCCAACTGAAATAAGACACACTTTTGACAATGGGGGTACCGGATATCAGTATGTTACAATTGTAGCTTACAATGCCCACTGAGATAAGACAAACTCTTGACAATGGGGGTACCGGATATCAGTATGTTACAATTGTAACTTACAATGCCAACTGAAATAAGACAAACTTTTGACAATGGGGGTACCGGATATCAGTATGTTACAATTGTAACTTACAATGCCCACTGAGATAAGACAAACTTTTGACAATGGGGGTACCGGATATCAGTATGTTACAATTGTAACTTACAATGCCCACTGAGATAAGACAAACTTTTGACAATGGGGGTACCGGATATCAGTATGTTACAATTGTAGCTTACAATGCCCACTGAGATAAGACAAACTCTTGACAATGGGGGTACCGGATATCAGTATGTTACAATTGTAGCTTACAATGCCAACTGAAATAAGACAAACTCTTGACAATGGGGGTACCGGATATCAGTATGTTACAATTGTAGCTTACAATGCCCACTGAGATAAGACAAACTTTTGACAATGGAGGTACCGGATATCAGTATGTTACAATTGTAACTTACAATGCCAACTGAAATAAGACAAACTTTTGACAATGGAGGTACGGGATATCAGTATGTTACAATTGTAACTTACAATGCCCACTGAGATAAGACAAACTTTTGACAATGGGGGTACCGGATATCAGTATGTTACAATTGTAACTTACAATGCCCACTGAGATAAGACAAACTCTTGACAATGGGGGTACCGGATATTAGTATGTTACAATTGTAACTTACAATGCCCACTGAGATAAGACAAACTTTTGACAATGGGGGTACCGGATATCAGTATGTTACAATTGTAACTTACAATGCCCACTGAGATAAGACAAACTCTTGACAATGGGGGTACCGGATATTAGTATGTTACAATTGTAACTTACAATGCCAACTGAAATAAGACAAACTTTTGACAATGGAGGTACCGGATATCAGTATGTTACAATTGTAACTTACAATGCCAACTGAAATAAGACACACTTTTGACAATGGGGGTACCGGATATCAGTATGTTACAATTGTAACTTACAATGCCAACTGAGATAAGACAAACTTTTGACAATGGAGGTACGGGATATCAGTATGTTACAATTGTAACTTACAATGCCAACTGAGATAAGACAAACTTTTGACAATGGAGGTACGGGATATCAGTATGTTACAATTGTAACTTACAATGCCAACTGAGATAAGACAAACTTTTGACAATGGAGGTACGGGATATCAGTATGTTACAATTGTAACTTACAATGTCCACTGAGATAAGACAAACTTTTGACAATGGGGGTACCGGATATCAGTATGTTACAATTGTAACTTACAATGCCCACTGAGATAAGACAAACTTTTGACAATGGGGGTACCGGATATCAGTATGTTACAATTGTAACTTACAATGCCAACTGAAATAAGACAAACTTTTGACAATGGGGGTACTGGATATCAGTATGTTACAATTGTAACTTACAATGCCAACTGAAATAAGACAAACTCTTGACAATGGGGGTACCGGATATTAGTATGTTACAATTGTAACTTACAATGCCCACTGAGATAAGACAAACTTTTGACAATGGAGGTACCGGATATCAGTATGTTACAATTGTAACTTACAATGTCCACTGAGATAAGACAAACTTAGGTTGTCCTCCTTCAGGCCGAGGTTGACTGTTCTGTTTAGCTGCTTTGGATTTATTGCTCCCAAACACTTTAAAAGGTGAAGGCCATACAAAAAAAAATAATTGGCAGTAAACAGTATTGACCAGAAAAAAAGAAAAAAAGTTTTTTGCAAAATAATCACGGTCAAATTTATGAATGCTGTTGGTGCTTAGAATAATATATCTTGTTTCCAGCATCCATTAGTTGCTAGAGAATGTATTCAAAGAATAAACAACGCTAAAAATGAAAATAAGTCAAAGAATAACCGTAATTATTTACCTTTAAGTATAAAACAGGTGCACATTCATTTTTTTTTATTAGTACGCAAGACAAAGTAGTCCAAATTTGTTCTTACCTGAATAAAGGCTGCACCCTGTTTTTCTCGTATAATTTCTTTGATAAGTTTGTAATAAATAATAATAATTTGAATAATATATATATATATATATATATATATAGATATATATCTACGTGATTTGTATTGAATAAAAAATACCCTTCCGTTCGGATTTCCTTTCCATGTATCTGACAATGACCATTGAAGTTTATCTTATATTATATTGCCGGATATGAGTTAACTCCTTTTACCAATAACAATAATTAATTAATTATTTTTATTATAAATATTTATGCTTAGGCCCATACAATTAGCCTATTTCCACCACTTTTTCATTGAAGTTCATGCACCAAGACAGGAAAGTCAGTGGTCATTTATCGGTGTGTTTGATGTGTTGATTTTGCCTCTTTCTACTGTTTTACCATTGGGTTTAGAAACTGTTCACAATCACATTGTCTTTTAGAAACTGTTCAAAATCACATTGTCTTATGTTGTCAATGAATTTGAACCCTTGTGAAGCATAGTTTGAGCAACTAACCTTATGTTCATAGCACTTTCTAGTGCGATTTTAATATTCCATACTCCAAAATTGTCCAATTAAAACATAGTTTTTATCCTATGCACTATTCTGATTGACTGTTGTTTAGAGTACGAGTACAAACTCATGCACAAACATCTTATGACCCTAAAAGACTGGATATAATCAAATGAAAAACAAAAAATACCAGTATCCGAACAATTCAAAAATCCAATAGAAAAATCGGAGAAAAAGGTCAAATCGATACCCCTAACACACAAATACATGACCGCTCACTTAGCGTGCAACAGTCACTTATATAAACAAATACATGACCGCTCACTGGCGTGCTACAGTCACTTATATAAATACATGACCGCTCACTTAGCGTGCTACAGTCACTTATATAAAACAAATACATGACCGCTCACTTAGCGTGCTACAGTCACTTATATAAAACAAATACATGACCGCTCACTTGACGTGCTACAGTCACTTATATAAAACAAATGCATGACCACTCACTGGCGTGCTACAGTCACTTATATAAATACATGACCGCTCACTTAGCGTGCTACAGTCACTTATATAAAACAAATACATGACCGCTCACTTAGCGTGCTACAGTCACTTATGTAAAACAAATACATGACCGCTCACTTAGCGTGCTACAGTCACTTATATGAAACAAATACATGACCGCTCACTTGGCGTGCTACAGTCACTTAAAAAAAACAAATACATGACCGCTCACTTAGCGTGCTACAGTCACTTATATAAAACAAATACATGACCGCTCACTTAGCGTGCTACAGTCACTTATATAAATACATGACCGCTCACTTGGCGTGCTACAGTCACTTAAGAAAAACAAATACATGACCGCTCACTTAGCGTGCTACAGTCACTTATATAAAACAAATACATGACCGCTCACTTGACGTGCTACAGTCACTTATATAAAACAAATGCATGACCGCTCACTGGCGTGCTACAGTCACTTATATAAATACATGACCGCTCACTTAGCGTGCTACAGTCACTTATATAAAACAAATACATGACCGCTCACTTAGCGTGCTACAGTCACTTATATAAAACAAATACATGACCGCTCACTTAGCGTGCTACAGTCACTTATATAAAACAAATACATGACCGCTCACTTGGCGTGCAACAGTCACTTAAAAAAACCAAATACATGACCGCTCACTTAGCGTGCTACAGTCACTTATATAAAACAAATACATGACCGCTCACTTAGCGTGCTACAGTCACTTATATAAAGCAAATGCATGACCGCTCACTTAGCGTGCTACCGTCACTTATATAAAACAAATACATGACCGTTCACTTGGCGTGCTACAGTCACTTATATAAAACAAATACATGACCGCTCACCTGGCGTGCTACAGTCACTTCTATTAAACAAATACATGGCCGCTCACTTTGCGTGCTACAGTCACTTATATAAATCAAATACATGACCGCTCACTTGACGTGATACAGTCACTTATATAAAACAAATACATGACCGCTCACTTAGCGTGCTACAGTCACTTATATAAAACAAATACAGGGTTAAGCTAGTTTTATGGGTTCAAACCTCTGAGTAAAATGTTAGATGTGATCATGTAAATGTTTTGACATGTGAATAAAATGCCAGCTCTCACATATAAACGGCGTTATTATAATGGAACTAACTTTTTGGACCAAATGTATTCAATCTTAAATCAAAACTACCTTATAAGATTACAGAACGAGCGATCAAATATTTATATTATGCAAACTTATTACGAAAATCTATGTGTTATTGAACAATATGTGTTTCTTTCTATCTACGATAATAGTAACTTATAAACATAAAATTATTTAAAATCAAACGACCTGATAGAGACTACCCCCTTTGATTTTTTCTTACGTTTACTTACCAACTATACTCTGTGTGACATAAACCATTTTTTCAAAATATGCCTATTATTATTTTTTATTTGTACCGATGAAAAGTGAATCAATAATTGTTCAGTGACAGAACATCATCTTTATATCAGATGTTGGAATTACAGTCTTGGACTTATTATCTATTTTTATTCTTGAGATACCCTAGAAGGAAGTTCCCCATAATCGTGTGGAAAATAATCAGCGATTAGTGGCGCACAATTAGTGCGAATTAGAATACCAATCGCCTGTTGAAACACTCGTCCATCAAAATGGACACATATATGTTGTCCATCACAAATCTAACATTTTAAGGATCTCGACTTGTTTATATTCATTATTAGATTTTGAGTGACTTTTGACAAACACAACTTTGTCTCTACCTTTACAAAATATTGATATCTTTGTTATCTGTATACATAAGTCTATTGTATAGTTGTGCATGAGGAATGGTGGTATTTAGAGTAGAGAAATCAAATGTTTTATTGCTGTTTCAAATCTACCGAGATCTATAACTTAAAGTTTCCATCTAGGCTTTTAAGTTTTTGATTAACGCTACTTCTAGAAAGCAGGTAGCATGGTAGCTCTGGAGCTGTAAGCATAAGTGTTAAAGGTTCAGAAAGAGGCTATTTAAATTCAAATATATATTCCATATTATATTTCTATTTTATATTCACTATAATTCCAATGATAAATATTTAATCCGTTGGAAGAATTATTTATACATTATACGGATTCTGATTACCCCTTTGGTATCTTCAAACCCTTCTTATAATATTGTTGTTGTCCTATGATTAATGGTCTTTAGCCAACAGACTCTACCTTCCTCGCCAGTAGTCAGTTAACTATGAGCATTAATTGACAACGCTATTGTACTGTCCATGTGACAAACCGATTCTACCTTCATAGCTAGTAGCCAGTTAACTACGAGCATTCATTGACCCTGCTATTGTACTGTCCATGTGATAAATAGATTATACCTTCATACCTAGTAGCCAGTTAACTACGAGCATTCATTGACCCTGCTATTGCACTGTCCATGTCACAAAGATATTATACGTTCCGAGCTAGTAGTCAGATGACTAAGAGCATTCATTGACCCTGTTATTGCACTGTCCATGTGCCCAACAGATTCTACCTTCTTAGCTAGTTGTCAGTTAACTACGAGCATTCATTGATCCTACTATTGTACTGTCCATGTGACCATCAAATTCTTCCTTCCTAGCTAGTAGTTGGTTAACTACGAGCAATCATTGACTGTAAATGTTTATGTTGTCATTCATTTTGTGTGATAGTAGGTAGTTTTTGTGAGAGGAAGTGAATATGCATTTTTTTTTTATTATTTGTTTATATCGGTTTTTCCTTTGGAGATATAATTATCAAGATGGTCTTGGGATCTTAATAACTTGTTTAGCGTCGCAGTATATTTGTGGTTGTCTCAAGCCAGACATCGATTTTCATCGGCATGTTTCGTGGTCTTGGAGTGGCATTCGTCCGTTTTGTAGATTCAAAAGTACCCTTAGAGTTGTTGATCATTTCTTTCTTCTCAAAGTTTCCTTAAACCAATGTAAGCATTACAGCTTTTCTGATTTGTTCTTTGTTTCTCTCAGTATTTGTTATTCCTTTCAATGCTTATTATCGTTATCCCTATGTAAGTATTGCTATATAAATATTAATCTTAAATATGATTATAAACATTCCTCTATCGAATTTTAAGCAAGCAATTGTTAATGCTAAGATGGTGTTTATATTTTTATCTGATAAAAAGATATAGTTTATAGACCTTTTGAGTTAAATAGTTCAGTTGTCCATGAAAATGTTTTTAAAACATATTTACAATGGAGTCACGTTGGTATTAATTTAGAAATAACTTTTTTTTCAGAAGAAATCATTAACAACACATTTTGTCTTTAAATCAAATGACAAACAACATTACAAGTTTGATGTCACGCATTAACTAACTTATTTTGTCAAGAACGAAACAAAAAGTCAAATGTGCTCCACAGAAAATGTAATTATTAGTATGTTGGAGTTTCTTGTCGATAACCTATTTGTTCCGAATGCACATTTAAAGCATCATCAGCCTCTTTCTTTCTTTACTATTATGAGGCAGAGTTTATACAAAGATTTGTCAAAAGAATTTCAAATGCTTTAATCTCATATTCAGGAATATGTGCTGCAAAAAATAATCAAAAGATCATAGTTCCAAAGAACCTCAGATAACAGAAACTGCTGGTTCATCTTTTTCATTTCTTAACATTTTCCTCACACTTAACTCCAATGGTCATCCTTTTTCTTTGGGCCATTGTATGGTCTATTCTTCTATTTTCAGCTTCTGATTGCAATTATGGTAACCTTTAGCTTTTCTTTTTAATATATAATGGGTTTCGCCATTCCTTTATGGTGCCCTCAGATGAAACAAATGAGTATGATATGTTACATATTTTTATGGCAGTGATAAAAATGATATCTTAGCTTACCAGAAAAGTTTGACGATACCAAAGGGGTAATCAGAATCTGTAAATCGAAGGACAGACAATACAATGGCCAAACGAAAAGTCAAAAGGACAAATAACAATCTATAAAGCACAACACAGAAAACATAAGATGAACAATACGAACCCCACTAAAACCGGGTGAGGTCAGGTGTCAACATAGTCTGGAATAACTGTTATATGACGAACTCACCAGAAATTACAATGAGGCAACACAGTATGCCTAAATGTCGAAAACTTCATTTTGACTGAAATGAAGATATTCTGATCAAATGTATTGTTTTGTCCCTAATATTTCTGTGCAATTCACATCATTCTCTTCGTGCTTTTATGTGTTTTGGCTACCCTGGTAGTTCATTGACACATGGCTACGTTTGTGGCATACATCCGAATGACACAGTTGTTTGTATTCCGAACGAACAATGTTGCCCCGGGCGAGATAAAGTCAACAAATGGGTTGATCAACAAACATAAAAAAAATGAAAATAAGTAAAAGACAAAGCAATAAAAGTTGAACTAACGATGTTATCGGAAGTAAATAGTTTATGAAAAGGCGGGAAATTATTCTGACATTGCTGTAATAGTCTGTTAAATGTTAAATAGTAAGGACGTAAAATTAGGATTTTTTTCCAGACAGGTTTGATTTATTTGCTTGTTACATGATAATTTTGCCAATTAGAATATTGCATTCTTTTAGATTTATTTTTATTATAATTTTTGTTTTGATAATAATTCAAATGTTATATTCCTCTTCATAATATTAATATTGATTTATGAAAAACAAATTGTTCAGTCCACGATATAGCTGAAATACTCTTCTTAATAGAGCATAGAGCAAAAAGAACGAAATGTCGTTACACCTCGGTTTCCATTACAGAAATTAGACAGTAAACATCAGAGAAAACCGAAGGGACAATTAAAAATGGACTATCAAGAGACACTGGCAACATTGGGTACACAAGACATAGGACGAAGAGAGCCAAAGCACAAAAATATAACACAATACGGAAAACTAAAAAGATGAGCAACACAGACATCACCAAAAAACCGATGGTGAACCAGGAGAAGTGTAGCTAGTTCCTGCTATTAACAAGCCACCCAAAATCTTATTGGTGAAAGAAGAACGAAAAAGCCTATGCTAAAACGAAAAGATCCATTGTCATTTGAGATATGGATATTTCGTAACGGTCAACCAGACCGTGATCAAAACCGTAGACTTTTTGAAGCGACGACGGCAATCTAGGAGCAACGAAACCTTCTGAAATGGAAAGGGCAAGGTTTTAATCCTAATGTTTTGGAAAATCATATGCAGAAGATCTCATTAGTAATTTTTACCTTCCAGAACTTCTATTTTTCGCAGTTTTTATTATTATTGTTGTACCAATTCAGAGTTGACAAGATGTCAAAAATAATTTTGAAAACTGTTATTACATTACAATGAAGGGAAAAAAGCAAAAACCAAATAATATGTTCCAGATTATGATTGCTGCCATGATTAAAAATTGAATAGCAATCAAAACCTTTGCTACAGCAAGTTGTAATTAAGGTATGCCGTTAGCTTAGTCTTTTGTTACAGCAAGTTTCAATTAAGGTATGCCATTAGCTTAGTCCTTTGCTGCAGCAAGTTTTACTTAAGGTATGCCGTTAGCTTAGTCCTTTGCTACAGCAAGTTTTACTTAAGGTATGCCGTTAGCTTAGTCCTTTGCTAGAGCAAGTTTTAATTAAGGTATGCCGTTAGCTTAGTCCTTTGCTACAGAAAATTTTAATTAAGGTGTGCCGTTAGCTTAGTCCTTTGCTACAGCAAGTTTTAATTAATGCATGCCGTTAGCTTAGTCCTTTGCTACAGCAAGTTTTAATTAATGCATGCCATTAGCTTAGTCCTTTGCTACAGCAAGTTTTAATTAAGGTATGCTGTTAGCTTAGTCCTTTGCTGCAGCAAGTTTTAATTAAGGTATGTCGTTAGCTTAGTCCTTTGCTACAGCAAGTTTTAATTAAGGTATGCCGTTAGCTTAGTCCTTTGCTGCAGCAAGTTTTACTCAAGGTATGCCGTTAGCTTAGTCCTTTGCTACAGCAAGTTTTACTTAAGGTATGCCGTTAGCTTAGTCCTTTGCTGCAGCAAGTTTTAATTAAGGTATGCCGTTAGCTTAGTCCTTTGCTACAGAAAATTTTAATTAAGGTGTGCCGTTAGCTTAGTCCTTTGCTACAGCAAGTTTTAATTAATGCATGCCGTTAGCTTAGTCCTTTGTTACAGCAAGTTTTAATTAAGGTATGCCGTTAGCTTAGTCCTTTGCCACAGCAAGTTTTATTTAAGGTATATCGTTAGCTTAATCCTTTGCTACAGCAAGTTTTAATTAAGGTATACCGTTAGCTTAATCCTTTGCTACAGCAAGTTTAAATTAAGGCATGCCGTTAGCATAGTCCTTTTCTACAGCAAGTTTAAATTAAGGTATGCCGTTAGCTTAGTCCTTTGGTACAGCAAGTTTAAATTAAGGTATGCCGTTAGCTTAGTCCTTTGCCACAGCAAGTTTTATTTAAGGTATATCGTTAGCTTAATCCTTTGCTACAGCAAGTTTTAATTAAGGTATACCGTTAGCTTAATCCTTTGCTACAGCAAGTTTTAATTAAGGTATACCGTTAGCTTAATCCTTTGCTACAGCAAGCTTAAATTAAGGTATACCGTTAGCTTAATCCTTTTCTACAGCAAGTTTAAATTAAGGTATGCCGTTAGCTTAGTCCTTTGTTACAGCAAGTTTAAATTAAGGCATGCCGTTAGCATAGTCCTTTTCTACAGCAAGCTTAAATTAAGGTATGCCGTTAGCTTAGTCCTTTGTTACAGCAAGTTTAAATTAAGGTATGCCGTTAGCTTAGTCCTTTGCTACAGAAATTTTAATTAAGGTATGCCGTTAGCTTAGTCCTTTGTTACAGCAAGTTTTAATTAATGCATGCCGTTAGCTTAGTCCTTTGTTACAGCAAGTTTTAATTAAGGCATGCCGTTAGCTTAGTCTTTTGCTACAGCAAGTTTTATTTAAGGTATATCGTTAGCTTAATCCTTTGCTACAGCAAGTTTTAATTAATGCATGCCGTTAGCTTAGTCCTTTGTTACAGCAAGTTTTAATTAAGGTATGCCGTTAGCTTAGTCCTTTGCTACAGCAAGTTTAAATTAAGGTATGCCGTTAGCTTAGTCGCATCAAAGTGAGAAACACTTGATGGTAAACAGATTTTGAAGATACCAAAGGGAGGTAATCAGAATTCGTATATCGAAAAAGTACATACAACAGAATGGACAAAAGAAATAGTACAAAAGGACAAACAACGATCTACCAAACATACACATAAACAACTAAAGATTGAGAAACAAGAACCCCACCAAAAACCTGGGGTGAACTCACAACACAATGACCAAAAGAAAAATACAAAAAGACAAACAACGATCAACAAAACATACAGATAAAACTAAAGATCGAGTAACACGATAAAGCATACCCATGCTTTGCATAGAAGATATGTATGGTTTCTGTATATCCATGACAAGTTCAATATGTCATAGCAAAATGAAAAACAAAAAATACCACGCTGTCGGAACATTTCCAAAATCAAACAGAAAAACAGTAGAAAGAGGCAAAATTGATACCCCTAACACACATATACATGACCTCTAACACACATATACATGACCGCTCGCATTCATGCTTGGTACATACACTTCAATAAAAAGTGGCGGGGTTAAACAAGTTTTCTATATTTCGTGATTATCGACAATGTAATTTAAGAAATAATTATCGGTAGCCATATATTTATATTGTTTTTACTACAGGTTGCCACTTTAAGCTGAATATGTTACCCCGAGCGGTATCGAGGGGTACAATGAAGGCATAAAATGCCAACCTGTGGTAGAAAAAAAAACAAATATATGGCTACCGGTAATTATTTCGATTCTATTTAGACTATTACGGAAAATTTTCAAATTGAAGCGGTCTAGGTCATCCAGTGTTTTTGGCTGTTCCATTAATTGACCCGACTGAAATGTTACAATAACATTCAGTTTTTTCCAAAGAATTTTGAAATGACAACAGAAAAAGTGTTTCAATGCCGATGATAAATATGTTTGAGGTTACTAAATGTTGTCATTCATGAACATTAATTCAAAAGAAAGGGAAAATACTACAAATTCCACTATGCTAAGTTGAACTAAACTGCCTATTTTCAAAGTCGAAAGTGCCGTAGTCGTAGTCTTAAAACAAGTCGTGTAGACGTTAATTATATTTTTTATGTATAAAACATTTTATTTTAAGATTATTTTTACTCATATGAAACGATTTCCAATACACGCATGTTTATTTATTTTGACTATTGCATCATTGCGCATCTTTAACAAGGGAGTGCCATGGAACAGCCGCTTTGCAAGTATTAATGACGTAATTGGTCATAGATAAATATTATTTTAACACGGGATTGGACTCGAAGCATTTGAATAAGGTCAAATGAGAATTAAGAAATAATTCATGGCAGGAAAAGAGTTGTGCAAATTTACACATGGGCTGGGCCTTAATATTCGAATTTTACCCCGAGCGAATTTGCACAACTCTATGCCTGCCATGAATTATTTCGATTCTAATAGGACAAATACGGTAATTTTTAACCATTCGTGAACTGTATACACACGGCATTTGGTGGCTGTTCCATTTACCTCCTTCGGAAATTTTGAATTAATTTTGAATTATTTGTATTTGAACGAGATATTTTAAAACAAAGATATGGATGTTAACATGAAAAACATATTTATTGTGTATTTTCCAACATAGATTCGATTGAACAATTCCTGCGTAAAAATATTTAAAAAAAAAGTCGGAGTTCATTCGTTCATCATTTCGTGCGCTAACAAGATGGCGGAGCGGAGTTGTCAAACATAATATCGAACACTTCAACAGTTGTTAATAATCGACAATTATTGTTAGATATGAAATAAAAAAAATAAATGACAATGGAAAAAAAAGCTTGTATTGTTGACATAAAAAAAAATCCGGAATAAACACTTAAGACAACCATCTATCGACTTTCACTTTTGTAATATATCGTCATCCTGTGACGTTGTTTACAAGGGACCCTGATTGACACAAGCTGGTTACTGATTTATTTTACGATTTTGTGAGCATTTTACTTGTTTGAGTAGTAAAATTCAAATTGTAAAATATCAGTAACTTAATTACATCACCGTCCAGTTATCAATGTATGCGTAGGAAAACATGAAGGTTAGTGCATTTTCCGGTTATTCATGGCCGACACATATCAATGGAATGTGTGTGTGAGGTACTGGGGATTCCCAAATGTAAATTTTCAAAACAAATGAAAAAAAAAATACTTAGTTACAGAATATTTATTTATAACTGAGGGGAAATTTTTATTTTAAGGACTTTAAAAATACGCTATATGCGGTGTTTTGTTTGTTTACACTCGGTCGTCACGGTAATTTCATAGCGGGAGTCACATCGGAACAGCCAGATGTGTTGTGTACTGCACTTGCGCTAAATATAGAGTTATCGGGTATTATCGTGTGTGCCGTATTAGAGACGTCATATTAGAATAATTAATTAATCATGACTACATTACACTTACAATTGATTTGTGTATCACGCTGTATTAATTATATATATTGATTAAATGGTTTATTGTCATCAAAGTATTCTAACTAATAGAAGTACGATTATTGTGTGAATTATTAAATGTTTACTCTTCATGATGATCTGGTCATGGCTACCTTTAGTGTTGATTGGCTAAAGTGACCTCAGCCGATTTTTGTCCACTTTGGTACTTGGTTTTATTGCTCCAAAAGACTTTCCTCATTCATGCCTTATCACCGGGGTTGTAGCAAGAGTAACAGTACAAACGGGTGCCACATGTGGATCAGGGACTGCTTACCCACCCACAGCACATGAGTTCACCACAGGTTTTAAGTAGGGTTCGCATTGCTCAATCTCTAGTTTTCTGTGTAATATTTTATAGATCGTTGTTTGTCCTTTTTCGTAATGTCTTTGTATTGTCTTTCCAACGATTTACGGTTTCTGATTACACCATGACACCTTTGATATCTTCCATCTTAACCCCCCTCCCTCTCCCCCTTTTTTATTTTCTCTTCACATTCTTATATCATATTTCACTTCTTCAGTTCTTTTTCCTTTATTTATTTCTCTCTTCTTTCCTTTCTGATCTACAGTTAACTGAACTGACGAACACTTACCAACCCTTGTCATCCGCACTCACTGAACCCAGTGTGTTCTTAGTATAATTAGGAATCCGCAAGTGGCGGATCCGTGGGTTCATTGGTTAGACCCCTGTCTTCATGGAAAATATTTTCAAAACTGCGTGAAAATCGGCAAACATTGAGAGCGAAATCCTGTAGAGACCCTTTAAAAGATTGCTGGATTCACCGCCCCTGAATATGTCATTTAACTGGAAAATACTTAATGATTGCCGAAAGACAACAAAATTTGAAAATTCCCAATCACAATTATCATGTGTTCTTCAGTACAACATAGTGAAGAACATTGTTTGGCGGTCTATAGGATAGTCGGATCAACGAACCGTCGAACTATCGGACTAGCGTAAAGAGTGACTAACAAAAATGCCACCCATGAATTCATTAATAAAACTGTTAATACTCATGCTATCACTTTGATTTTTCATGTTTATGAAGAAGATTTAATGCATACAAGGTTAGAATAGTGTGCTTTTCAATATGTCTTGAACAGTTCGAGGAAGAACATTTTCAATAGAAGCGTATTTTGAGACCAAATCCTCCAACTTTTACAGACAATATCAATGTCGTTGTTATCCGGACAAAAGACTCACCAATAGAAATTCAGAGAACATGTGATAGCATTGAACCTAATCTTAAGGGCAAAAGAGAGACTCTATCTGGACGATCGATGAGTGCAAGGTCACCAGTGAATATTGACACCGTTAGAGACTCAGTTGACCACAGTCCAAGACAATTATTATGACGCCGCAAGCAAGAGTTTGCCATTCCTCGCGAGTCCATAAGAGGAATCCTATTCAAGGATCTGCACTTGTACCTTTACAAGATACAAATTAAATACAACCCTACTCAGGAAGACATGGAAAAACTGTGTGGTTATGTGTTGTTGGCTCTGTCACAAGATCTATGAAAATCCAGATTTCTTGGATGAAGTGTGGTTTTCGGATGAAGCTCGTTTTCTTCTCTCTGAACTCAAAGAATAACAACTTCTGGGGCACAACCCCACCTGAAGATTGTTGGCAAAGTCCAATACATTCCAAGTAGTGTAAAGCATGGGTTGCCGTCTCGAAGCATGGAAGGATCGGACTATATTGGTTCGAGCATGAGAACGAAGTCACTCATGGTCAACATTGCGCGCTACCTGGGGTACTTTAGTAGATTTGAGCAGCGCTGGGCCGACCAAGAGGAATTGACAGAGATGAACAATGCTTCCCTCAAGAAAGAGCCACTATCATACCTCATATGACAGTCTGCAATGGCTAAGGCAATGATCTAAATATCGTCTCATCAGTAGGATGTATGAAGCTGAATGAGACTCTCACTGACTTGACATAAACCCTCTATATTTTTTGTTATCTTTTATCTGTATGAGGATATTCTGTCTGAGTACTCAGTATCTTCATTATCAAGGGAAATTGTATAAACCATGTTATGTTTACAATGAAAGTCAACAGATATAATTATGTCCTCAAATGTACCACGCACAAATTGAATTTGATTTCATCTGAGATTTCAAATCGTTTGGACGTCATTATTGACAGAACTAGCAAATAAATTAATCGTAAATGCATTCAGTGATTGATAATAAACCATAACCATGTCAAACAAAGCTTCATTTTACAGGTGGAATGTTGACGACGTCGACTAGTTAAAAGGTTCGTTATCGTTTTAATTTTTAAATTTTATGTCATTTAAATTTCAAGGAGGGGATTTGGAGCTATATTTTTCTTGATCATATTTATTTTTTCAGGCGATTCAAACATCCGACTTTTTTTTTATTCTTAATAGCATATTTTGTACAGAAAGTTCTCCTTGAATGATGCAGGGTTAGATTATTTAAATATTTCCATCTTTAAGGTCAATTAATTTAAAGAAAACATAGCCCCCTCAGTATTGTATCGAGTAAAATATTGGTCACATTAAACTAAATGAGTAAAAAATGTTTTGTTTTGTATTTGCAGGAATGTATTTAATCGATTGTCGACAAATTCACAATGGCATCAGATAATTTAAGTATAAATACCTCAAACCTCCAAACCACAAGAGGTCCAAACAATTTAAAACCTCCAAGAATTCGTAGAAATCCAGGGGTAATCACTCTACGTAGATATTTTGCTAGTGACATGCATATATATTACGGATCAGTTTCACCTCTCATAAACATATTCATTATTTCAATAAACGTTCTACTGATCGTGACCCTGATCAAAGGGAAGTTCCGAATGTCAACTCACGTGATGATGATATCAATAGCAATGGCAGATTCTTTCACTGGATTGGTTCCTTTACCATTTAATGTATATGTATTTGGTTTAAAATTAGAAACTGGTTATTTGAGTCTAACATGGTGTTATGTATATGAACATATGCAAAAAATATTACCAGAAATCTTGCATTTATCTTCGCTTCATTTGACCGTAGGACTCAGTGTTGAAAGATTCATTGTCGTTGCCTTTCCACTAAAGGCAAAGCGTATATGTACATTTCGGAACGGAGCAATTTTTAGTGCTTTAATTTTCATTATAAGCATTTGTTCGCAAATAGATTTATTGACAAAGGCCTCGTTCAAAGAGTTTACCATACAACACAATACATCTAACTCCACAATAAGCGGATGCTTACGTTCTGCAGTGATCCGCACACACACTGAATATATTCTCAGAATAGTGTTCTTAGTGTTTATACCATGTCTTATTCTTATTATCTTCACAATTTTATTATTGAAAAAATCAAAGGAAATTCAACAATGGCGGAACACAAACATCGCGTTGGCACAGCGGAAGTCACCAACAGTTAACTCCCTTGAACGCCTCGATTTGGCTGTAGTCCTTATCATGTCCTGCATTGTATGTACGGAAATGACTGTTTGGACATGTTTTCTGATCAGTAGAGTGTACAATATAAGGTTCACAAAAGTTCACATTGAATTAGTAGCGTTGGGTCATATCATTTTCCAGATCACGTGCCCGATCAACTTTATTGTTTTGTGTGTCCTTAGTTCACGATTTCGTGATGCTTTCAAAGACATCGTGTGCTGTTGTTTCACTCAAAGAAGATGTTCCCGTCTGTACAAAGGTCGACGACATGAAAGTAAACAGAAAACTGCAAGAGAATCTAATGGACAGCAAATACAGATAGAGGAAAATGCTGTCTAAAGGAATATATTGGTAGAACAGATCGAAAAACAATCTCGGTATACAGCTAATGCATTAAAATATACACTACACGGAAAACTAATGGTTGAGCAACACGAATCCCATTATACATCGGGGGTGAACTCATATGTTCTGTATGGGTAAGGATTTCCTGCTTCACTAGTGCCACCTATCGTATTACTCTTGTCACATATCAGTGATAGGTCATGAAGGGGGACTACGACAAACGGAGCACATCTGTTGTCATCTGTGATGCAGATATTCCATAGCGATCAACCATGTCATGATGGTGACAGCAAAATATTCAAAATGGTGACTTTTGCCTAGTCAATCCCTCATGATATAAAAATAAGAATCTGCACATATTTGGTATAACACATAGGGCTACTCCAGAAACACGTCGTGCACACTAAATTAGATACCAACGTTTGTTTGTTTGTTTGTTTGTTTGTTTGTTTGTTTGTTTGTATTGTTTTGCTTTGTTTGGCTTTCTGTTTATTTAAGATAGTCGGGATGGCACTAGATTTTACCATTATTTGATGATATTCAGTAAAATAAATATGTTTAAACATTTACCCAATATAAAATGAAATGTGTACTGAAAAGAATATTAATCTCTTTTCCCCATAAATGAAGCATAAGTCACCGTTGATATTACGTAATCATCCCATACAATTATTACAGTAAAATATATTTTTTTAGATTCAGAACTTTCGTCGCAAGATAGACTTACTAGTACATTAATCAATTTATCTATATGAATATTGACCCCCATCTGTCCTGTTATGTGTCTTTACGTTCTGAGTTCCGTGTTGTGATGTCCGTTACGATTTCCGCATACAAACGATGTTCGGTTCGTCCATACCTCCATTTATTTGTAGGAGGGCTCATGTCTTATTTACGTTATTTGTGTTTGCTTGGGCATAGTGGTGTCCAACACATATTGTGTTGTGTTTTTGCTGTGTTTTTCATCGTCTTGTGTACCCTGTGTTGCTAGTTTCTCTGGATTGTCCTTTGTGATTGTCCCTTCGGTATTCTCTAGCGTTTATTTATAAATCTTGGGTTCGAACACGGGTCGGGTCAAACCAAAGACTATCAAATAGACATTGGTTGCTTCTGCGGTAACCACGCAGTAAGGAAAAGGACTGGTTGGTTAGGCATTATGATAATGTGTTCGAATGGAGCGACATGCTAACCCGCGGCTAGAGCAATGAAAATCTAAGATGTAAATAAGTGGTGTTGATCTAGTACGAATGGGATATCATCATCATTTTATCGAATGTAGCTTGTTCTGGTCATAACATAGCGGAAACTTTGTTCATTTGGTGTTATATGTAAATAACAATAATTGACTGACACCATCTGATTAAATGTTAGAGAATACCGAAGGGGCAGTCAAAAATGGACAATCCAGAGAAACTGGCAGCATAGGGTACACAAGACGTAGAAAAACAAAACAACAATACAACACAATGTGTGTAGGACGTCACCACACGCAAACAAGCACAAATAACGCAAATAAGGCATGCTCACTCCTACAAACAACTGGTGTATGAGTAGATTCTGTCTGAGTACTCAGTATCTTTATTATCATGGGAAATTGTATAAACCATATCATGTTTACAATGAATGTCAACAGATGTAATTATGTCGTCAAATGTACCACGCACAAATTGAATTTTATTTCATCTGAGATTTCAAATTGTTTGCATGTCATTATTAACAGAACTTATTGCTAGTAAATAATTTAATCACACTGAATTAGTAGCGTTGTTTCACAACATTTTCCAGGTCACGTGCCCGATCAACTTTATTGTATTGTGTGTCCTTAGTTCACGATTTCGTGATGGTTTCAAATACATCGTGTGCTGTTGTTTAACTCCAAGAAGATGGTCCCGTCTGTACAAAGGTCGAGGACATGATAATAATACGAAAACGACAAGAGAATCTAAAGACCAGCAAATAGTGATAGAGGACAATGCTGTCTAATGGCGATTAGGAGACTATGACAACGTAAAAATTTAAAATAAAACTGCTTTATTCAAAACGAGCAATCGGAAAAGGTCATAGCCCGCAAGGGCCGTCGTGGCCGTGATTGCATGGTAGATGGATTTACAACTACATATGCAATCATGGCTATCACCACTGATGTTGTGAGTTCGAATCTCGATCAGTGTGAGGTGTACAATATTATGTGATAAAGTTTGTCAGTGACTTGTCACAGGTCGGTGGTTTTCTCCAGGTACTCCGATTTACTGACTTTCCACGAAATAACTCAAATATTGCTGAAAGTGGCCTTTAGCACCATAAAACCAAACCAGGCAATCATATCCCGCATTTATTACATCATTAAATATTAATGACATGGGGTCAGTCGCATGTGACCTGTAATGGAGTTTCTTGAGATCTTAGAAAACCGCGACCTCTCAGTCAATAGGAGCAAGTGAGAGATGTGATTTTAAATTAATCAGATCTAGAACAATGCAGTCTAAAGTAATATTGTGTGACATAAACAGGGTCGTAACTATAATATACTATTGAGGCAATTTTGTCAAGTATAAGTAAACTAAAATTAAATTATAATATAGCCTTTCACGATAACTCCGATCCTGCATTCATCCGGGACATTTGTAAGAGGAAAAATGACGATTTCGTGGAAAAAATGTGACGTCGTAACGTATTTAATTGTTATACGACGTCACTTTACGGGAAAGGGTATTATTACCACTCACAAATGTCCCGGGTGAATGCAGGACCGCATTTATCGTGAAAGTTTCTATTGAATCGCATTTTGAGCAGTGTATAGACTTCTGAATAGACTTAAGGAAAACATTGTATACATAATGTTTTCGATATGTAGGCGACTTAATATTGTGGTTATACATGTATATATGGGAACCAACATTTTTTCACAATATCAATTATAAACAGTATACAACTTTTCCCTATCACATGTTCTCGATAGTTACCAGTTCTCGATACTTATGCGCGTGAGAGTTTTGACATAAATCAGGAAAACGCACGTGTCTTCTGTTCGCCAGGATGTTGCATACGGAACACCACCTCGCTTCGCAAGAAGTAAAAAATGGCTATTCTGCGAATCAAGGTATGTATGAACATAATCTTTAGTCTCAGACATTTATGCACATTTTCTTATTCCAAAAATAACTCTAAATTCACCGTGTCATTGCTTAAAATATACGTTTGTGATGTAAGCAAAACTTTGCTGTCAATGAAGGTCAAGTACGTATACGTCATACAAAACCGGAAATATACAGGTGAGGCTGTTCAGGGGAAAAAAAGCATGGAACACCGTTCGGGTCATATCTTATCAGTTTTATCTTTATATCAACGTTATTTCTGTATTGTGTAACCCCAATGGAACACTTTTTCAAACATGTTTAATTTTACATGTATGGTTGAAATCAATAATCTTGGTGTTTGCAAATATCTTAAATACATTTTTTTTCTTTTTTTCCTATAGTTTTTATTAGTAAACATGTCCTCCATAATTGATTTTACACACTTATCGAGAACTGGTGTCGTAATGCACAAAGTGTCAGAAATAAGGTCATACACAAAAATTATGTTTTCTCGGTAACTGCAAAGAGTAGAACTTTTAGGTTTGGTAGAAATAAAGAACTAGTCTTGACAAACAAACAAAAACAATTTTGTTAAGAAAAAATATTTGTTCTAAGGGACTCACGGGAGAAATGTTTCTTACGCTATCGAGAAGCGGCAACACCAGGATACCCTATTTATATCCGTGTTACGATTTCCGCATAAAAAACTATGTTCGGTTCGTTCTTACGTCAAGTTTTGTGTAGCAGGGCTCATGTCTTATTTACGTTATTTGTGTTTATTTGCGTATAGTGGTGTTCCACACATATTGTGTTATGTTTTTGTTTTGTTTTTCGTCGTCTTGTGTACCCTGTGTTGCCAGTTTCTCTGGATTGTCCATTTTTGATTACCCCTTCCGTATTTTAATTTTTTTAAGGTCGTTTTGAGTACGTATGCGTCTATAAAATTGTACTGCATAATAGACTGTCTTGTCAAATACGTTAGTAATTACAGTGATAGTATTGTTAATTAAAACCAGTTAGGTTTTTTCTTGTCATGGTTTCGGAACAGTCGACAACGGAGTCTACAAATGCAGGACTATACTGCATACTGATCCAGGAATATCTTTTCCCGAAGCAGACCGCATCTGTGGCGTAATGGTTAGCGTGCTCACCTCGAGTGCGGTAGATCGTGGGTTCGAGCCCCGGTCGGGTCAAACCAATGACTATGAAATTGGTATTTGTTGTTTCTCCGCTAAGCACGCAACATTAAGGAGAAAAAGCAAAGACTGATTGGCTCGAAATCAGAATAATGTATCCGAGTGTAACGACATGTCTATCCGCGGACTGTTGTTTCAGTGAGCTAGCACTATGAAATTCCAACTCAGCGTGTTGATCTAGAACAAAGCGTACCTCATCATCATCTCATTGATAATTAACTTGTTCTCGTCATGATATAGCTGAACAATTGCTAAATTGGCATTAAACAACAATCACTCACTCTCCCGAAACAAGCTATATATATATATATATATATTTAACAACAGGGTAAAAAATGTATTCTAAATTAAAATTGATTTGTCTTATATTAATAGTATGTGTGCAATGACACACATATGACGGCATCACCATTAACGTACCATAAGTAACTTTCCTGTTTTTCCTTCCGGACCACTTGAATTCACCCCCGGTTTTCAGTGGGGTTCGTGTTACTCGATCTTTAAAATAGTTTTATGTGTAGTGTTTTGTAGATCGTTGTTTTTCCTTTTGTATTTTGTTTTCCTTTGACCATTGTGTTGACTGTCCTTCGATTTACGGATTCTGATTCATACTTTGGTATCTTCAAACTCTTTTTATTATTTCCTTCTTTTTTTAATAACTGGTATCAGTTGATCAATGTTATTTCTGTATTTATCTTAAACTTGTAAATATTATTGTTTTATTGAGTAGCATATTGTTATGTTTGCTAAATAGAACTTTTTCACATTCCCGATTTAATTCTAAACTTTTACGTTTTTATTCTTTTTTTACGCGAGTTATTTCCCTTAGACCGGTCGATATACTACACAGTACCAGGACGAGCAATGGAAAGGACAACGAAATTGTACAGATTACGGAAAATGTATGCATGTTATTTTCATTGAACATTGCATGAAATGGATCCCACACCCTTTGTTTGCCTTTACGTTCTTAGTTCCCTGTTGTATTTCCGAATTAAAACGATGTTCCGTTCGTCATTACCACCAATAGGTTGTAGGAGGGATCGTGTCTTATTTATGTTTGTTTGTGTCCAACATTTTGTCCTATTATATGTCTTTACCTTCTTAGTTCTGTGTTGTGATGTTCGTTACCATTTCTGCACAAAACGATGTTCGGTTCGTCTTTACCCCCCGTTGTTTGTAGGAGGGCTCATGTCTTATTTATATTATCTGCCTATAATAGTGTCAAGCATGTTAAATATATGAGTAACATGGTGTGTGTTTTAATAGTTATCACCGGGTTTGTAAATAAATTAATACGACAGGTGCCACTAGTTCACCCCGGTTGTTAGTGAGGTTCGTATTACTCGATCTTTAGTTTTATGTGTATGCTTTGTAGATCGTTATTTGTCCTTTTGTCCTTTTTCTGTAGGCCATTTTGTTGTCATCATTCTTAGATTTACGGATTCCGATTACCCTTTTGGTATCTTCAAACTATTCTTGTAAGAAGCAGGCACTGCTTACCTTTCACGAACACACTGGTTCATCCGTGTTGCTCATCTTTTTAGTTTTCTGTGTACTTGTGTTTTGGATTTTTGTGTTTGTTTTCTTTCTTTTTTTTTTTCGTCGTGTTTTGTGCGCCCAATATAACCAGTGTCTCTGGATTGTCCATTCTTGATTGCCCCTTCGTGTTTCTCTTACGATTATTTTACGGGAAATAGCGTATAATACTGCAATCAAAGTCGGAAATGGTCTATAGCGTAGCATATTGGCCTGTTTAAAAATTATACAGTATATTGCCATTTGTAATGTTGTGAAGTTTTGTTGAAGAGATTATTGTAAAACGTTTGTGCTCTATATTTGAAAATAAATTGTGTTTCAAATAAAACATTTTGAACTATATTTTAATATGAATTAATTGGTAAATAAATACAGGTGAACTGAATACACTCAAAGAGGTCAGCAAGTCAGATATGACATCAGTGACGTTCTTTCTAACCAATAGCAGCAATTACTATTACAATATCCCACAACCCGAAGTTGTTCCTGCATTCCTAGACAACCATTTATATGTAGATGCTTCCTACCAAGTTTCGGTTCATTTGGCTAGGCCGTTTCAGAGGAGAAGATTTTTTAGATATCGACCAATCAGAAACAAGAATTGCCTCTGGTGGACATGTCTGTTAACCGATCGGGACGATATGAGCAATCATCATAGAGGACATTCCATAGATTCTTCCTACCAAGTTTCGGTTAATTTGGACAAACGGTTTCAGAGGAGATTTAAACTAGAGGCTCAACACTGAGCTAAGCCTGTGTCGCTCACCTTTCATTCTGCTCTGAGGAAGCTTAATACAGAGCCTTCCATAGCATATAGGTGCTTCCCATCAAATTTCGGTTCGTTTTGGCAAAGCAGTTTCAGAGAAGAAGATTTTTTGAAAGCGCCCAATCTAAAACAAGAATTGCCTGTGGCAGCCGTGTTTGTTAATGGATCAAAACGAACTGACCAATCTCTATAGAGGACCTTCCAAAGATGCTTCTTACCAAGTTTCATATCATTTGGCCGAGCGTTTTCAGAGGTAAAGCTGTTTTAGAAATCAAACATTAAGAAACAAGAATTGTCTATGACGGCTATGTTTGTTAACGGATCAAAACGGAATAAACAATTCGCATAGAGGACCTTCCATAGATGCTTCCAAGCAGAAAAAAGAATTGTCTGTGGTGGCCATGTTTGCTAACAGATTGGGATAAAAGATGCAATCTTTATAAGATGACGTTTCATAGATGCTTCCTACCAAGTTTCGGTTCATTTGGCCATGTGGTTTCAGAGGAGAAGATTTTTAGAAATAGACCAATCAGAAACAAGAATCGCCTGTGGCGGCCATGTTTGTTAATGGAATTGGAACGAAATGATTACTCTTTATAGAGGACCGCCCACAGATGCTTCCTACCAAGTTTCAGATCCATTGGCCAAGCGGTTTCAGAGGAGAATAAATTTTAAAATCAACCAATCAGAAACAAGAATCAACTGTGGCGGCCAGGTTTGTTAATGGATCGGGACGGAATGAACAATCTCTATAGAAGACTTTCCATATATGCTTCCTACTAAGTTTCCGATCATTTGGCCAAGCGGTTTCAGAGGAGAAGATTTTTAGAAATCGACCAATCAGAAATAAGAATTGCTTGTGGCGGCCATGTGTGTTAATGGATCGGAACGAAATGAGCACTCTTTATAGAGGACCGCCCATAGATGCTTCCTACCAAGTTTCGGTTTATTTAGCCAAGTGGTTTCAGAAGAGACATTTTTTTTAAATCACCCAATCAGAAAGAAGCGTCGCCTGATTCTTTATAGAGGACCATCCATAGATGGTTCCTACCAAGTTTCAGTTCATTTCGTTGAGGGGTTTTAGAGGCATATCCAATTTCACTGATTTCAGAAGAGACATTTTTTTTAAAATCACCCAATCAGAAAGAAGCAATTCTTATTTCTCATTGGACGATTTCTAAAAATCTTCTCCTCTGAAACCGCTTGGCCAAATGATCGGAAACTTAGTAGGAAGCATCTATGGAAGGTCTTCTATAAAGAGTGCTCATTTCGTTTCGATCCATTGACAAACATGGCCGCCACAAGCAATTCTTATTTCTGATTGGTCGATTTCTAAAAATCTTCTCCTCTGAAACCGCTTGGCCAAATTATCGGAATGTCTCTTGGTAGGAATCGTATATATGTAATTCAACTCAAAGATAACTGCATGTTGAATAGATACAAAATGTATCTATATTTAAACTAGAGTTATCTCCCTTTTAACAGAAAAAATTATTCTTTAGATATCACTCAATCAGAAACAAGAATCGCCTGTGGCGGCCATGTGTGTTAACAGATCAAGATGAAATTAGCAATCTTTATATAGGATCTTCCATAGATGCTTCCTACCAAGTTTCGGTTCATTTGGCTAAGCGCTTTCAGAGGAGAAGATTAAAAAAAAATAGGCCAATCAGGAAAAAGAATTGCCTGTGTCGGCCATGTTTGTTAATGGATCGGGACAAAATGAGCAATTTTGATAGTGGACCTTCTACATATGCTTCCTACCAAGTTTCAGTTCATATGATTGAGGGGTTTCAGAGGTGAAGATTAAAATGTGAAAAGTTAACGGACGACAGATGACAGACGACGGACGACAGATAATTGGCCAATCAGAAACAAGAATTGCCTGTGGTGGCAATGTTTGGTAATGGATCATAACAAAATGTGCACTATTTAGAGAGGATCTTCCATAGATGCTTCCTACTAAGTTTCAGTTCATTTGGTTGATGGGTTTCAGAGGAGAAGATTAAAATATGAAAGGTTAACAGAAGACGGACGCCAAGTGATGTCAAAAGCCCACATTGCTTTTGGGAAGGTGAGTTAAAAAGAATAATAAAATGTGAATACCTACATGTAATGCATAGTATACACATGTTACACTATATCAGCATTAATTAATTTCTAAGGGAGATAGTGTAGTCGAGTGGTCTAGGGCGCTGGACGTAAGGCTAAGCGAATGGTGCTGCAGTGTAACAATGGTGTGTGTTCAAATCCCGTCGAGGGAAAAAAAAAAATTTGACAGCTCTAAAATCTAATTCTAACACTGTTTGGTTTAATTTTCAGACGTATATATATATATATATATAGACGTTTGTATAATATAGTTCAACTTTTCCAAAATGCTATGTCATCAACTAGAATAGATGAACTAATAATTAATTTTAATGGAAATAATTATAATAATATTGGCTCAATGGTAAATGATCTAAACTGTATTATTACGGAAGCTGCTAATATGTCTTTGATACTAAAGAGTCCAAGGAAAACAAGAAACAGTAAGATTTTGAATTAAAAAAGTCAACCCAAGTGGTTTGATTCATCTCTTTTCAATTTACGACGACGGTTAGATGACAAGGAGAAATTGCTAAAACAATACAGTAAGGATCCTCTAGTTAGAGGATCTTATTTCTCACTACTTAAAATATATAGAAAAACTAGAAAAAAGAAATTGAAAGATTTCAGAAAAAATATAATGGATGAACTTGATAACCTTAAGGAAAACAATCCAAATAAATATTGGACCTTATTAAATGACTTATATAGAGACAATAAGACAACTTCTCCTGACATTGCAAATATTACCTGGTTTAATTACTTTCAAGAGCTCAATAATAACAAATTGAATGCTCCCAATTCTGATATTAAAAAGGATCTTAAAAGGTTAGAAGAGGAACAATTTTTTTCAGAACTTGATTTTAAAATTACAGATAAAGAAATAATAGAAGGAATATTTTCATTAAAAAATAAGAAGTCCAGCGGCATGGACATGATATTAAATGAAATGTTGAAAAGTAGCCAGTCATTCCTATTGAAAAGTTTCAATAAAACATTTAATTTTGTTTTGTCGACAAGCTCTTTTCCTTCATCTTGGGCAAATGGGTTCATTGTTCCTATTTATAAAAGTGGCCCTAAAGATGATCCCACAAATTATAGAGGTATTACAATTGGTAGTGCATTGGGAAAATTATTTGCTAAAATACTTAATACAAGATTAGAGATTTTTTTATTTAAAAGAAATATTATTAGACCAGAACAGATTGGTTTCTGTAAAAATAAAAGAACAAATGATCATATCGAAAAATATACCCAGAATAGTCCAAAAGTCCTTTTTTCGTGTTTTATTGACTTGAGAAAGGTTTTTGATAAAGTGAGGCATGATGGTCTTTCATATGAATTAAGGAAGAACGGGATAAGTGACTTATTCTATAACATTATTAAAAACATGTATCAAAAAACAGAATTATGTGTAAAAACCGACAGATCAAATGTAACTGATTCATTTTCTTCCAACATTGATGTTCGCCAAGGGGATAATCTAAGCCCAACCTGTTTAAACTGTTTATTAATGATCTCCCAGAAATTTTTGACCAAACTTGTAATCCTGTTACCCTCAATTCTCTCAAATTAAACTGTTTATTATATGCTGATGACAGTGTTCTCCTCTCTGAAACTGCAGAAGGACTACAAAACAGGCTGGATAAAGTATCTCAGTACTGTAAAAAATGGGGTATGGAAATTAATACTGATAAGACTAAATCACTAGTATTTAATAGTATTGGAAGACTGTTCCCAGTTACTTTTATGATTGATAATCAGTTGATTGAAAAAGTTAAACAATACAGATATTTAGGGGTAATGTTTAATGCCTCTGGGAGCTTCTCGGATGCTAAAGAAGAATTATATAAGAGGCTTAAAAGCCTTATTTAAAATGTATAAATGTTTTGAAGGGCATAAGCCGAAAAATAAAACCCTATTATATGTATTTCACCATACTGTTAAGCCTATTTTAACATATTGTAGTGAAGTGTGGGGTACATTTGATCCCCAGAAATTATTAGACAAGGGAGATAATTATTTTTCAAAATTATGTAATGACCTAAAAGCAGAAAAAGCTCATATGAAATTTTGTAAATTTTCACTTGGAGTTGGGAAAAGAAGCTCTAACCTGGCAGTGATTGGAGAACTCGGAAGATATTCTTTATTTATTGAAATAATAATTGTTATGTTTTCTTATTTAACTCGTATATCTAATAGTAAAGACATTCTTTTATCTGAGGCTCTCTCTGTATCAAAATTATTATCTGATCAGAATAAGAAAAGTTGGTATAGTACTATCCTATCCTTATTAAAATATTAAAAACTTGACATAAGATTTGTTGTGAACTCAAACACAAATTAAAAACATTTTTTGTACACTAAATTTAAATCTAGTTATAACAGACTGTGGTTCCTATCTTTACATGATGATAAAATTAAAAAGAATTTTGGAAATAAATTAAGAACATATAGATTATTTAAGAATCTATGAAAAATGATGAACACAGAATTTTACTCTCAAAATTACGAATAAGTAATCATAATTTAGAAATAGAAAGAGGAAGACACAGGGGGCTTCAGGCAAAAGAAAGAATTTGTAAATTATGTTTAAAGGAAGTTGAAGATGAAATTCACTTCTTATCAAAATGTGAAGCACTTCAAAATGTGAGAACACCATTTATTGATCTTATAAATAATAATAATTATAACTTTAAACATTTAGATATTAGAGAGCAATTTATATGGTTAATGCTCAATGAAGACAATTTCATCATAAATCAACTTTCTGATATGATACTAAAATTACATTCATCTAGAAATGATATAATTCAAAATTAATAATAGTAATATTTTATGTTATACAATATTAATAATAATAATTATATATCTGTGTTAGATATACAACTGTGGATGATGCACTGTCTCTTAATCTATTACAGGGATCACTATACTTGTCAAAATTATTGATTATAAAATTGTATATTTACATGTATTTGTATGTCATGTATGTTAAATCCAATCAATCTAATCATACCAATTAATGTAAATATTGTGATTTTCATGTAATTATACTGCCTATCATGGGCGTCTTTAATTGACAAATAAACATATTCTATTCTATTCTATTCTATAGTTTATTTCATGTGACTGTATAATGAATTCTTCATTATCCTATACAATATATTAAAATTTGCTGAGTTAGATTGCTGTCAAATTATAATATTAAGTATATATGTACCATCTACACACGCTTAGACACATGTCTTATGACTATCTCTAGGTTATTCCTTACGAGACAAGGTAACACTTCGATCATTGAAGCTCCATTTTTTATGGAGCGGATATGGTCGAGTGGTCTAGGGCGCTGGACATAAGGCTAATCGATTGGTCCTGCAGTGAATCAATGGTGTGAGTTCAAATCCCGTTGAGGGAAGAGCAAAAAGTTGACAGCTCAAAATTATAATTCTAACACTGTTTGGTTTATTTTTCAGACGTATATATATACATGTATATAAGGTAACACTATTTGAACTCACACCATTGATACACTGCAGCACCATTCGCTTAACCTTACGTCCAGCGCCCTAGACCACTCGACCACATCCACTCCCTAAAAAAGGAGCTACAATAATCGTGTTTTCGTAAAGCAAATCTAGGGATAGATGTAAGACATGTGTATAAGCGTGTGTAGATGGTACATATATACTTAATATTATAATTTGACAGCAATCTAACTCAGCAATTTTTAATATATTGTATAGAATAATGCAGAATTCATTATACACTCACAGGAAATAAAGTATATTATACAAACGTCTAGAAGCAAGTGACAACCATACAATATATCTGTCCCACTGGATCTTAAAGTTACTAAGGATACTAGGTTAATACTAAATATTATATACGTATAAAAATTAAACCAAACAGTGTTAGAATTAGATTTTAGAGTTGTCAATTTTTTGTTCTTCCCTCGACGGGATTTGAACTCACACTATTGATACACTGCAGCACCATTCGCTATATATATATATATATACGTCTGAAAATTAAACCAAACAGTGTTAGAATTATATATATATATGTTGATACGCTATTCTTTGTTGTTCCTATCATCTTTACCTTGCTGCTATCAAAGAAACTACTGAGCTAAAGGTTTCTATTGTTTGAGTTGAAGTCATCACTTTTTACGTTTTGCGATCGCAACCATGACTTTGTTAGCCGTTACGGAATATTAGTGGTACAAATGACCATGTATATGTTTTGTTTGTCGTATTCAAATCCCGGGCCTTTCCTCAATCATGACTTACAACCATGACTTGGTTAACCATTACGGAATATTAGTGTCACAAATGACCATGTATATGTTTTGTTTGTCGTATTCAAATCCCGGGACTTTCCCCAATCATGACTTACAACCATGACTTGGTTAACCGTTACGGAATATTAGTGTCACAAATGGCCATGTATATGTTTTGTTTGTCGTATTCAAATCCCGGGACTTTCCCCAATCATGACTTAAAGGAGGTAAATAAATCATATAAGAAGGCAGTCGCTCTACTGTGTAATAGAATACACGACGATTCATAATAGGTTGCAAAAATGTAAGAACATTGAGGTGAAATTTCATATATAGCTACCTTGACATATATAACTACCTTGACATATATACGAGTTCAATGCCATTTAAATGTATTACTAGAAGAAATTGAGATGACATAATAAACATATCTATTGTATAAATTTGTTAAAATGAATTTGAATTTGAACTTTGGAGATTTACGCCACTTTCAGCAATATTTCAGCTATATCATGGCGACCAATTTTAGTGGTGGAGGAAGCCGAAGTACACGGAGAGAACCACCGACCCTGGGCAAGCAACTGGTAAACTTTTTCACTTGCGGCTGCGAGTCGATTGCACCCTTTTTCGTAATTTACAAAGATGGGTGCCAACCCACGTCGTATTGGTGATAGGCTTGTATATGAGTTGTTAGATCCAACGACCTAACTCATTGAGCCACCCGGGCCCCTTGTTAAAATGATGTTCATATCTATTTATAGTAAAAGCGTAAATGTCTAATGTGGTGCACACGACGAATTCTTAAAATAGAATAGATCGGGTACGTTCAAAAAAATATGAGAACCAAATAATTTAACAGTTTTTCGGAACAATTAAATCAAAGGGACTAAACAGGATAGCCAAATTCAGCTACGGCTAATTATGTCTGAGAGAGATTGACCTTAGATGTAGTAAATTACGTTACTACGACCTGAGAGAGATTGGCCTTAGATGTAGTAAATTACGTTACTACGGCCTGAGAGAGATTGGCCTTAGATGTAGTAAATTAGGTTACTACGGCCTGAGAGAGATTGGCCTTAGATGTAGTAAATTACGTTCCTACGGCCTGAGAGAGATTGGCCTTAGATGTAGTAAATTACGTTACTACGGCCTGAGAGAGATTGGCCTTAGATGTAGTAAATTACGCTACTACGGCCTGAGAGAGATTGGCCTTAGATGTAGTAAATTACGTTACTACGCCCTGAGAGAGATTGGCCTTAGATGTAGTAATTTACGTTACTACGGCCTGAGAGAGATTGGCCTTAGATGTAGTAAATTACGTTACTACGGCCTGAGAGAGATTGGCCTTAGATGTAGTAAATTAGGTTACTACGGCCTGAGAGAGATTGGCCTTAGATGTAGTAAATTACGTTACTATGGCCTGAGACAGATTGGCCTTAGATGTAGTAAATTACGTTACTACGGCCTGAGAGAGATTGTCTTTAGATGTAGTAAATTACGTTACTATGGCCTGAGAGAGATTGACCTTAGATGTAGTAAATTACGTAACTACGGCCTGAGAGAGATTGGCCTTAGATGTAGTAAATTACGTTACTATGGCCTGAGAGAGATTGGCCTTAGATGTAGTAAATTACGTTACTACGGCCTGAGAGAGATTGGCCTTAGATGTAGTAAATTACGTTACTACGGCCTGAGAGAGATTGACCTTAGATGTAGTAAATTACGTTACTACGGCCTGAGAGAGATTGGCCTTAGATGTAGTAAATTACGTTACTACGGCCTGAGAGAGATTGACCTTAGATGTAGTAAATTACGTTACTACGGCCTGAGAGAGATTGGTCTTAGATGTAGTAAATTACGTTACTACGGCCTGAGAGAGATTGACCTTAGATGTAGTAAATTACGTTACTACGGCCTGAGAGAGATTGGCCTTAGATGTAGTAAATTACGTTACTACGGTCTGAGAGAGATTGGCCTTAGATGTAGTAAATTACTTACTACGGCCTGAGAGAGATTGGCCTTAGATGTAGTAAATTACGTTACTATGGCCTGAGAGAGATTGGCCTTAGATGTAGTAAATTACGTTACTACGGCCTGAGAGAGATTGGCCTTAGATGTAGTAAATTAGGTTACTACGGCCTGAGAGAGATTGGCCTTAGATGTAGTAAATTACGTTACTATGGCCTGAGAGAGATTGGCCTTAGATGTACTAAATTACGTTACTACGGCCTGAGAGAGATTGGCCTTAGATGTAGTAAATTAGGTTACTACGGCCTGAGAGAGATTGGCCTTAGATGTAGTAAATTACGTTACTATGGCCTGAGAGAGATTGACCTTAGATGTAGTAAATTACGTAACTACGGCCTGAGAGAGATTGGCCTTAGATGTAGTAAATTACGTTACTATGGTCTGAGAGAGATTGGCCTTAGATGTAGTAAATTACGTTACTACGGCCTGAGAGAGATTGGCCTTAGATGTAGTAAATTACGTTACTACGGCCTGAGAGAGATTGACCTTAGATGTAGTAAATTACGTTACTACGGCCTGAGAGAGATTGGCCTTAGATGTAGTAAATTACGTTACTACGGCCTGAGAGAGATTGACCTTAGATGTAGTAAATTACGTTACTACGGCCTGAGAGAGATTGGTCTTAGATGTAGTAAATTACGTTACTACGGCCTGAGAGAGATTGACCTTAGATGTAGTAAATTACGTTACTACGGCCTGAGAGAGATTGGCCTTAGATGTAGTAAATTACGTTACTACGGTCTGAGAGAGATTGGCCTTCGATGTAGTAAATTACTTACTACGGCCTGAGAGAGATTGGCCTTAGATGTAGTAAATTACGTTACTATGGCCTGAGAGAGATTGGCCTTAGATGTAGTAAATTACGTTACTACAGCCTGAGAGAGATTGGCCTTAGATGTAGTAAATTAGGTTACTACGGCCTGAGAGAGATTGGCCTTAGATGTAGTAAATAACGTTACTATGGCCTGAGAGAGATTGACCTTAGATGTAGTAAATTACGTAACTACGGCCTGAGAGAGATTGGCCTTAGATGTAGTAAATTACGTTACTATGGCCTGAGAGAGATTGGCCTTAGATGTAGTAAATTACGTTACTACGGCCTGAGAGAGATTGGCCTTAGATGTAGTAAATTACGTTACTACGGCCTGAGAGAGATTGATCTTAGATGTAGTAAATTACGTTACTACGGCCTGAGAGAAATTGGCCTTAGATGTAGTACATTACGTTACTACGACCTGAGAGAGATTGGCCTTAGATGTAGTAAATTACTTACTACGGCCTGAGAGAGATTGGCCTTAGATGTAGTAAATTACCTTACTATGGCCTGAGAGAGATTGGCCTTAGATGTAGTAAATTACGTTACTACGGCCTGAGAGAGATTGGCCTTAGATGTAGTAAATTACGTTACTACGGCCTGAGAGAGATTGGCCTTAGATGTAGTAAATTACGTTACTACGGCCTGAGAGAGATTGTCCTTAGATGTAGTAAATTACGTTACTATGGCCTGAGAGAGATTGGCCTTAGATGTAGTAGATTACGTAACTACGGCCTGAGAGAGATTGGCCTTAGATGTAGTAAATTACGTTACTATGGCCTGAGAGAGATTGGCCTTAGATGTAGTAAATTACGTTACTACGGCCTGAGAGAGATTGGCCTTAGATGTAGTAAATTACGTTACTACGGCCTGAGAGAGATTGACCTTAGATGTAGTAAATTACGTTACTACGGCCTGAGAGAGATTGGTCTTAGATGTAGTAAATTACGTTACTACGGCCTTAGAGAGATTGACCTTAGATGTAGTAAATTACGTTACTACGGCCTGAGAGAGATTGGTCTTAGATGTAGTAAATTACGTTACTACGGCCTGAGAGAGATTGACCTTAGATGTAGTAAATTACGTTACTACGGCCTGAGAGAGATTGGCCTTAGATGTAGTAAATTACGTTACTACGGTCTGAGAGAGATTGGCCTTAGATGTAGTAAATTACTTACTACGGCCTGAGAGAGATTGGCCTTAGATGTAGTAAATTACGTTACTATGGCCTGAGAGAGATTGACCTTAGATGTAGTAAATTACGTTACTACGGCCTGAGAGAGATTGGCCTTAGATGTAGTAAATAACGTTACTACGGCCTGAGAGAGATTGGCCTTAGATGTAGTAAATTACGTTACTATGGCCTGAGAGAGATTGGCCTTAGATGTAGTAAATTACGTTACTACGGCCTGAGAGAGATTGGCCTTAGATGTAGTAAATTAGGTTACTACGGCCTGAGAGAGATTGTCCTTAGATGTAGTAAATTACGTTACTATGGCCTGAGAGAGATTGACCTTAGATGTAGTAAATTACGTAACTACGGCCTGAGAGAGATTGGCCTTAGATGTAGTAAATTACATTACTACGGTCTGAGAGAGATTGGCCTTCGATGTAGTAAATTACTTACTACGGCCTGAGAGAGATTGGCCTTAGATGTAGTAAATTACGTTACTATGGCCTGAGAGAGATTGGCCTTAGATGTAGTAAATTACGTTACTACAGCCTGAGAGAGATTGGCCTTAGATGTAGTAAATTAGGTTACTACGGCCTGAGAGAGATTGGCCTTAGATGTAGTAAATAACGTTACTATGGCCTGAGAGAGATTGACCTTAGATGTAGTAAATTACGTAACTACGGCCTGAGAGAGATTGGCCTTAGATGTAGTAAATTACGTTACTATGGCCTGAGAGAGATTGGCCTTAGATGTAGTAAATTACGTTACTACGGCCTGAGAGAGATTGGCCTTAGATGTAGTAAATTACGTTACTACGGCCTGAGAGAGATTGATCTTAGATGTAGTAAATTACGTTACTACGGCCTGAGAGAAATTGGCCTTAGATGTAGTACATTACGTTACTACGACCTGAGAGAGATTGGCCTTAGATGTAGTAAATTACTTACTACGGCCTGAGAGAGATTGGCCTTAGATGTAGTAAATTACCTTACTATGGCCTGAGAGAGATTGGCCTTAGATGTAGTAAATTACGTTACTACGGCCTGAGAGAGATTGGCCTTAGATGTAGTAAATTACGTTTCTACGGCCTGAGAGAGATTGGCCTTAGATGTAGTAAATTACGTTACTACGGCCTGAGAGAGATTGTCCTTAGATGTAGTAAATTACGTTACTATGGCCTGAGAGAGATTGGCCTTAGATGTAGTAGATTACGTAACTACGGCCTGAGAGAGATTGGCCTTAGATGTAGTAAATTACGTTACTATGGCCTGAGAGAGATTGGCCTTAGATGTAGTAAATTACGTTACTACGGCCTGAGAGAGATTGGCCTTAGATGTAGTAAATTACGTTACTACGGCCTGAGAGAGATTGACCTTAGATGTAGTAAATTACGTTACTACGGCCTGAGAGAGATTGGTCTTAGATGTAGTAAATTACGTTACTACGGCCTGAGAGAGATTGACCTTAGATGTAGTAAATTACGTTACTACGGCCTGAGAGAGATTGGTCTTAGATGTAGTAAATTACGTTACTACGGCCTGAGAGAGATTGACCTTAGATGTAGTAAATTACGTTACTACGGCCTGAGAGAGATTGGCCTTAGATGTAGTAAATTACGTAACTACGGCCTGAGAGAGATTGGCCTTAGATGTAGTAAATTACATTACTACGGTCTGAGAGAGATTGGCCTTCGATGTAGTAAATTACTTACTACGGCCTGAGAGAGATTGGCCTTAGATGTAGTAAATTACGTTACTATGGCCTGAGAGAGATTGGCCTTAGATGTAGTAAATTACGTTACTACAGCCTGAGAGAGATTGGCCTTAGATGTAGTAAATTAGGTTACTACGGCCTGAGAGAGATTGGCCTTAGATGTAGTAAATAACGTTACTATGGCCTGAGAGAGATTGACCTTAGATGTAGTAAATTACGTAACTACGGCCTGAGAGAGATTGGCCTTAGATGTAGTAAATTACGTTACTATGGCCTGAGAGAGATTGGCCTTAGATGTAGTAAATTACGTTACTACGGCCTGAGAGAGATTGGCCTTAGATGTAGTAAATTACGTTACTACGGCCTGAGAGAGATTGATCTTAGATGTAGTAAATTACGTTACTACGGCCTGAGAGAAATTGGCCTTAGATGTAGTACATTACGTTACTACGACCTGAGAGAGATTGGCCTTAGATGTAGTAAATTACTTACTACGGCCTGAGAGAGATTGGCCTTAGATGTAGTAAATTACCTTACTATGGCCTGAGAGAGATTGGCCTTAGATGTAGTAAATTACGTTACTACGGCCTGAGAGAGATTGGCCTTAGATGTAGTAAATTACGTTTCTACGGCCTGAGAGAGATTGGCCTTAGATGTAGTAAATTACGTTACTACGGCCTGAGAGAGATTGTCCTTAGATGTAGTAAATTACGTTACTATGGCCTGAGAGAGATTGGCCTTAGATGTAGTAGATTACGTAACTACGGCCTGAGAGAGATTGGCCTTAGATGTAGTAAATTACGTTACTATGGCCTGAGAGAGATTGGCCTTAGATGTAGTAAATTACGTTACTACGGCCTGAGAGAGATTGGCCTTAGATGTAGTAAATTACGTTACTACGGCCTGAGAGAGATTGACCTTAGATGTAGTAAATTACGTTACTACGGCCTGAGAGAGATTGGTCTTAGATGTAGTAAATTACGTTACTACGGCCTGAGAGAGATTGACCTTAGATGTAGTAAATTACGTTACTACGGCCTGAGAGAGATTGGTCTTAGATGTAGTAAATTACGTTACTACGGCCTGAGAGAGATTGACCTTAGATGTAGTAAATTACGTTACTACGGCCTGAGAGAGATTGGCCTTAGATGTAGTAAATTACGTTACTACGGTCTGAGAGAGATTGGCCTTAGATGTAGTAAATTACTTACTACGGCCTGAGAGAGATTGGCCTTAGATGTAGTAAATTACGTTACTATGGCCTGAGAGAGATTGACCTTAGATGTAGTAAATTACGTTACTACGGCCTGAGAGAGATTGGCCTTAGATGTAGTAAATAACGTTACTACGGCCTGAGAGAGATTGGCCTGAGATGTAGTAAATTACGTTACTATGGCCTGAGAGAGATTGGCCTTAGATGTAGTAAATTACGTTACTACGGCCTGAGAGAGATTGGCCTTAGATGTAGTAAATTAGGTTACTACGGCCTGAGAGAGATTGTCCTTAGATGTAGTAAATTACGTTACTATGGCCTGAGAGAGATTGACCTTAGATGTAGTAAATTACGTAACTACGGCCTGAGAGAGATTGGCCTTAGATGTAGTAAATTACATTACTATGGCCTGAGAGAGATTGGCCTTAGATGTAGTAAATTACGTTACTACGGCCTGAGAGAGATTGGCCTTAGATGTAGTAAATTACGTTACTACGGCCTGAGAGAGATTGACCTTAGATGTAGTAAATTACGTTACTACGGCCTGAGAGAGATTGGCCTTAGATGTAGTAAATTACGTTACTACGGCCTGAGAGAGATTGACCTTAGATGTAGTAAATTACGTTACTACGGCCTGAGAGAGATTGGTCTTAGATGTAGTAAATTACGTTACTACGGCCTGAGAGAGATTGACCTTAGATGTAGTAAATTACGTTACTACGGTCTGAGAGAGATTGGCCTTAGATGTAGTAAATTACGTATTACGGCCTGAGAGAGATTGCCCTTAGATGTAGTAAATTACGTTACTATGGCCTGAGAGAGATTGACCTGAGATGTAGTAAATTACGTTACTACGGCCTGAGAGAGATTGGCCTTAGATGTAGTAAATTAGGTTACTACGGCCTGAGAGAGATTGGCCTTAGATGTAGTAAATTACGTTACTACGGCCTGAGAGAGATTGGCCTTAGATGTAGTAAATTACGTTACTACGGCCTGAGAGAGATTGACCTTAGATGTAGTAAATTACGTTACTACGGCCTGAGAGAGATTGGCCTTAGATGTAGTAAATTACGTTACTACGGCCTGAGAGAGATTGACCTTAGATGTAGTAAATTACGTTACTACGGCCTGAGAGAGATTGGTCTTAGATGTAGTAAATTACGTTACTACGGCCTGAGAGAGATTGACCTTAGATGTAGTAAATTACGTTACTACGGTCTGAGAGAGATTGGCCTTAGATGTAGTAAATTACGTATTACGGCCTGAGAGAGATTGCCCTTAGATGTAGTAAATTACGTTACTATGGCCTGAGAGAGATTGACCTGAGATGTAGTAAATTACGTTACTACGGCCTGAGAGAGATTGGCCTTAGATGTAGTAAATTAGGTTACTACGGCCTGAGAGAGATTGGCCTTAGATGTAGTAAATTACGTTACTATGGCCTGAGAGAGATTGACCTTAGATGTAGTAAATTACGTAACTACGGCCTGAGAGAGATTGGCCTTAGATGTAGTAAATTACGTTACTATGGCCTGAGAGAGATTGGCTTTAGATGTAGTAAATTACGTTACTACGGCCTGAGAGAGATTGGCCTTAGATGTAGTAGATTACGTTACTACGGCCTGAGAGAGATTGACCTTAGATGTAGTAAATTACGTTACTACGGCCTGAGAGAGATTGGCCTTAGATGTAGTAAATTACGTTACTACGGCCTGAGAGAGATTGACCTTAGATGTAGTAAATTACTTTACTACGGCCTGAGAGAGATTGGTCTTAGATGTAGTAAATTACGTTACTACGGCCTGAGAGAGATTGACCTTAGATGTTGTAGATTACGTTACTACGGCCTGAGAGAGATTGGCCTTAGATGTAGTAAATTACGTTACTACGGTCTGAGAGAGATTGGCCTTAGATGTAGTAAATTACGTTACTACGGCCTGAGAGAGATTGACCTTAGATGTAGTAAATTACGTTACTACGGCCTGAGAGAGATTGGCCTTAGATGTAGTAAATTACGTTACTACGGCCTGAGAGAGATTGGCCTTAGATGTAGTAAATTACGTTACTATGGCCTGAGAGAGATTGGCCTTAGATGTAGTAAATTACGTTACTACGGCCTGAGAGAGATTGGCCTTAGATGTAGTAAATTAGGTTACTACGGCCTGAGAGAGATTGTCCTTAGATGTAGTAAATTACGTTACTATGACCTGAGAGAGATTGACCTTAGATGTAGTAAATTACGTAACTACGGCCTGAGAGAGATTGGCCTTAGATGTAGTAAATTACATTACTATGGCCTGAGAGAGATTGGCCTTAGATGTAGTAAATTACGTTACTACGGCCTGAGAGAGATTGGCCTTAGATGTAGTAAATTACGTTACTACGGCCTGAGAGAGATTGACCTTAGATGTAGTAAATTACGTTACTACGGCCTGAGAGAGATTGGCCTTAGATGTAGTAAATTACGTTACTACGGCCTGAGAGAGATTGACCTTAGATGTAGTAAATTACGTTACTACGGCCTGAGAGAGATTGGTCTTAGATGTAGTAAATTACGTTACTACGGCCTGAGAGAGATTGACCTTAGATGTAGTAAATTACGTTACTACGGCCTGAGAGAGATTGGCCTTAGATGTAGTAAATTACGTTACTACGGTCTGAGAGAGATTGGCCTTAGATGTAGTAAATTACGTATTACGGCCTGAGAGAGATTGCCCTTAGATGTAGTAAATTACGTTACTATGGCCTGAGAGAGATTGACCTTAGATGTAGTAAATTACGTTACTACGGCCTGAGAGAGATTGGCCTTAGATGTAGTAAATTAGGTTACTACGGCCTGAGAGAGATTGGCCTTAGATGTAGTAAATTACGTTACTATGGCCTGAGAGAGATTGACCTTAGATGTAGTAAATTACGTAACTACGGCCTGAGAGAGATTGGCCTTAGATGTAGTAAATTACGTTACTATGGCCTGAGAGAGATTGGCTTTAGATGTAGTAAATTACGTTACTACGGCCTGAGAGAGATTGGTCTTAGATGTAGTAAATTACGTTACTACGGCCTGAGAGAGATTGACCTTAGATGTAGTAGATTACGTTACTACGGCCTGAGAGAGATTGGCCTTAGATGTAGTAAATTACGTTACTACGGTCTGAGAGAGATTGGCCTTAGATGTAGTAAATTACGTTACTACGGCCTGAGAGAGATTGACCTTAGATGTAGTAAATTACGTTACTACGGCCTGAGAGAGATTGGCCTTAGATGTAGTAAATTACGTTACTACGGCCTGAGAGAGATTGACCTTTGATGTAGTAAATTACGTTACTACGGCCTGAGAGAGATTGGCCTTATATGTAGTAAATTACGTAACTACGGCCTGAGAGAGATTGACCTTAGATTTATTAAATTACGTTACTACGGCCTGAGAAAGATTGACCTTAGATGTAGTAAATAACGTTACTACGGCCTCAGAAAGATTGGCCTTAGATGTAGTAAATTACGTTACTACGGCCTGAGAGAGATTGGCCTTAGATGTAGTAAATTACGTAACTACGGCCTGAGAGAGATTGACCTTAGATGTAGTAAATTACGTTACTACGGCCTGAGAAAGATTGACCTTAGATGTAGTAGATTACGTTACTACGGCCTGAGAGAGATTGGCCTTAGATGTAGTAAATTACATTACTACGGCCTGAGAGAGATTGACCTTAGATGTAGTAAATTACGTTACTACGGCCTGAGAGAGATTGGCCTTAGATGTAGTAAATTACGTAACTACGGCCTGAGATAGATTGATCTGAGATGTAGTAAATTACGTTACTACGACCTGAGAGAGATTGGCCTTAGATGTAGTAAATTACGTTACTACGGCCTGAGAGAGATTGGCCTTAGATGTAGTAAATTACGTTACTACGGCCTGAGAGAGATTGGCCTTAGATGTAGTAAATAACGTTACTACGGCCTGAGAGAGATTGACCTTAGATGTAGTAAATTACGTTATTATGGCCTGAGAGAGATTGGCCTTAGATGTAGTAAATTACGTTACTACGGCTTGAGAGAGATTGGCCTTAGATGTAGTAAATAAAGTTACTACGGCCTGAGAGAGATTGGCCTTAGATGTAGTAAATTACGTTACTACGACCTGAGAGAGATTGGCCTTAGATGTAGTAAATAACGTTACTACGGCCTGAGAGAGATTGGCCTTAGATGTAGTAAATTACGTTACTACGGCCTGAGAGAGATTGGCCTTAGATGTAGTAAATAACGTTACTACGGCCTGAGAGAGATTGGCCTTAGATGTAGTAAATTACGTTATAATGGCCTGAGAGAGATCGGCCTTAGATGTAGTAAATTACGTTACTACGGTTTGAAAGAGATTGGCCTTAGATGTAGTAAATAACGTTACTACGGCCTGAGAGAGATTGGCCTTAGATGTAGTAAATAACGTTACTACGGCCTGAGAGAGATAGGCCTTAGATTTAGTCAATTATGTTACTACGGCCTGAGAGAGATTGGCCTTAGATGTAGTAAATTACCTTACTACGGCCTGAGAGAGATTGGCCTTAGATGTAGTAAATTACGTTACTACGGCCTGAGAGAGATTGGCCTTGGATGTAGTAAATTACGTTACTACGTCCTGAGAGAGATTGGCCTTAGATGTAGTAAATTACGTTACTATGGCCTGAGAGAGATTGGCCTTAGATGTAGTAAATTAGGTTACTACGGCCTGAGAGAGATTGGCCTTAGATGTAGTAAATTACATTACTACGGCTTGAAAGAGATTGGCCTTAGATGTAGTAAATAACGTTACTACGGCCTGAGAGAGATTGGCCTTAGATGTAGTAAATAACGTTACTACGGCCTGAGAGAGATAGGCCTTAGATTTAGTCAATTATGTTACTACGGCCTGAGAGAGATTGGCCTTAGATGTAGTAAATTACCTTTCTACGGCCTGAGAGAGATTGGCCTTAGATGTAGTAAATTACGTTACTACGGCCTGAGAGAGATTGGCCTTAGATGTAGTAAATTACGTTACTACGTCCTGAGAGAGATTGGCCTTAGATGTAGTAAATTACGTTACTATGGCCTGAGAGAGATTGGCCTTAGATGTAGTAAATTACGTTACTACGGCCTGAGAGAGATTGGCCTTAGATGTAGTAAATTACGTTACTACGGCCTGAGAGAGATTGCCTTAGATGTAGTAAATTACATCACTACGGCCTGAGAGAGATTGACCTTAGATGTAGTAAATAACGTTACTACGGCCTGAGAGAGATTGACCTTAGATGTAGTAAATTACGTTACTATGGCCTGAGAGAGATTGGCCTTAGATGTAGTAAACAACGTTACTACGGCCTGCGAGAGATTGGCCTTAGATGTAGTAAATTACGTTACTACGGCCTGAGAGAGATTGGCCTTAGATGTAGTAAATTACGTTACTACGGCCTGAGAGAGATTGGCCTTAGATGTAGTAAATTACGTTACTACGTCCTGAGATAGATTGGCCTTAGATGTAGTAAATTACGTTACTATGGCCTGAGAGAGATTGGCCTTAGATGTAGTAAATTACATTCCTACGGCTTGAAAGAGATTGGCCTTAGATGTAGTAAATAACGTTACTACGGCCTGAGAGAGATTGGCCTTAGATGTAGTAAATAACGTTACTACGGCCTGAGAGAGATAGGCCTTAGATTTAGTCAATTATGTTACTACGGCCTGAGAGAGATTGGCCTTAGATGTAGTAAATTACCTTTCTACGGCCTGAGAGAGATTGGCCTTAGATGTAGTAAATTACGTTACTACGCCTGAGAGAGATTGGCCTTAGATGTAGTAAATTACGTTACTACGTCCTGAGAGAGATTGGCCTTAGATGTAGTAAATTACGTTACTACGGCCTGAGAGAGATTGGCCTTAGATGTAGTAAATTACGTTACTACGGCCTGAGAGAGATTGGCCTTAGATGTAGTAAATTACGTTACTACGGCCTGAGAGAGATTGGCCTTAGATGTAGTAAATTACATCACTACGGCCTGAGAGAGATTGACCTTAGATGTAGTAAATAACGTTACTACGGCCTGAGAGAGATTGACCTTAGATGTAGTAAATTACGTTACTATGGCCTGAGAGAGATTGGCCTTAGATGTAGTAAACAACGTTACTACGGCCTGCGAGAGATTGGCCTTAGATGTAGTAAATTACGTTACTACGGCCTGAGAGAGATTGGCCTTAGATGTAGTAAATTACGTTACTACGGCCTGAGAGAGATTGGCCTTAGATGTAGTAAATTACGTTACTACGTCCTGAGAGAGATTGGCCTTAGATGTAGTAAATTACGTTACTATGGCCTGAGAGAGATTGGCCTTAGATGTTGTAAATTACTTTACTACGGCCTGAGAGAGATTGGCCTTGGATGTAGTAAATTACGTTACTACGGCCTGAGAGAGATTGGCCTTAGATGTAGTAAATTACGTCACTACGGCCTGAGAGAAATTGGCCTTAGATGTAGTAAATAACGTTACTACGGCCTGAGAGAGATTGGCCTTAGATGTAGTAAATTACGTTACTATGGTCTGAGAGAGATTGACCTTAGATGTAGTAAATAAGGTTACTACGGCCTGCGAGAGATTGGCCTTAGATGTAGTAAATTACGTTACTACGGCCTGAGAGAGATTGGCCTTAGATGTAGTAAATTACGTTACTATGGCCTGAGAGAGATTGGTCTTAGATGTAGTAAATAACGATACTATGGCCTGAGAGAGATTGGCCTTAGATGTAGTAAATTACGTTACTATGGCCTGAGAGAGATTGGCCTTAGATGTAGTAAATTACGTTACTACGGCCTGAGAGAGATTGGCCTTAGATGTAGTAAATTATGTTACTACGGCCTGAGAGAGATTGGCCTTAGATGTAGTAAATTACGTAACTACGGCCTGAGAGAGATTAGCCTTAGATGTAGTAAATTACGTTACTACGGCCTGAGAGATTGGCCTTAGATGTAGTAAATCACTTACTATGGCCTGAGAGAGATTGGCCTTAGATGTAGTAAATTACGTTACTACGACCTGAGAGAGATTGGCCTTAGATGTAGTCAATTACGTTACTACGGCCTGAGAGAGATTGACCTTAGATGTAGTAAATTACGTTACTATGGCCTGAGAGAGATTGACCTTAGATGTAGTAAATTACGTTACTACGACCTGAGAGAGATTGGCCTTAGATGCAGTAAATTAGGTTACTACGGCCTGAGAGAGATTGGCCTTAGATGTAGTAAATTACGTTACTACGGCCTGAGAGATATTCACCTTAGATGTAGTAAATTACGTTACTACGGCCTGCGAGAGATTGGTCTTAGATGTAGTAAATTACGTCACTACAGCCTGAGAGAGATTGGCCTTAGATGTAGTAAATTAGGTTACTACGGCCTGAGAGAGATTGGCCTTAGATGTAGTAAATTACGTTACTACGGCCTGAGAGAGATTGACCTTAGATGTAGTAAATTACGTTACTACGGCCTGAGAGAGATTGGCCTTAGATGTAGTAAATTAGGTTACTACGGCCTGAGAGAGATTGGCCTTAGATGTAGTAAATTACGTTACTACGGCCTTGAGAGAGATTGGCCTTAGATGTAGTAAATTACGTTACTACGGCCTGAGAGAGATTGGTCTTAGATGTAGTAAATTACGTTAGTTGACAACTGAACATTTCAATCATTAATATCTCTAATAGCGATTCCAACGAAACCAAGCTATGCTAACAAGACTGAGTTTAGTGGTTGTTTTTTTTATCTCTACAAGAGCTATTTTTCAGTTACTATCAGTGGTTGGTGCAGGAAAAGCTGGAAGGTACCAAACGTTTTTTTTTACTTGATTGGGTTGATTTTATATTTAATCTTTTTATGTCAGTGTACCTGAAATATGAATAAAAGTTAAAATACGTGCCACAATTTATAGTATTACCAGATAGTTTGTATGTTTGTTTTATGGTGTTTAACACCACTTTAAACAATATTTCAGTTATATCGTGGCGGTCTGTTTGATCGCTAGAGGAAACCGGAGTACCCAGAGAAAACCACCGACCTGTCGCAAGTCACTAACAAATTTTATCACATAATGTTGTACACCACGCCTTGGGCAGAATTTGAACTCACAAAATCAGTAGTGACAGGCACTGCATGAGTGCATGGGCAGTTTTAAATCCAACTACCATACAATCACGGCTATGACGGCCCCTTTCATTACCAGACATGTGCTTAACGCTACACAACAATAGAAGTCATTCTCAAATATTATACAGTAAATAATTTATAATGTACCAGTATTAGTTTGTACCGATCCATCTCATGATCCAACTACCATACGATCATGGCCACGAAGGCCCCTTTTATGACAGTGTTCCTGAAATATAAATAAAAAATAAACACGTACCACAATTTATAATATTACCAAACATGTGCTTAACGTTGCGCAACATTAAATTCCATTTTTAGTTTGTAGCGATCTCTCTCGTGTACTAGTCTTTGTATTTAAATGTCATCAGAATTTTCTTTATAATTTTACTATTAAGTACAAAAGGGAAAAATCAATTTATTTTGAATGATTATTTCCTTTTGAAAAAGTGCAAAACTACTTTCAAATAATAGAACGGTATTGAAAATGTTTCATGTTTTAATAAAACTGCATTAAAACATGATTTAAATGGCGTTTTCTGTTAAATTCAATAAAATAATTATTACGTTTCAAAAATTTCAAACATTGATTTAAAATCTCCTCTGAGTGTTTTATTGTTCACAAAGAGTAGTTAATTACTCTATTAAGATGTTTCTTACGTCAATCAATGTTTATGGCAGAAATGAGAATAAAAAGTTAATAAGAAATGTCAAAAGAACTGTTATGTATTCATAGTTATATCGATGATGTAGGTAAAACTATCACTGAGGTATGATACTTATATAAACTAATACTTGTATACAGGTTGTCTGGGTTGGAAGGTCTCACATTCATGGTTTTGACCCAAAATAAACACCACAACACAATAAAACTGGCCTTTTTTCCTCCAAACTTCCCTGTACTGGGGCGGATCCAGGGGGGCACCCGGCTCGCACCCCCCCCCCCCCCCCCTCCCTAAAATTGGAAAAAAAATAAGTTTTTTGGCGTAAAATATTGATTTTTCACACGAATTACCCCAACAATTTTCGCGCCTCCCTCCACAATTGGAAAAAATATGGTTTTTTGGTATAAAGTAAAATCGTGATTTTTCACACGAAACATCCCAAAAATGCTCGCGCCTCCCTCCGCTCGGCGCAATTATTTTAAGTGCGTCCCCCCCCCCCCCCTCCTTAACTTGAAATCCTGGATCCGCCCCTGCTGTATATATAATTAAAACTTCCACAGAACATTCGTCATCTGCTAGATTTGCTGCACATAAGAGTTGTTTGCATCTGCAGTCTTAATTTAAATTATTTGGATATCCGATCTTTCAATGTTGAGCATACCTGATGAAGGTTATTCCAGAAACGCGTCGTACGCGCTAAATTTGACATCTACGTTTTTATTTGTGTAAATATTGTACGTTAATGCGGGCAAATATGTGACACCCGAAAATGACATATATGTCCTCGCTTAGTCAAAGCAAACTTTGTTTTAGTGAACTATCAATAGTATTAGTAGAACTTCCCATTGAAAATTCGAAGAAATCGTAGAAACTTGATGCAAAATCGATACCTCTAACACACGTGACCGTTCACTTTACTGGCGTGGTACACTAAATTTAAGGGTGCCACTAGTTGAGCAGGAGCTGGAGCACCTGAGTTTAGCCCCCGGTTTTTAGTTAATTCGCGCTGCTCGATCTTTAGGTTTCTGTGTAGATCCTTGTCTGTCCCTTTGTCCTTTTACTTTTGGCCATTCTGTCGTCGGTCCATCTTCAATTTACGGCTTCTAATTACCCCTTTAGTGTCTTCAAGCTCTTATTACATCCACTATCTCACTGGTGTTAAACTGATGTTCGTAACTGGAGTTACCTACATCTCTACATGGCGGACACGGAAAATGGTAAATTAGAATATCCTTGTTTTCTTTTTATCAGTAGTGTTTATTAGTAAGTCCATACGGTATGATTACAGGTGGGAATATTAGACACTCGAATGCATACATAAAAATGACAAAACTCTTATGAGAACATTGAAATCGTAACTTGAAAAAAATTGAAGGATGTACGTAACTCTTTGAAGTGATGTTCGTAACGTTAGAAAGATATTTAAAGATATGTCCGTAACTGCAGATTTCCATAACTGTTAAATAATAAGAACGTGTTTAATTGCTCGTTAAGAAACAGTTTGAGAGATTGAATCTAGTTTCTGCATGACTGATCAAATGATGGTCTTTCATAAATTTTATTTTTAGTACTGGTTTTGAGTAGATTTTATTGGTCCTCTCTCGTGATCAACTATGCAATAGTTTGTGGTGTATGTTTTAGTTTCGTCTACATCAAACCAATGTCTGTTCGTTCGATTACAAGAATATTTTTTCATTATTGCAGATAGTTTCATGTGTTACCAATGCAACACAGTGTCAAAGAACCCCAATGATATATTGATTCACACCGTTAACCAACATGTACAATATTCTACCTTTCTCACATTTTTAGGATGTTGATTTGTTTTAGCGTCAGATGCGACTTATTGACAGTTGAAGACTTGTTGATCCATGAAACATCGTAATCATGTCAATGTAAACAATTATAGACATATAGATATGTCCCTTTCTAACCTATTTGTATCTTGTGCGTACCCCTTTAATAAGTTTGCTGCTGAAAGCAATGTATCTGTACTACATAAATATTGTCGGTAGAGATATATTACTTATAGCAGCATATTTACTAAAGTATACAAGAATATAGATAAGGAGGGGCTTGTAGGAAATCTATGTGTATAATTATATTTAACATGGGTGAAGGAAATTCATGTATACGATCCTGATTTAAAAAACTATTGATATTAAACTAATTCGTTAATATACCATCAAGACTGTTCAGACTAACATCCTGTCAATTTGAATGCATATTTTTAAATATATATGTATTTGTAAAACTTGAATTGGTATGATATAAAAAAAAATGAACTTTTCGAAAACAGCTTTACCATAGATTAAGTCCAATTTTAATACTTACAAATTATAGATTCGTTTAAAAGTATTATAAAACTTTATTTAACTGTATTTAGTACAATAGTATAATAAATTAATAATAAATTAATCTGGTTTCAGCATTAAAGGGAAATAATTAAATGTGTCATTCTTAAAATACTGGATCTGGTGTGTCCATTTTTATTAAAATAAGCAAAAAACACAAAGAACAATTAATTTGGTAATAATTCACGGCATATTTACACATAGAACTGTTAATTTACATACAAATATACTTTGTTAGAATTTATATGAGACCCAGAATGGCCCTCATCGAATTTAATGATGATGTCGGAGGTCGCCATCCATGGGAGGCCCTAAACACCCAAAGGTCGGAAGTCAAAACGCCCTATTGCAAGGTCGTAGTTTATGAAAGACCCTTCTAGAGCACACAGTCCAAGACCAAATAGAAATATCAATATAATACTTACAACTACATATGTTGAATCAACTGCCGCATCGCCTCAGCACTATTGATTATCTGGTCATTCTCGATATCCATCGCTGCAAGATTACAAAAGATTACAGGAAACGCAAAGCCACGCGTTTATTATTGCTAATTGGAAACGAGCGTTGGGCAAGGTGTTCTTCTCCCGCTACTCTCATCTTTCGTTCATCTCACTCATTCATAACCCTCTCATCCTCCACTTTGTATTTTTTTCTTTCGTGCATTAAATAATCTCTCTCACCTCTATTACCCTCTCTATCACTTCAGGGATGTTTTTCTTTGTTTTCAAATTTTATTTATATGTTTTAAACATGATTTTAGAAACACCAAACTTTAAAGTTACCAACATCATATTTGAAAGTTGCGAACATCGTTCAAAAATAATTCTACAGTTACTTACATCATTTGTATTTCTTAAAGTATGTGTTGCGCCACATAGGAGAATTTACAGTTGATTTAAGCATATCACTACAGTTAATTGTTAAAATATCTATACATCTGAAATGACAATATTTGAAAATAAACTAAAAACAAAGAGAAAACAAGGACATTCTAATTTACCATTTTCCGTGTCCGCCATGTTGGGATGTAGGTAACTCCAGTTACGAACATCAGTTTAACACCAGTGTATCTGATACCTTTATAACTTAGATCAATAATGCTAATAACGAAAGGTTAAACACAAAATATTTACGAAAAACATAAGTGTAGCAGAAATCGTCAAGCCTGATAATCGAACTCCTATTTTATTATCACGTATTAGTCACGTGGGCATGAACTGCTGAAAGACGTCACATGGATGCTTTAACTATATAAATAACATAATTAGAACATTATATACAGACAACAGCAAAAATGTTTTATTTCACACATAATTTATATTCCAAAAGTAATGAAGGACACGCCATGTTTTATCATATTTTATGGTGTTTTGCCAAGGATTTACAGTATTTCGATTACATAACAATTACCATAAACTAGCTAATAGTTTTACTGACAGATGCTAACAAATTAAAAACATATTATTTATTGTGATTCGCTCTTGCTTGTTTTTGTTATTTAAAAGTTGTATGAACACTAAACATAAGTATACTTTCAAGTACCTCTTACAGAAGCTGACGTTTTCTAAACAAATATATTGATAATTTCAATTTTGCTGAGTACAGTGAAACAAATATTATTAAAGAAGAGTTTGACGATCTCAAAGGGATAATCAGTATCCGTAAAAAAATAAGAAGGACAGACAATACAATGGCCCGAAAAAACGACAAATGGGCAAACAATGATATGCAAAACACTATTCCATATTCTGGGTCAGAAAAGAGTATGCAACTGTTATAAAATGGTCAGAAGTTTGCTCAGATTTGAATTCTGCAGCGATTTTGATATTAGAGCTTACAAATATACTTCAGGTTTCACTAAATTGTGTAGTAATAATAATTTACATGCCTAGCTAAAAATGTCCGTGGTTGTTTTTACCGATATAAATGACAAATATTTTACATATAATTTCAAAGAAATCTTTGTGAAAATGTTTGGCTCAAATTTAAGTCGCCATCTTGGATATTACAGAAATAAAAATATGATATTAGAGCTTACAAATATACTTCAGGTTTCACTAAATTGTGTAGTAATAATAATTTACATACCTAGCTAAAAATGTCCGTGGTTGTTTTTACCGATATAAATGACAAATATTTTACATATAATTTCAAAGAAATCTTTGTGAAAATGCTTGGCTCAAATTTAAATCGCCATCTTGGATATTACAGAAATAAAAATATATTCGATTTCATTATAGAGTAACTAATACGAAAACCTTTGACACTATAACGACATTGGTGACGACCGACGGCTTGTGTGATGGTTGGCGATACTTGCAACTAGGCAGATATAAAGGGAGATAACTTGTAAACGTTGCAAATCAGGGTTACAAAGTAAAATTAGGGATAATGTTATGGTGTTTAAGGCCACTTTCAACAATATTTCAGTTTTATCGTGGGGTTCAGTTTTACTGGATTGCCAGGAGAAATCCACCGACATGCTGCAAGTTACTGACAAACTTCAAACTTTATCACATAATGTTGCAATGCGTACACCTCGTCTCGAACTCACAACATTAGTGGTGATAGGCACTGATTGCATAGGTGGTTTTAAATCCAACTATCATACGATCACGACCACGACGACCCCAAAGTAAAATTAGCTTACTTATAATAAACCAATTTCCGATTCAGAGAGTACTGTGTTCCGTGGTCAGAATTGTTGTAGTCCATGGGAAGTTATATAGCCTCTGTCTCGGAAGGTGATAATGAACAGTGATATATCAAATTTCCGGACAGGACGAATTTATTTCAAGTTAGCTCGTTGAAACAACGACATTTTAATGCTATCAGATTAACGAATTACGTACATAATGTACTAATTAGGAACAGTCGAAAAATGCCGAGGGTATTTTCTTTAATAAAAAAAAGTTTTGGTTTAAAAAATAGAAGTATTGGGTATATTTGTTGTAAGGATAATAAATACCTAATCTGTTTTACTAAGCAATCAGTTTTTCAAATAGAAAGCGATACAACTTTATGTGATAAAGTTTGCCAGTGACTTGCGGCAGATCGGTGTTTTTCTCTGGGTACTCGGTTTTCCTCCACCAATAAAACTGACCACCACGATGTAACTGAAATATTGTTGAAAGTGGCGTTACCCCCTCAAATAGAAAGTGCTCATGTCCAACTTGAAATAGATAAATTAATATACATTGTACATATATTAAGATTTTTTTCTGGTGATTTTCATAGGCAATATATATTGCATCGAAGATATTTCACTTTCTAAATATACAAATGTACAGCTGCACTCGTAACATTCATATTAATTAGTTTGTGTTTACTTGATCTTGACGAGAAGAAACACATTGTCTTATTATTTATAAAAGATTACGTAAACTGTCAAGGAATTTACCAAAACGATATAACTGTAATATTGTTGAAAGTAACGTTAAACAGCATAAACCTAAAACCTAAAACCTTCAAGGAATTAGATGAAGTAATTATTATATAGAATATAACACAATTCTTCATTCTTAATTTCTAAATGTTTCAATTTTGGATATTAGAACTAACTACATGGTGAAGTGGAAACAGGATACCTTATGTAAACAATACACATATCTTTGTTAAAAGGCGAAACAGTGTTCTAATTAATTGTCATAATAATCAACTCGTTGATGGTAGTCAAGTATTAGGCAGAAGCAAGAAGAGAAGAAGGATTAAAATGTCACCTGTCGCAGTGTAAATCAAAAGAGGGTCAACTTTAATAATTATTCAGTTTTGTGTCAAAATTTAAAACAAAAAGCAAGATGTGAATGGAGTGTTAGGTTTAAAGTGTTACTTCTCGAAGTGTAAATCAAAAGAGAGTCAACTTTAAACATTATTAAATTTTGCGTCAAAATTAAAATAATAATTAAAGATGTGAATGGAGTGTTAGGTTTAAAGTGTTACTTCTCGGAGTGTAAATCAAAAGAGAGTCAACTTTAAACATTATTAAGTTTTGTGTCAAAATTAAAGATCTAGAATGTAAAAAAGAGATGAATACATGGTATTTGTTTATGATTATTATATTGTATGTAGCAGTTTGAAAAATATGTTAGGATATTTAATATAATATACAAAGGTAAAATTTAAATTCAAATGTTAATGGGTTTATTGAACTTCAATTATTAAGTTGCAATGCAGATCGTTGCCCTTTGTTCAGTTAATCATTGAAGCAAAAAGACAAAAAAATAAAATATGAAATAATATTAATACGTAACAAATGTGTCGGCAAAATATCCATTTATTGTACAAGGGTACAAAGACACCAGGTATACGCTTACAGAATTTAATTCTTATGTGAAACGTTGAAAATATAGAGAGCAGTCTTTCTTAACAAGATAGACAAAGACATTATACAAACGTCTACAATATTTAATTCTTATGTGAAACGTTAAAAATATAGACGGCAGTGTTTCTTAACTAGCTATACAAAGACTATAATCGTCTACAAAATCATAACATTGAAAATACGCATAGAAATGAGTGTTTCTTAACCAGCAATACAAAGACAATATATAAGCTCTGCAAAGTTAAATTTTGATGTGAAGCATTGCAAATACGCATAGAAATAAGTGTTTCTTAACCCGTTGGAATAATCGGCAACAAAAGGTGCATTAATATCGTATCTTAAATAAGAGAAACAGATGAGACCTATAAAACTGTTTCTTTACTTTAGGAGTAACACAATAAATTATTGTGTGATCGTAATTTGAAAGTGATAACCTTGACTGCTTCAATGAAGACTATTATATTTTCGGTAAGTCATTATTTTTCTCTCGCTTGTTTTGTAGATCATTGCTGTTAATATACAATGTATTGCCGTAAGCTGTTATTATTAATTATTATTTTCTTCACTTCTTTTGAAGATTATTGCTGCATATTGTCGAATCTATTATTGTGTCTTTGAAGATATATTAATTATGTTGTTTATTTGTGCACAGTATTTCTAAACAACATCAATTTACACCTTTGATGTGTCGAAAACGAAAACGAAACCCTCTTTCGTTCGCAATCTCTCGCGAGTTATCATTCATTAGACGATGAATTAAAGAATGACAGAAAATTAGTTAAAATCAAAGGTGATGGGTAAAATTCTATTTGATTTAGCATATTTCTGGGTGTAATACTTCACAAGGTGGAACATCGAAAGATTTCGAATGATCAGATTATCACACATTGTGGCATTAAGGCATGCAACGATTTCCAAGTATTTAAAGCATTTACTATAATATACAATAATGGCCCTCGGAAGAGGTGAATATCCAAAATTGTCAACCCCACTAGGGTTATTTCCCCGAGTGCTTTAGCACGAGGGAAATGACCCTAGTGGGGTGGACAATTTTGGATATTCATCGATTCAGAGGGCCGTAACTGTTTTATTATACCGAACAAACAGTTGAAATATACTGTTTAATATTTGAATTGTTAAAGTATTATTCCATTAGGGTTATTCACTGGACGTTGTAATTTTCGAGGGTTATTACACCGTTGAATAATAGGGTTATTCAATGGACGTGTGTAATTCTTGAGGTTATTCACCGTTGGCGGCGATTAGAAGCAAAAATATCCAGATTATTTTATGTCATGTGATTATCTTTTAACCAATAGAATTGATTCTTTATTATGTGAGGTATAATAATATTAATTAACACATCATCAACGTTTCCTGGAATTACGTCGATAGCTTCATTAGGATATTGTGAACATTTTGACATTAATTTATCTTAATGGTGGCAGAATGCATATCAGTATGTTCGTGTGTGTGGAACAGGAACTGCTTTCCTTCCCGGAGTAACTGAGTCCCCCCTCGGTTTGTAGTGGGGTTCGTGTTGCTTATTTTCTTTGTGAATTGTGGTGACTGTTCTTCCATGTACAACTTCTGTTTACCCCCTTTTGTATCCTCAAGCTTTTCTTTGTGGACCATTGTCTCTCCTTGATCGAATCACGGCTTCTCATTACCTCTTTGATGTCTTCAAATTGTTTCGTCATCAATCTTTACGCAATGCATCCTTTATTTTATGTACAACTTTCTTTCTTTCGTTTTTTAACGCCACGTTCAACAATATTTCAGTTATGTCGTGGCGGTCAGTGTTATTGGTGGAGGAAACCGGGGTATCCGGAGACAACCACCGACCTGCCGCAAGTCACTTTATGTATAACTAAACAATAAGACAAAAGATATACTGGTAATAAATGTCATTAATATTTAGTGTATATTTTTGTAGACTGTGCTCCTGCTACCATACATGTATTTGGCATACTGTGACGACAAAAAGTATTCCTTTGGTAAGATATTAACTGTAATACCAGGGCAGTATACTATTAAGTTATATAATACAACATTCAATAGTAGAAGGAGCCAAGACCGATAACACTAACACATGACCGCTCACTTTCCTGGCTTGGTACAGGCACTTTAATGAAAAGTGGAAGGGTTAATCTAGTTTAAGGAACCAAAGTCAATAATGCAAATAGATCATGTATCGCCATTATATTACACAGTGTTTATTTCTATCAATTATTTGCTTGCAATTCAAAATTATAATTTTAAGCGAGTTCCATTCGGACATATTACTCTGAATCAGAGCGAACCCACCTTTGCTCACTCCTTAATGATGGATACATAGCACAGAAGCAGAACATACCATATTGATAAATTAACATGATGGGTGTCTTACAAGAAGCAGAAACTCGCTGCCCTTCGCGAGCATCTGGTTTCAGCCCGGCCTTTGGTGGGATCCGAGTTACTCATCTGTTTAGTTGTCTGTGTTGTGTTTTTGTTTGTTTGTTCGTCCTGTGTCTTGTGTAATCAATATTGCCAGTGTTTCTGGATTGTACATTCTTTATTGCCACTTCGGTTTTCTCTAACTTTTATATATAGTTTTTGGTTTGACCCGACTGTGGCTTGAATCCACAATCGGGTCTCGAACACACGTTCTACCGCACTCGTGGCGAGCACGCTAACCATTAAACCACATATCCAGTTCTTGATGAAATAGAAATAGTTTAGACTGCAATTAACCATTTGAGATGAAAACTAAATAAGAAGCAAATAATCCACATAAATAAGGAATAAATGGAGAATAAAATACCACAACCTGAGAGCAGTTCAGAAATATCATAACAAATTCGTGGAAACATGCAAAATTTATACCCCTAACCCACATAGACCTGATTAGTTACTTTTCTGCCCCTAACCCACATATACATGACCCCTAGCACACATATACATGACCCCTAACCCACATATACATGACCCCTAACCCACATATACCTGACTAGTTACTGTTCACCTCTAACCCACATATACCTGACTAGTTACTGTTCACCTCTAGCCCACATATACCTGACTAGTTACTGTTCACCTCTAACCCACATATACCTGACTAGTTACTGTTCACCTCTAGCCCACATATACCTGACTAGTTACTGTTCACCCCTAGTCCACATATACCTGACTAGTTACTGTTCACCTCTAGCCCACATATACCTGACTAGTTACTGTTCACCTCTAGCCCACATATACCTGACTAGTTACTGTTCACCTCTAGCCCACATATACCTGACTAGTTACTGTTCACCCCTAACCCACATATACCTGACTAGTTACTGTTCACCTCTAGCCCACATATACCTGACTAGTTACTGTTCACCCCTAACCCACATATACCTGACTAGTTACTGTTCACCTCTAACCCACACATACCTGACTAGTTACTGTTCACCCCTAGCCCACATATACTTGACTAGTTACTGTTCACCCCTAACCCACATATACCTGACTAGTTACTGTTCATCCCTAACCCACATATACCTGACTAGTTACTGTTCACTTCTAGCCCACATATACCTGACTAGTTACTGTTCACCCCTAACCCACATATACCTGACTAGTTACTGTTCACCCCTAGTCCACATATACCTGACTAGTTACTGTTCACCCCTAACCCACATATACATGACTAGTTATTGTTCACCCCTAACCCACATATACCTGACTAGTTACTGTTCACCCCTAGTCCACATATACCTGACTAGTTACTTTTCACCCCTAACCCACATATACCTGACTAGTTACTGTTCACCCCTAACCCACATATACCTGACTAGTTACTGTTCACCTCTAGCCCACATATACCTGACTAGTTACTGTTCACCCCTAACCCACATATACCTGACTAGTTACTGTTCACCCCTAGTCCACATATACCTGACTAGTTACTGTTCACCCCTAACCCACATATACATGACTAGTTATTGTTCACCCCTAACCCACATATACCTGACTAGTTACTGTTCACCCCTAGTCCACATATACCTGACTAGTTACTGTTCACCCCTAACCCACATATACCTGACTAGTTACTGTTCACCCTTAACCCACATATACCTGACTAGTTACTCTTCACCTCTAGCCCACATATACCTGACTAGTTACTGTTCACCCCTATCCCACATATACCTGACTAGTTACTGTTCACCTGTAACCCACATATACCTGTCTAGTTACTGTTCACCTCTAGCCCACATATACCTGACTAGTTACTGTTCACCTCTAGCCCACATATACCTGACTAGTTACTGTTCACCTCTAACCCACATATACCTGTCTAGTTACTGTTCACCTCTAGCCCACATATACCTGACTAGTTACTGTTCACCCCTAACCCACATATACCTGACTAGTTACTGTTCACCCCTAACCCACATATACCTGACTAGTTACTGTTCACCTCTAACCCACATATACCTGTCTAGTTACTGTTCACCTCTAGCCCACATATACCTGACTAGTTCCTGTTCACCTCTAGCCCACATATACCTGACTAGTTACTGTTCACCCCTAACCCACATATACCTGACTAGTTACTGTTCACCCCTAACCCACATATACCTGACTAGTTACTGTTCACCCCTAACCCACATATACCTGACTAGTTACTGTTCACCTCTAGCCCACATATACCTGACTAGTTACTGTTCACCTCTAGCCCACATATACCTGACTAGTTACTGTTCACCCCTAACCCACATATACCTGACTAGTTACTGTTCACCTCTAACCCACATATACCTGACTAGTTACTGTTCACCCCTAGCCCACATATACCTGACTAGTTACTGTTCACCCCTAGCCCACATACACCTGACTAGTTACTGTTCACCCCTAATCCACATATACCTGACTAGTTACTGTTCACCCCTAGCCCACATATACCTGACTAGTTACTGTTCACCTCTAGCCCACATATACCTGACTAGTTACTGTTCACCTCTAGCCCACATATACCTGACTAGTTACTCTTCACCTCTAGCCCACATATACCTGACTAGTTACTGTTCACCTCTAGCCCACATATACCTGACTAGATACTGTTCACCCCTAGCCCACATATACCTGACTAGTTACTGTTCACCTCTAGCCCACATATACCTGACTAGTTACTGTTCACCTCTAGCCCAGATATACCTGACCAGTTACTGTTCACCCCTAACCCACATATACCTGACTAGTTACTGTTCACTTCTAGCCCACATATACCTGACTAGTTACTGTTCACCTCTAGCCCACATATACCTGACTAGTTACTGTTCACCTCTAACCCACATATACCTGACTAGTTACTGTTCACCCCTAGCCCACATATACCTGACTAGTTACTGTTCACCCCTAACCCACATATACCTGACTAGTTACTGTTCACCCCTAACCCACATATACCTGACTAGTTCCTGTTCACCCCTAGCCCACATATACCTGACTAGTTACTGTTCACCCCTAACCCACATATACCTGACTAGTTACTGTTCACCCCTAATCCACATATACATGACCCCTAACCCACATATACCTGACTAGTTACTGTTCACCTCTAACCCACATATACCTGACTAGTTACTGTTCACCTCTAGCCCACATATACCTGACTAGTTACTGTTCACCTCTAACCCACATATACCTGACTAGTTACTGTTCACCTCTAGCCCACATATACCTGACTAGTTACTGTTCACCTCTAACCCACATATACCTGACTAGTTACTGTTCACCTCTAGCCCACATATACCTGACTAGTTACTGTTCACCCCTAGTCCACATATACCTGACTAGTTACTGTTCACCTCTAGCCCACATATACCTGACTAGTTACTGTTCACCCCTAACCCACATATACCTGACTAGTTACTGTTCACCTCTAGCCCACATATACCTGACTAGTTACTGTTCACCCCTAACCCACATATACCTGACTAGTTACTGTTCACCTCTAACCCACACATACCTGACTAGTTACTGTTCACCCCTAGCCCACATATACTTGACTAGTTACTGTTCACCCCTAACCCACATATACCTGACTAGTTACTGTTCATCCCTAACCCACATATACCTGACTAGTTACTGTTCACTTCTAGCCCACATATACCTGACTAGTTACTGTTCACCCCTAACCCACATATACCTGACTAGTTACTGTTCACCCCTAGTCCACATATACCTGACTAGTTACTGTTCACCCCTAACCCACATATACATGACTAGTTATTGTTCACCCCTAACCCACATATACCTGACTAGTTACTGTTCACCCCTAGTCCACATATACCTGACTAGTTACTTTTCACCCCTAACCCACATATACCTGACTAGTTACTGTTCACCCCTAACCCACATATACCTGACTAGTTACTGTTCACCCTTAACCCACATATACCTGTCTAGTTACTGTTCACCTGTAACCCACATATACCTGTCTAGTTACTGTTCACCTCTAGCCCACATATACCTGACTAGTTACTGTTCACCTCTAGCCCACATATACCTGACTAGTTACTGTTCACCTCTAACCCACATATACCTGTCTAGTTACTGTTCACCTCTAGCCCACATATACCTGACTAGTTACTGTTCACCCCTAACCCACATATACCTGACTAGTTACTGTTCACCCCTAACCCACATATACCTGACTAGTTACTGTTCACCTCTAACCCACATATACCTGTCTAGTTACTGTTCACCTCTAGCCCACATATACCTGACTAGTTCCTGTTCACCTCTAGCCCACATATACCTGACTAGTTACTGTTCACCCCTAACCCACATATACCTGACTAGTTACTGTTCACCCCTAACCCACATATACCTGACTAGTTACTGTTCACCCCTAACCCACATATACCTGACTAGTTACTGTTCACCTCTAGCCCACATATACCTGACTAGTTACTGTTCACCCCTAACCCACATATACCTGACTAGTTACTGTTCACCTCTAACCCACATATACCTGACTAGTTACTGTTCACCCCTAGCCCACATATACCTGACTAGTTACTGTTCACCCCTAGCCCACATACACCTGACTAGTTACTGTTCACCCCTAATCCACATATACCTGACTAGTTACTGTTCACCCCTAGCCCACATATACCTGACTAGTTACTGTTCACCTCTAGCCCACATATACCTGACTAGTTACTGTTCACCTCTAGCCCACATATACCTGACTAGTTACTCTTCACCTCTAGCCCACATATACCTGACTAGTTACTGTTCACCTCTAGCCCACATATACCTGACTAGATATTGTTCACCCCTAGCCCACATATACCTGACTAGTTACTGTTCACCTCTAGCCCACATATACCTGACTAGTTACTGTTCACCTCTAGCCCAGATATACCTGACCAGTTACTGTTCACCCCTAACCCACATATACCTGACTAGTTACTGTTCACTTCTAGCCCACATATACCTGACTAGTTACTGTTCACCTCTAGCCCACATATACCTGACTAGTTACTATTCACCCCTAGCCCACATATACCTGACTAGTTACTGTTCACCCCTAACCCACATATACCTGACTAGTTACTGTTCACCCCTAATCCACATATACGTGACTAGTTACTGTTCACCCCTAGTCCACATATACCTGACTAGTTACTGTTCACCCCTAACCCACATATACCTGACTAGTTACTGTTCACCCCTAACCCACATATAACTGACTAGTTACTGTTCACCCCTAACCCACATATAACTGACTAGTTACTCTTCACCCCTAGCCCACATATACCTGACTAGTTACTGTTCACCCCTAGCCCACATATACCTGACTAGTTACTTTTCTGCCCCTAAACCACATATACCTGACTAATTACTTTTCTGGCTTGCTGTAGGTACGGCAATACAAATGGCGGTATTAATAAATAAAACATGATTAACGATATATAAGTAATACATATATTTCAAGGAATATGAAGAGTTTGAAGATACCAAAGGGGTAATCAGAATCCATAAATCGAAGAAGAACGGACAACACAATGGCCAAAAGAAAAAGGACAAAAGGACAAACAACGATCTGCAAAACATACACATAAAACTAAAGATCGAATATATCTTGTGCTATAGAAAGCTAAAGACTCTCAGTATGTCTCTAATACTTGATTTATTATTCTTTAGTAGGGACGATGAAAATGAGGAACAAACGATCAGTTAGACAGAGAGCTTTCAAGAGGGCATGCATCAGTCATACCTGTCAGTAAGTACATATATACAATAAGGGAAGTCAATTGTTTACAATTATAGAGTTATGCAATGAAAACGTAGATATCAAATTTAGTGCGCACGACGCGTTTTTGGAATCACCTTCATCGGGTACGCTCAAAATCGAAAGATTGGAAAGCCAATCATCTATGCCTGAGGGAGGCGAACCTTAGTTTTGATAATAATTACATTATTTAGGAACTGTAATTTTTAATAATAAATATATCTAATAAGCCATGTTAGCGCCGAAACACTGACTACTGGGTGGATGATACCCTTGAGGACTAATAGTCCACCAGCAGAGGTATCGACCCAGGTGTAGTAATAAAAACATAGATATCAAATTTAGAGGTAGCCATCGGAAGTCAGTTAGCAATTTTGTGTCGTCTACATTCAGGTTAACACAACACAATTTACATTGCTAGTTGAATTCCCGGTCATGCCCCCATTCACTCTAGCAGGTATTCCGGTTTGCTCCATTAATCTGACCTCCACGAACTGAAAAGTGCGGACTGCAGTACAGCAAACAAAACCGAGGCGATTTGTTGTCGGTTCTTTATTTCTTGTTGTTTGTAGTGGTTTTGTGGCAGTTAGTATGAGGCCGACCATTTAAACTATTAGAGGGACGATGTGTTCCTCGAGTCTAAAAATTTGTTTTCACTACAAACAGAAATCAGATTATTTGAACATGAAAAATCGGTAATGTTACCAAAATTTCTTGTTGAAAACTGCATTGTTAGGTTATTTATTCTTTCATTTTTAAAAAAAAAAAAGCTTAACCCTTTGAATGTTTTCATGATCGGTTCCTTAGGAATACATTGTGCTCATTTTAAGTGATGCGTTCCGCCTTTGTTGTGATATACACACTTTTCAGAGATATTAAATGCATTAAATAACTTTTCTTTATCTCAATCACTTACATGTATCATGTTATATATGTCTTTTGCAGGAACCTCAAATGTAATAATAACAATGGATGGTATCTGTATGGTTCTGATTGGGGTTGCTGTGGTAACTATGATGGATGCTGCACGTGGGCGTCGTCCGTCTGCTATTACCACGATGCACTTTGTAAATGTTGTGATTATGGTTGGTTAATATGCGGACCAGATTGTAAGCAGGATGCTGAATGTTTTGAAACCTATGAAGAAAATACAAACAAATTATTTGATAAATATCCACAACTAGAAGAAAATAATATTAAAAAAGATTCGAAAGCTAAAATTAAACAAACAGCAGATAAAAGTGATAAGGAATTGATAAGAAAGAAGCCGCAATTGTCAAACGGACGAAGAAACGAGGTTTTACAAGAAGATGAAGACGATGTAAAAATGTTAAAGCATGGATCTAAAAAGTACAGCAATAAGAACTATATTAAGCCAAAAATTCTGCATTTTAGAAAGAAATTTATCAAGTCAATTAATGCAATATCAAGCGACGAACTATTCATGGCGGATCAACCACGTGTAGACAGTGTTGATCTAGGAAGTGGGGACGGTATTAATTAACTAATTGATTGTTAGTTAGATGGTTATTTATTATGTTATATATGGTGTTCTGCTAACATTGACCAGTCTGTTTGCCAAATGTTTGTTGGATATTTTATCTGGATATCGATACCATTTTACGACATTTTGTATTGAATCGAGTCAGGTAATATATATGTCACAGTTGGAAGACCTCTAATCCTTTCCAAAAATCTACATTTTATATTATCATCCTCTAAAGAGCTAACATCGTGGGTTAAGCTGCAAGTAGAAATCTTTTGTAAGGCAAGTCGCACCTTACAAAAGATTTCTACTTGCAGCTTAACCCACGATGTTAGCTCTTTAGAGGATGATAATGTTTTTGTCTTCTGTGTAGTGTTTTTTTGGTGTTCGTGTTCTATATTGTCATCTGTATAGCGATTTTAGTGCATCTGCTGTATAATAAATGACCCATTTCCATGTGACCTTCACCAGTGTTTTAAATAACACGTCACAGCTTGTGTTGATGTGAGTGTTCTAAAAATAGCCATCCAATAGCCATAGGTGACATAATGCCCAGTTCAGATATCTTGCATAATATATCACACTGCACACATGATACGTTACAGTATAATTGTATCCAATATTTTTGCCATTTTCTGATGCTTTATTTTGTTTTATTGTTCTTTCGGCATTTAATTTTAAACGTTTTTCTTCAATTTCAGCTTCTGTTGTAGCAAATCTTTCACAACCTTTACTCTCCATTGTTTTACTTTTATTGATTATAAATGCACTCAATACACAGCATGACCTAATTCTTCTGCTTGGTCATCCTGTCAATCAGGGAGAGGCGTGTATTTGATGAAAATTCATTGATAGAACCCACGTGGTTGCGTTTTTGTAAGTAGAAATACGGGGTATAAATAATTTCGCGCGCAAACATCGGTGTTTGTCCTCGTTGCATAAACCAATCACCGTTTAGAAAAAACACTACACAGAAGACAAATTCATTTACGTGCCACAAAATGTCGGAATCTAGTCGGGTATATTGTCATGTGATGTGTGCCATTACAGGTTATAGCTAAATATTAAAATCAGATAGAACAAATACACAAACATCTGCCCAATCCTGATAAGATTGGTCATGAATAGTAGGCATATTGTTATTTATCTTATAATGTTTTGTTCAGTGAATGTGAGAATACTGTCTTGAAACCAAACTCTGAATAAAACATAAATTTTGTGTAAATTGAGTGTAAGTAAAACTTAGTCTTATTGCTTTACAGTTATGATAATCTATCTATTGCAAACACCTGTCTATTTCAAATTACAAACACCTGTCTATTTCAAATTACAAACACCTGTCTATTTCAAATTACAAACACCTGTCTATTTCAAATTACAAACACCTGTCTATTTCAAATTACAAACACCTGTCTATTTCAAACACTTGTATATTACAAACACCTGTATATTCAGATTAAAAAGTTGGTTACAATGATGTCCCATTTATTTCACTGTACTAAGTGGAAAATAAAATAAAAACAAACAAACAAACAAACAAACAAACAAACAAACCACAGCGTCAGAACTGTTCTTCCAAATTCAATCTGAAATCGCATAATTAGAGTCAAAATCGATACCTCCTAGAGCGAACATACATAAGCGCTCATTCTAAAGGTTTAATACCGGTATCTTCAAAAAAAGTGAAGGGGTTATTTTAGCTAGTGTTTGGCCAAATCTCCCCTCATGGTGAAATGATGCGGTCATTCACGTTGAGTTTTTCACGTGTGAGTAACATGAATCCCGAATTATACCGGACTGTATTATATTTTATATCACAGTTGGAACATTCAACCAAACAGTGTTAGGGATATATTTTGAACTTAGAAATGCTTACAGGTATAGAAGATCTAGCCGAGGATACCAAACAAATTGAGTGGATTTCTCTGAGAATGATTGACTGGTACCTAACAGGCTGGATGGCTTTCTCCGGACATATCATCTATATCCACAGATTAACACTTTGGCCACAATATAGCTGAAGTTTTGATAGTTGGATATATCAATCACGTAATCGATTCAACTAATCAATATTTTCAATATGAAAACACCAATGAGAAAATATTTCCATTGTCAAAAAAGGAAAAAAACATGACGATCCTATACTGTTTGCGCATTTCCTACTTTGATTCTGAAAATATACGTTTTTCAACAGACAGTCGGCATACCTATCGGTACAAACTGTGTTCCTCTTTTCGCCGACTTGTTCCTTTATTCGCATGAGGCAGATTTCATACAGGGGCTTCTCAAGAAAAGCGAAAAGAAGCTAGCCCGATCCTTTAATTTCACGTTCCGCTATATAGATGATGTCCTTTCACTAAATAATTCTAAGTTTGGTGAATTCGTTGATCGCATCTATCCCATTGAGCTTGAAATAAAGGATACCACAGATACAGATAGGTATGCTTCATACATTGATCTACACCTCGAAATTGACAGTGAGGGGCGGTTGAGAACGAAACTCTACGACAAAAGAGATGATTTCAATTTTCCCATCGTGAACTTTCCATTCAATATGTAGCAACATTCCAGCAGCACCTGCATATGGAGTATATATCTCTCAGTTGATACGATATTCTAGAGCTTGTGGGTCCTATCGAGATTTCCTTGATAGAGGGTTGCTGCTAACAAGGAAACTACTTAACCAATGGTTCCTCTTAGTTAAGTTGAAGTCATCACTTCGAAAGTTTTGCGGTCGCCACCATGACTTGGTTGACCGTTATTGAATATAAGTGTCACAAATGATCACGGATATGTGCCACTTGTCGTAAGCACTTCTCGGTCCTTTCATCGTTCATGTCTTACCACCGGGTTTGTAACTAGACTAACACGACGGGTGTCATTGGTGGAGCAGGAACTGCTTGCCCTTCCGGAGCACCTGACTTCATCCCCGGCTTTTAGTAGGGTTCGTGTTACTCGATCTTTAGTTTTATATGTATGTTTTGTAGATCGTTGTTTGTCCTTTTGTACTTTTTCTTTTGGCCATTGTATTGTCTGTTCTTCTTCAATATACGGATTCTGATTACCCCTTTGGTATCTTCAAACTCTTCTTATAAGAGTTATTTCCCTTACAACGAGAAAAATAGCATTCATGCAAGAGCAATGGAAAAGAATATAAGTATTATTTTCTGATGATTTGTAAATATTTGAACTTTCTAAAAAAATAAAAAATCAGGACATAATTGCATAGCAAAGATAAAATTCACACGTTGCTAAATCATTAAAATTGTGAGCAAAAGTACGTTTTATTTTTATTGAACTTTGAATCAAAGGGACGTTTTTCTAGCCTTAAAGGGAAATAACTCTCGTTAAAACGTGTGAAAATGTATAAATCAGGTTAGAAATGTTAAGTCAACTGATGTACTAAATAAGACATACAAAAATACTTGGAGTGCATTCCTATTTATATCCAATGAGTTTTATCTAAGGTGTTATTATATATAAATTAAGAGTGAGGAACTTGAAATATCATAAAATGGTGTAAGATGTCATCATAGTGATGAAAGCCTCTTCAATTCCTACTTTAACTATATCTTCTGTATTTCCGACAAAATGTCAATCTGCATAGAAAATGTTTCCTGTTTTTCCAGAAACGTGATATAAGTACTAAATTCGACATCTACGTATTTCTTAAAATTGTTCGGTTTTCTAATCTTTCGATTCTGAGTGTACCTGATGAAGATTATTCCAGAAACGCGTCGTACGCACTAAATATAATATCTACATATTTATTGCTATCACTGGGTCGATATCTCTGCTGGTGGACTATTAGGCTAAGAGGGTATATGCAGCCAGTAGTCAATGTTTCCGTACTGACATGATTTATTAGAGACATCTATTATTAAAATTTACATTTCCTAAATAATGTCATTATTAATAAAAGTAAGGTGAGCTTAGCCGATTTTGGCTATCCTGTTTAGGCTCTTTGGTTTACTTGCTCCCAAAGACTTGCTTTATATATTAAGCATACCTGATGACGGTAATTCTAGAAACGCGTCATGCGCACTAAATTTAATATCTACGTTTTTATTACAAAAATCACTTCAAGTACAACACTTGTATTTATTACTTTGAAGCATTACTAAATGATAGTACATGTAATTCATTTGATTAGATTAAATTTTAAGTGTTTAACGGCACGACGTTTTTGACTGTTTCAATGACTTCTAGATTGGATTTAGGAACTCTTCTGACAGCGTTGTACATTTTGTTTTTCATATTGTGACAAGTAGAATTAGTTTCGTCAAAAAGAAGAAAGTGTTTCAGACAAATCATTAACAATGATTGAAGTTGTTGATTGTCACATTGAATCTATATTTACTACAATATTAAATTCTAGTTTAAAAATTTATCTTTTCGTAATACTACTTATCACATGGACTGGTTAGTTGATAGCTTGAAGGTGAGCGAGAGAGAGAGAGAGAGAGAGAGAGAGAGAGAGAGAGAGAGAGAGGGAGAGAGAGAGAGAGAGAGAGAAGAGAGAGAGAGAGAGAGAGACAAAGAGAGAGAGAGAGAGAGAGAGAGAGAGAGAGAGAGAGAGATTATTATCGTTAGCCAATGGTTACGATACAGCCTCCTTTCTTCCTTAACCTTAATTGTGTTAATTGTAATTTTGTAATCACGCTTTGCCTTCTGCTTAATTTTGTCAGTTATGTTTCTTATCATGACATCATTTTCAACCAATCAGTACATTACATTGCATTCATCTCACCTCATGGCAAAATATGTACACAGTTGACTGATAACACTGACTCCTCAACTTATTATGCGCTTTTTGGCTGTCATTCGTGCACTTTAAAGCCTTCATAGATCCTTTTAATGTATTCATTTTTTTCACAAAGCGTAACTGTCTGGTTGTATGCACTTAGAACCATCAAAATGAGACCACGAAATTCCAACTAACAATGACAAGGATGAGGAAGGGGATACGGTTTGTTTGTTTCGTTGTTTGATTGATGTTATTTAACGCCATTTTCAACAATATTTCAGTTATATCGTGGCGGTCAGTTTTATTGGTGGAGATAACCGGAGGACCGGGAGAAAAGCACCGACCTGCCGCAAATCACTGACAAACTTTATCACATAATGTTGTACACCTCTCCCTGATCGCGATTCGAACTCACATCAGTGGTGATAGGCACTGATTGCATAGGTAGTTGTAAATCCAACCACTATGCAATCACGGCCACTCTTTCTTTTCATAACTCATACAAATTACATGTATAATCAAAAGTGGTGATAGGCACTGATTGCATAGGTAGTTGTAAATCCATCTACCATGCGATCGTAGCCCATAGCTGACGAAGACGTGCTAAAGACTGTGAATCTACTCCTGGTCAAGAAGAAGCGTATGTTCGATACTATGGAAAACAAGTAGCTGTCACCTGTATACAGGATCGTCTTAACAGCATTATAGAACCCGGGCAAAGCAGTGCACTGGGGTCCATATCTAAACAACCACTCGCAGGGAAAAAAAAACTGTAAATGTCGATCAAATTAAACATATATTTATTGTATTGGTACTTCCAACAAAATCTGTGTTTGAGCATTAAAAAACATGCTGTATACAACATACATAGATTAGCATGGGCTCTTGTGCTCGTGGGCCCCAGTCAACTGCCCAGCGTGCCCATGCGTTAAGACGGCATTGTCTATATAACTACTATAAAATAAATGAAATCCTGTTAAGTTGTATTAAGTAATAGAGTGATTATTGCTTAACTCCAAATTATCAATTTATCAGCCATATAATGGCGAGAACAAGTTACATTTCAATGGGATGATGATGAGGCCCGCTATATACTAGACGAACACGCAACCCTTCCTTACTCTATAAATAAAGGGCAATCCCTGGTGCAGCAAGTAGAGTGAGTGATTGTTGCGAAACGTCAAATTATCAATTTGTCAGCCATATAATGGCGAGAACAAGTTACATTTCAATGGGATGATGATGATCGAGGTCAGCATTATACTAGACGACCATGCTTAGTTGGATTTTCATAGTCCTGGCTCACTGAAACAACAGTCCGTGAGTATACATTTGGCTCCACTTGGGAAATATTATCCTAATTCAAAGCCAACCAATTTTTTCCCTTTCTCTTTATTGCTTCGTACTTTTCTGAGAAGAGAAGCAGCAAATACCAATTTTATAAATCTTTGGTTTGACCCGTCCAGGGGTTCGAACCCACGATCTACCACACTCGACGCGAGTAAAAGTCGTATTAAGCGCACTCGACGCGGTAAAAGTCGTATTAAGCACATAAAATATAATCTAACCATGCGGATTATATCATGATATTGATATGAACTCAGATTCCTTCGTATGCAGATTGAGTAAACGTTTGAGAAAACCGAAAGGGGGGGGGGGGGGGGGGGGGGGACAATCAAGAAAATATGCCAAAAGTATAGCAAGTAATAAAATGAAAAATACAAATACATGTACTACACTGTCGGAACAGTTCTAAAATTAAATAGAAAAATCGTAAAAAGAGACAAAACACACATATACATAACTGTTCACTTTCCTGGATTGAAGTACTTCAATAAAATATTGTGGTGTTCAAATAGTTTTATGAGCCTAAGCCTTATGTCGTGATGAAATTCATGCAGACGTGCAATTGAAACGTATATCATATATCATTTAAGTAGAAATTGAATATAATTGTAATCTATTGGCTTGAATATTATACCTCATTAAGACATTTCAAGTTCGTCCTGAATCAATAGAAGAGGGTGGTAAAGAGAGTGGTATGAGCACGGAAGAACGTGAAATAAAACTGAATTTCACGATGAACGAAAAATAATTGTTATCCATGTACGGAGTATATTTGTCTGTGTGCACGAAACACGATGAATAACGGACCTGAAACACGAATACACGTAAATTAAAAGGGCAAACACGTTGAACGAAAATAGCTCTTTACCCCCCTCATAGAATACTCCAGATGAAGTCTGTAGGTATATAAATAGAAATAGCGTGATGCTCTCCACTTAAAGTCGACACAAACCTAACTGTCAAGTTGTATAAACTCTGAAGGTATGTTTTTATTTTAATATTTTCTAATGTTTTAATGAATGATAATTAACTTTTAGTGGGGTTCGCTTTGCTCAATCTGTTTTCTGTGTAGTGTTTTGTAGATCATTGTTTGTCAGTTTTTATGTGGCCATTAGATTGTCTGTTCTTCGATTTACGGTTTCCGATTGCCCCTTTAATATTATCAAACTTTGTATTTTTTTTTATTTTTTTATTTTTTATTTTTGATCTTGATGCTTCCTGATGAAGATTATTTCAGAATAATACGCACTAATTTAGATATCTACGTTTTTATTAACAGGATCTAAAAGAACTTGTATGTTGGTAATTTCTGTTTTATATTATTTTTTATTGTATTTCAACAAAACAGTTGAACACAAAATGCCTTGATGTTATTGTTCCAAAGTCAATGTTCAGGAAAATGATTATAAAGAGTCATTTAAAAAAAATATATATACTTTAGTCAGAAATTAGGATTTTTACAAAAATCCGTGAAAATGATATATAGAAGACATTTGAGTCCATAAAACTAGCTTAACCCGCTACCTTTCATTAGAGTGACTGTACCAAATCAGGAGAGAAACTCATGAATATGTGTTATATGGATAACTAAGATGTTCCGATTGGATTTTGATCTGTTCTGATAGTATGGTATTTTTTGCTATTTCATTAAAATAAAAGAACAGTTTGAAGATACCAAAGGTGTAGTCAGAATCCGTATATCGAAGAAGAACAGACAGCACAATGGCCAAAAGAAAAAGTACAAAAGGACAAACAACGATCTACAAAACATATATATATAGCTACAAATCGAGTAATATGAACCCCACTAAAATCCGGACGTGAACTCAAGTTCTCCGGAAGGGTAGGCAGTGACACCCGTCATTTATTTTCCGATCCATTTCTGGGACAAAGACATTTCCACAATAGCGTGCTATCATGTGTTTCTTAATTAAATAAACTTTAGAGACTATATTAAAACGCCATTGTTTATTGAAGTGACTGTACCAAACTAACGAAGTGACCGTCATGTATTTGTGTGTTAATGATATCAATTTTGCCTTTTTATGCGATTTTGATATTTGATTTTGGAACTATTCTGACATTTCGGTTTCTTTTTGGGGTTTTTTTTTCATTTGAACAGAAAAGAATGAGTGAGTGAGTGATTGTTGCTTAACGCCAATTCAGCAGCAAGTTAATTTTCAATGAGATGATGATGAGATCCGCTTTGTACTACACCAACATGCTGAGTTGGATTTTTATAGGGCTAGCTCACTGAAACAACAGTCCGCGGATAGACATGTTGCCGCTCCACTCGGAGACATTATTCTGATTCCGAGCCAACCAGTCTTTCCTCTTTCTGCTTAATGTTGCGTGTTTAGGGGAGAAGCAACACATACCAATTATATAGTCTTTGGTTTGACCCGACCGGGGCTAGAACCCACGATCGACCACACTCGATGCGAGCATGCTAAGCCACCGATGCGGTTCATTTGAACTGTAAACACTAATTATTATTCTAATAATTATCATATTTTTGTAGATTGTTAACAATGAAAATTACAATCCTGTTCGCTGTTTTACTTTTCGTTGTTGGTAAGTTTTCTTTTAATCTATTTTTAGCTTCGTTTGTTGTGTGTTTTTCTGAGAAGCGGCAAATATAAATTTTGGTTTGACCCGACCAGTGCTCGAACCCACGATCTAGATTGAAATCAAAGAGTGTCATTATTCAGTTTTGAACATTCTTGATTTGATTCCAGAATTATACGTTATTGTACGTGATCTAGTAACGGAAAGGACAATGAATGTGCGTATAATTTTTTCATAATTTGTAGATATCGGAAACTTGCAAAAAGTCGGAAGAATTTCTACAAAAAGATAGAAAATTTCACCACTTGTTACAACATAAAAATATTGAACACATTATGAGAAAAAAATAAATGTTATTTGCATTGAACATTTGCTTTAAAGAAGAAAGATCTTTTTGTCAGCCTTAAAGGGAAATGACCAATTATAAAATGAAAGTAGGAAATGTGCAAAAGGTATATTATTTCATTGTAATAACGTTTTAATTGTTTTCGTTTATATCTTTATTGTAGCGTCCATGTTTCACACAAGCAATGCAGGTCAGTACTTGAGCTTATTTTTTACTTCTGCTTATACATGAGTTGATGTTTTAAGAATGACTTTTAACAAGTTAATTTCTGATATAGTTGCGCCATAATGAAAACAAAAATAGAATATAAGAATGCAAAAATGAGAGGAAACAATACTCTAATATACTTATGTATGATAAGCAGAGAGAAACCGGAAGAGACAATCAAGAATGAACAATTCAGATACACTGGCAACATCTGGCACAAGAGACAGAACTCGAAACAAAAACACAATACAGACAACTAATCCGAAGAAGATTAACAACACTAAAAAACGGGATTGATCGAGAAGAGTTAGCAGTTCCTCTTTCATAAAAGAGTTAGCAGTTCCTCTTTCATAAAAGACACCCTCCTCAATGTTACTCGTATTGTCAAATCCGATAACAATATTGTCGGTTATAGAGGTAAGACAAGTCCGGTAACAATCTTGTCGGTTATAGAGGAGAGACAAGTTCGGTAACAATCTTGTCGATTATAGAGGAAAGACAAGTTCGGTAACAATCTTGTCGGTTATAGAGGAAAGACAAGTTCGGTAACAATCTTGTCGGTTATAGAGGTAAGACAAGTCCGTTAACACTTTTGTCGGTTATAGAGGAAAGACAAGTTCGGTAACAATCTTGTCGGTTATAGAGGAAAGACAAGTCCGGTAACACTCTTGTCGGTTTTAGAGGAAAGACAAGTTCGGTAACACTCTTGTCGGTTATAGAGGAAAGACAAGTTCAGTAACAATCTTGTCGGTTATAGAGGAAAGACAAGTTCGGTAACAATCTTGTCGGTTATAGAGGAAAGACAAGTTCGGTAACAATATTGTCGGTTATAGAGGAAAGACAAGTCCGGTAACACTCTTGTCGGTTTTAGAGGAAAGACAAGTTCGGATACACTCTTTTCGTTATAGAGGAAAGACAAGTTCGGTAACAATCTTGTCGGTTATAGAGGTAAGACAAGTCCGGTAACAATCTTGTCGGTTATAGAGGTAAGACAAGTCCGGTAACACTCTTGTCGGTTATAGAGGAAAGATATGTTCGGTAACAATCTTGTCGGTTATAGAGGAAAGAAAAGTTCGGTAACAATCTTGTCGGTTATAGAGGAAAGACAAGTTTGGTAACAATCTTGTCGGTTATAGAGGTAAGACAAGTTCGGTAACAATCTTGTCGGTTATAGAGGAAAGAAAAGTTCTGTAATAATCTTGTCGGTTATAGAGGAAAGACAAGTTCGGTAACAATCTTGTCGATTATAGAGGAAAGACAGTTCGGTAACAATCTTGTCGGTTATAGAGGAAAGGCAAGCTCGGTAGCAATCTTGTCGGTTATAGAGGAAAGACAAGTTCGGTAACACTCTTGTCGGTTATAGAGGAAACACAAGTTCGGTAACAATCTTGTCGGTTATAGAGGAATGACAAGTTCGGTAACAATCTTGTCGGTTATAGAGGTAAGACAAGTCCGGTAACAATTTTGTCGGTTATAGAGGTAAGACAAGTCCGGTAACACTCTTGTCGGTTATAGAGGAAAGACAAGTTCGGTAGCAATCTTGTCGGTTATAGAGGAAAGACAAGTTCGGTAACAATCTTGTCGGTTATAGAGGTAAGACAAGTCTGGTAACAATCTTGTCGGTTATAGAGGTAAGACAAGTCCGGTAACACTCTTGTCGGTAATAGAGGAAAGACAAGTTCGGTAACAATCTTGTCGGTTATAGAGGTAAGACAAGTCCGGTAACAATCTTGTCGGTTATAGAGGAAAGACAAGTTCGGTAACAATCTTGTCGGTTATAGAGGTAAGACAAGTTCGGTAACAATCTTGTCGGTAATAGAGGTAAGACAAGTTCGGTAACAATCTTGTCGGTTATAGAGGAAAGGCAAGTTCGGTAACAATCTTGTCGGTTATAGAAATAAGATAAGTTCGGTAACAATCTTGTCGGTTATAGTAGAAAGACAAGTTCGGTAACAATCTTGTCGGTTATAGAGGTAAGACAAGTCCGGTAACAATCTTGTCGGTTATAGAGGTAAGGCAAGTCCGGTAACAATATTGTCGGTTATAGAGAAAAGATAAGTTCGGTAACAATCTTGTCGGTTATTTTTAGAGGTAAGAAAATTCGGTAACAATCATGTTGGTTATAGAGGAAAGACAAGGTCGGTAACAATCTTGTCGGTTATAGAGGAAAGACAAGTTCGGTAACAATCCTGTCGGTTATAGAGGAAACACAAGTTCGGTAACAATCTTGTTGGTTATAGAGGGAAGACAAGTTCGGTAACAATCTTGTCGGTTATAGAGGAAAGAAAAAATACCCCTATCTTCAGACCTTTCTTACGTAAAATGGAAGAGATCAATGGTCACTTGAGAAATTGATATGTTGTAAGACCGCCATTTTAACTAGTAAGAAAATGGTATATGTCGTGTTATTTCTTTGGTATCTAAGTCGGCTTTCTGTGTGCGTATCATTGCCTCCTTAGTATGTTGATCGAAATAATGAGATACAAAACTATATGATCGCGGCCACGGATTAAGCCAAATGTGCAAGGACGTTATAATTGGATAAAAATCATGGTGTATTTAACAATAATTTGTTTTCAGGAGTGACATTCAATCGGAATAAAAGGCTAGCATGCTGGGGAGGTGAACTTGGGTGTGCAGCCTTGTGTGCGAGACAGGGGAAATACAACGGTGGCTGCTGTGGTCAGAGCTACACTAGATGTCATGGAACCTGTTATTGCAATGGTGTAAGTTCCCTCATTCATTACTTATCCCCGGTTTGTAACTAAATTAACACGACGAATTCACCCCCGGATTTTAGTGGGGTTCGTGTTACTCGATCTTTACTCGGGAGAGATAATAGTGATCGTTTAGCACAGTGGGTCTCTTGATAGAGAAATGTAAATTACATAAAATGCACTTTGAATAAAAAACAGAAAATAAATCTAGTCTACCCCCAGGTTATTTAACTTAAAACAGGTGTTCCTTAGGACAGGCATGTCTGTATATATTTGGAAATTGGACTAATTCCTGTCCCTACCATCTCATCGGTTTTGGACAAAATGTATTACCTACCCCCTTAACATCAAAAGATTTAAAAGGAAAATAATGTAAAGGTACAAGACATCAAATGAAAAACAAAATATCACACACTCAGAAGAGTACCAAAATACCACACACTCAGAAGAGTACCAAAATACCACACACTCAGAAGAGTACCAAAATACCACAAACTCAGGATAGTACCAAAATACCACACACCCAGAAGAGTACCAAAATACCAAAAACTCAGAATAGTACGAAAATGCCACACACTCAGGAGAGTACGAAAATACCACACACTCAGAAGAGTACCAAAATACCACACACTCAGAAGAGTACCAAAATACCACAAACTCAGAATAGTACCAAAATACCACACACTCAGAAGAGTACCAAAATACCACACACTCAGAAGAGTACCAAAATACCACACACTCAGAAGAGTACCAAAATGCCACATACTCAGAAGAGTACCAAAATACCACACACTCAGAAGAGTACCAAAATACCACAAACTCAGAAGAGTACCAAAATACCACAAACTCAGAAGAGTACCAAAATACTACACACTCAGAAGAGTACCAAAATACCATACACTCAGAGGAGTGCCAAAATACCACACACTCAAAAGAGTATCAAAGTGCCACACACTCAGAAGAGTACCAAAATACCACACACTCAGAAGAGTACCAAAATACCACACACTCAGAAGAGTACCAAAATACCACACACTCAGAAGAGTACCAAAATACAATAAAAATATCGTAGAAACAGACAAAATCGATATCACTAAGACATATACATAACCGGTCACTATCCTGGCATGATACAGGTACTTCAATATAAAGTGGCAGAGTTAACTGAAACCTCCCCTAGAAGGAAAGTTTGAAGATAGCAAAGGTGTAATCAGAAGCCACAAATCGAAAGACAGACGATACAATAGCCAAAAGAAAATGAACAGAAGGACAAACAGTGATCTACAAAGCACTACACAGAAAACTAAAAATCGAGTAACACAAATCCTACTAAAAACTGTGAGTGAATTCAGGTGCTCTGGAAGGGTAAACAGTTCCTGCTCCAGTAGTGGCACCCGTCGTGTTACTGGTTAACGACACGGACATCACGCGACATGGAAACCGTGTTAGACATCTGAATACGGAAATAAAATATATACAAATAACATAGAGAATAAGGGTAATAACAAAATTACAGAACTCCGAACAATCTTACAAAGGGAAAGTCAAAACTCATAATTATATAAACAGACAAAATCAGTCAACAACCGGAAAACTGTAAAAACCGTAATGACCCTGACTTGGTACAGGCATTTCTAAAGAAATGGTGGGTTGAATCAGATTTTAAGGCGCCAAACCTCCCGCTCTCATTACGGTTCAAAGGTTCCACATTAACTACCTGCAAAACAAAATGGGTGTAAAGATGACCAAAACATCGTTTATACGTGAAAATCGATTTTAGAAAAACATTTTTTGACTGGTTTATTATATAGTATTATATAGCCACAAAAAACATGTGTTGCTTATACATGTTATGAAAAGAAAGAGTGGTGCCGTCGTGGCCATGATCGTATGGTAGTTGGATTTACAACTACCTATACACTCAGTGCCTATCACTACTAATGTTGTGATCCGAATTTCGTTCTTTGCGAGGTGTATAACATTTTGTGATAAAGTTTGTCAGTGACTTGCGACAGGTCGGTGGTTTTCTCCGTGTACTCCACCAATAAAACTGACCGTCACCATATAACTGAAACATTGTTGAAAGTGGCGTTGAACACCATTAAAAACAAACAACAAGCAAACAGACAGTGGTAGTCTTCAATACCACCAACATCAGCTAAATGAACAAGCACCTTTGAAAACAAAAAATACCTTGCCCCTTAACATCGAAATCTACATCCTGGCTTGGGACAGCCACAGAAATGTGACGGGGTTAAACCGGTTAATGAGATTCCACCCCCTCCATTTTACTATATTTTCTGTATTTATCACAAATGTCTCTACTGATATTTATTGAACATATTGTCTTTTTTGTAGAGTGGTTATGAAAGAAGATGCTACGACTGTAATTTGTAAAAGTCGAACAAAAGAAGATTCTGCTTGACTTACACCATATAAAAAATCAGTTATAACTTCAATGCTAAAATATAGACACTTCTTTGTTGCCAATTTTTATTTTCGTTTATTTTTAGCTTAGCATGTGCATGTTATATGATCATTCTAATATACCGTATATGGGGAGTTGGGTTTTTTGGGGGTTTTGTTTAGGGGTGAATAATTGTCATATTGTCTTAGATAAACCATTAATAAAAACAGTTAAATGTGCGGATTTAGTCTTAGTTTTTATAACAAACACTAAAGCACACCAAAGAGGATAACAAGAATGGACAAGCCAGAGAAACTGGCAAAATTGGTCACACAAGACATTGAATGAAGACAAACAAAGCAAAAAACACACCACAGAAAACTAAAAAGATGAGTAACACGGATCCCACCCAAAACGGGTGAAACCAGGTGCTAGCGAATATTAGGCAATTGCTGTTTCTAATAAAACACCCTCCATTTACTCGTATAGTCAATATGTGTTGGACACATCTGTACGCAAGCAAAGACATGTAACATAAACAAGACCCATATTGTAGCATTATAGTGAAAAACAAAACAAAAATATCACACTGTCGACACAGTTCCAAAATCCCCCAAAATCGTACAGGGGCAGCTTCGATACCCCTAACGCAAATATGCATGACCAGTATACATGACTTTCGTGGCTTGTTACAGGCACTTCAATAAAAAGCGGCAGGGTTAAACTAGTTTGATGGGCTGAAACCTCCTCTCTTAATGCAATGATGCGATCAAGTTTTCATTTTTTGAAAATGACAATTATAGAGAGCAAAACAGAGGTAGAAATCACAAAAATAACTAAATCAAGATATTTTATATTGGATCGAGTCAGGTAATATATATTTCACAGTCCGAAGACCTCTGATCCTTTCCAAAAATCTACATACTTATTTACGTGCCACAAAATGTCGGAATCTAGTCGGGTATTTGGTCATGTGATGTGTGCCATTACAGATTATAGCTAAATGTTCAATTCGGATAGAACAAATACACAAACATCTGTCCAATCCTGATAAGATTGGTCATGAATGGTTGGCATATTGTTATTTATGCTATAATGTTCTGTTCAGTGAATGTGAGAATACTGTCTTGAAACCAAACTCTGAATAAAACATAAATTTTGTGTAGATCGAGTGTAAATAAGTGTAAGTAAAACTTAGTCTTATTGCTTTACAACTATGATAATCTGTCTGTTGCAAACACCTGTCTATTTCAAACACTATGTCAAACACTTGTATATTACAAACACCTGTATATTCAGATTATAAAGTTGGCTACAATGATGTCCCATTTATTTCACTGTACTAAGTGGAAAATAAAATAAAAACAAACAAACAAACAAACCACAGCGTCAGAGCTGTTTTTCCAAATTCAATCTGAAATCGTATAATAAGAGTCAAAATCGATACCTCATAACGTGAACATACATAAGCGTTCATTCTGAAGGATTAGTACTGGTATCTTCAATAAACAATGAAGGGTTATTTTAGCTAGTGTTTGGCCAAATCTCCCCTCATGGTGAAATGATGTAATCATTCACGTTGTGTTTTTCACGTGTGAGTAAAATGAATCCCGAATGATACCGGACTGTATTATATTGTATATCACCGTCGTAACATTCAACCAAACAGTGTTAGGGTTAGATTTTGAACTTAGAAATTTCTACATGTATAGATGATCTAGCCGAGGGTACCAAACAAACTGAGTGGATTTCTCTGAGAATGATTGACTGGTACCCAACATACTGGATGTTTTTCTCCGGACATATCATCTCTATCCACAGATTTAACACTTTGGCCACCATATAGCTGAAGTTTTGATAGTTGGATATATCAATCACGTAATCGATTCAACTAATCAACATTTTCAATATGAAAACACCAATGAGAAAATATTTCCATTGTCAAAAAATGAAAAAAACATGACGATCATATACTGTTTGCGCATTTCCTACTTTGATTCTGAAATTATACGTTTTTCAACAGACAGTCGGCATACCTATCGGTACAAACTGTGTTCCTCTTCTCGCCGACTTGTTCCTTTATTCGTATGATGCAGACTTCATGCAGGGGCTTCTCAAGAAAAACGAAAAGAAGCTAGCCCGATCCTTTATTTTCACGTTCCGCTATATAGATGATGTCCTTTCACTAAATAATTCTAAGTTTGGTGAATTCATTGATCGCATCTATCCCATTGAGCTTGAAATAAAGGATACCACAGATACAGATAGGTCTGCTTCATACCTTGACCTACACCTCGAAATTGACAGTGAGGGGCGGTTGAGAACGAAACTCTACGACAAAAGAGATGATTTCAATTTTCCCATCGTCAACTTTCCATTCAATATGCAGCAACATTTCAGCAGCACCTGCATATGGAGTATATATCTCTCAGTTGATACGATATTCTAGAGCTTGTGGGTCCTATCGGGATTTCCTTGATAGAGGGTTGCTGCTAACAAGGAAACTACTGAACCAAGGGTTCCTCTTAGTTAAGTTGAAGTCATCACTTCGAACGTTTTACGGTCGCCACCATGACTTGGTTGACTGCTATGGAATATCTGTCAGAAATGACCACGGCGGATATGTGCCACTTGTCGTAAGCCACTTCTCGATCCTTTCCTCGTTCATGACTTATTACTGAGTTTGTAACTCGATTAACACGACGGGTGTCATTAATGGAGCAGGAACTGCTTACCCTTCCGGAGCACCTGAGTTCATCCCCGGTTTTTAGAAGGGTTCGTGTTACTCGATCTTTAGTTTTATATGTATGTTTTGTAGATCGTTGTTTGTCCTTTTGTACTTTTTCCTTTTGGTCATTGTGTTGTCTGTTCTTCTTCGATATACCGATTCTGATTACCCCTTTGGTATCTTCAAATTCTTCTTATAAGAGTTATTTCCCTTACAACGAGAAAAATAGCATCCGTGCAAGAGCAATGGAAAATAATATAAGTTTTATTTTCTGATGATTTGTAAATATTTGAACTTTCCAAAAAAAAAAAAATCAGGACATAATTCCATAGCAAAGATAAAATTCACACGTTGCTAAAACATTAAAACTGTGAGTAAAAATATGTTTTATTTTCATTGAACTTTGAATCAAAGGGACGCTTTTCTAGCCTTAAAGGGAAATAACTCTCGTTAAAACGTGTGAAAATGTATAAATCAGGTTAGAAATGTTAAGTCAACTGGTGTACTAAATACGACATATAATAATACTTGAAGTGCATTCCTATTTATATCCAATGAGTTTTATCTAAAGTGTTATTAAGAGTGAGGAACTTGAAATATCATAAAATGGTGTAAGATGTCATCATAGTGATGAAAGCCTCTTCAATTCCTACTTTAACTATATTTTTTGTATTTCCGACAAAATGTCAATCTGCATAGAAAATGTTTCCTGTTTTTCCAGAAACGCGATATAAGTACTCAATTCGACATCTACGTTTTTCTTAAAATGATTTGGTTTTCTAATCTTTCGATTCTGAGTGTACTTGATGAAGGTTATTCAAGAAACGCGTCGTGTTCACTAAATTTAATGTCTACATTTTTATTGCTATCACTTTGGTTTACTTGCTCCCAAAGACTTGCTTTATATATTAAGCGTACCTGATGAAGGTCATTATAGAAACACGTCATGCGCACTAACTTTGATATCTACGTTTTTATTACAAAAATCACTTCAAATACAACACTTGTATATTTACTTTGAAGCATTACTAAATGATAGTACATGCAATTCATTTGATTAGATTAAATTTTAAGTGCTTAACAGCACGACGTTTTTGACTCTGTTTCAATAACTTCTAGATTGGATTATGGAACTGTTATGACAGTGTTGTACATTTTGTTTTTCATATTGTGACAAGTAGAATTGGTTTCGTCAAAAAGTAGAAATTTTTCAGACATATCATTGACAGTAATTGAAGTTGTTGATTGTCACATCGAATCTATATTTACTACAATATTAAATTTTAATCTTTTTGTAATACTACCTATGACATGGTCTGGTTAGATAATTACTTGAATGTACCAAACATACAGACAGTATAATGGCCAAAAGGAAGGGACTAAATCAAACAGTATTCGGAAAACACGAGAGAGAGAGAGAGAGAGAGAGAGTAATTTTGTAATCTTCGCTCTTATAATAATATAATTTTCAACCAATCAATAAAAGGCATTCATCTGACTGAACACACTGACTCCGTAGCTTGCTATGAGCTTTTTGGCTGTCCTTCGTGCATGGTAAAGCCTTCATAGATCCTTTTTATGTTTTCATTTTTCCTACAAAGCATGTGTATTTGCAACACACGTTATGATTGGTTGTAACTGTCTGGTTGTATCCACTTAGAACCATATCAATGAGACCACGAAATTCCAACTAACACTGCCACGGATGAGGAAGGGAATACGGTTTGTTTGTTTGTTTGTTTGTTTGTTTGTTTGATGGTGCTTAACACCACTTTCAACAATATTTCAATTATATCGTGGCGGTCAGTTTTATTGGTGGAGGAAACCAGAGGACCCGGAGAAAACCACCGACCTGTCGCAAGTCACTGACAAACTTTATCACATAATGTTGTACACCTCGCCCTGATCGAGATTCGAACTCACAACATCAGTTGTTATAGGCACTGAATGCATAGAGAGTTGTAAATCCAACTACCCTACGATCGTAACCCGTAGCTGACGAAGACGTGCTAAAGACTTTGAATCACCCCCCCCCCCCCCCCCCTCCCCTGTCCAGAAGAACCGTATGCTCGATAATATGGAAAACAAATAGCTATCACCTGTATATAGGGCCGTCTCAACATCATTATAGGACCCGGGAAAAGCAGCGCACTAGAGTGCATATCTAAGCAACCACTCACAAGGAAAAAACTGTAAATGTCGATCAAATAAAACGTATATTTATTGTATTGGTACTTCCAACAAAATCTGTGTTTGAGCATTAAAAAAACATGCTGTATACAACATACATAGATTAGCATGGGCTCGTATGCTCGTGGGCCCCAGTCAACTGCAGGGCATGCCCATGCGTTAAGACGGCATTGTCTATATAATTACTATAAAATAAATGCTTTTAAGTTGTGTTGTTTTGGGTTTTTTGGGGTTTTTTTTTTTACATCATAATATAATTTATTCAAAATCTCCTGTTTACAATAACCTTAATGGCCCAGGAGTGAACATTAAGGGTCCCTGTTTTACATAAATCTCGCTTGTCCAGGGGTAGCAAGTGAAAATAAAAACAAAAAGTCCACTTAAACATATTTCATATTCATTTGTTTTTACATTTCATTATAATATACACAAATAGACGATACAATTATTACCATGCATTTGCTTTATGTTCATAGATAATAAATACTCATATGTAATTCCGAAAAAGTTCTAATTTGTTTTTATCAATTTCATTAATATGCAAAGTTTGTAATGTGCATTGTAAATGTTTTTTAAAATTATTTTTCCAAGTGTTGAAAATTGTTTGATCTCCAATTCGGGATTGGTTATATTTCACCTTATTACGTATTTTCCATATTTCCCACTTTGAGATAAATATTACGGTATTAAAAATGACGTCTAAATCCTCACCCCCATATAGCCCTAACATAATATTTAATTCCTTGATTTCTATATTAGCTGTTAATCCAGATCTGTTAAATATTGCTTCTATTTCTTTTATAATGTTTTTCACAGAAGGACATTTAAAAAAATAGATGCTGCATCGTTTCATCGTTGTCTCTTATTCATTTTGTTCAATCTATGCTCTGTATAATTTATATTATGGAGACATTTCCACTGGAATTCTTTGACCTTATTAGTAACTTTGATTTTCCTTAATTTTGTCAAAATTTGTGTCCAATCAATATTACACCCGTACTGTTCTTCCCACTTAATCTGACATTCTGGTTTTATATTTTGCTTAAAGATTCCCTGAATTACTTTTATTTTCAATACATGAGGTGATATAGTTGTATTTGACTCATTTAAAAATTGTAGCTTATCGTTGATATTTAAGGTAACTCTACGTTCTGGTACTATTGTAGTTTCACCTTTTAAGACTTTTATGAACTTTTCGGGGATTTCTTTTTTTATCTTAGAAAACTCTGAAATACAGTTCCTCCTGTCTATTAATAAATTGTATATATCATGACAACTTTTAAAATTCGCATTATTTGAATCCCAAATATCGTTTATAGTTCGTAAGTTACTTTGCAGAAACGAGGTAAACACTATTGGTTTGTGTTTAAAAGTTATTGAAGAGTTACAAAATATTCTGGTTTTTAGAATGGAATCAATGTCAATATTACACAATTTAATAAGTTTCTGTAATTTTGACCATGATTGGATACATATTTTGTAAAAAAAATGGTAATATATTTAAATTTAGAGTTGATACATTAAAGCACTTACATACAAAATATTTTTCATTAAACTTGATGTCTAACTTACGGAGCCAATACTTACCAATTGCATTGCAACTTTCTAATGGTTCATGTAAAATTCGGTATAGAAGCTTAATTTTTTTGCTGTCAATAAATTATTGTATGTTAATCATACCCATGTCTCCTTTTTCTACTCCTAAGCAACAAACTTTCCTATCTATTTGATTAATACCCCCTCCCCAGATAAAACCTCATACCAAAGTTGTTATTTCTTTTACGTATTTTTCTGGTATTCCCCGCATTTCAATTTCGTAACCACAAAGAGAGATCAAGTGATTTTTCACTATTAAAGTTTTACCTGTATATGTTAAGTTTCTACTTTTCCAAACATGGACACAATTTTTCATTTTATCTATTATTGATTTCCATATCTCATCATTTTTTATATTATAACCATGATGAATGCCAAAAATTTTAACATTATCCTTTGTCCAAACTATTTTTGTAAACTTGGGTCTGTTATATTTAGCCGATCCAATATACATACCTTTTGTCTTTTCATAATTGACCTTTGAACCAGAGGCTTTTTCATATATAGTTAAAATATTAAAAGAATTTTTGACAGATTCATCATTTTTATTAAATAGCTGAGTGTCATCTGCAAACATGCAGAGCTTAGTCTCGATATGTTCCTCATCTTTCCTCCCAGGTAATTTAATCCCTTGTATTTAACTATACCCCCTTATAGCACAGGTTACAGGTTCGGCCTGTAGTATGTAAACAAGAGGGGCTATTGGACACCCTTGTCTACAGGACCTTGAAATATTAAAATATTTAGACACAAAACCATTGGTCTTGATACAAGTTTGTGCATATTTGAATAACATTTGAACCCACTCCCTAAATTGTTCACCAAAGTTAAATTTGCTTAATACATGATCCACCCATCCCCATTCTACCCGGTCGAAGGCTTTTTGTTGATCTAGAAATATTATGATACCGTCATCATCTTCACGATCAGTATATTCTATTACATCTTGTATTAGACGGTAAGCTTCGCTGATATTACGACCTTTAACAAATCCCTTCTGGTCCAAATGTATTAATTTTGGTAAAACAACTTTTAATCTTTCTGCAAGAATTTTTGCAATTATTTTGTAGTCACTGTTTAATAGAGTCAGTGGTCTCTAGTTTTGTATATCTTCCCGCTCCCCACTTTTATGTAATAGAGTAAGAACCCCCTTATATTGTAAAGGAGTTAGTAAAAACGCTGTATCATAACAGACGGGGTGGACAGTGGGTATGCTTATCCATTCTCCCCCCTCTTCTCCTTTCTCCCGCCCCTGGTCTCCTTTCTCCCGGTTTTCCTATACACTGTCCGTCCTCTCATAACAGACGCACAGACAGGACAAAAAAAATATACAATATACAAGTACATTCCGCAACTTCGTACCTAATCTTCCAGTATCTGGTATTACCAGTATTTTCCAGAATCTTCCAGTATCTGCAATACTGGTATAACCAGTATTTTCCAGAATCTTCCAGTATCTGCAATACTGGTATAACCAGTATTTCCCAAAATCTGCCGGTATCTACAATACTCATATTTTGGCAATGACCTGTATCTTCTAGTATTGCAGATACTGGCAAATTCTGGAAGATACTGGGATACTAGTATTTACCAGTATATGTACCAGTATTGCAGATACTGGCAGATTCTGGTAAAATACTGGTAATACCAGTATTGTGTACAATACTGGTAATACCAGTATCGCGGCCGGTTGCTTCATAATATCCGTTCTTTTTTATCGAAAGTAGAAAGAATTCGTCTTTGATTTGTTCCCAGTGAGTTATATAAAACTCAGAAATTATTCCATCCTCTCCAGTTGATTTATTTGGTTTCAAAATTTTCAAAACATTTTTAATTTCTTCTATACTTACATCCAGTTCGAGAGTTTCTTTTTCATCCCCATTTCACTTATTTTCAATATGTTGCGTTAGTTTATTAGCACTGCTTTCATCCCATCCCTCAGTTGTAAATAACTTGGAGTAAAATTTTATCTGTTCGTCAATTACTGAATCTATATCATACTTATACTTACCTTCTGTGTTTTTAATTCGATTCCACATTCTATTTTCTCCCTGGTTTTTTTTCAAGTTCAAAGAAATATCGAGTTGACCTTTTCCCTTTTTCCGCCCATTTTAATTCTTGAACGAATTTTTGCGGCTTCCGCTTTTTGTGTATAATATTTTTTAATTGAATTTTCTAATCCTAGTATTTTACCTTTGATGATATCGCCGTCATCTGTACTAGATTTAAGATCTTCTAACTGTTTCTCAAATTTTTCTATGTCTTTTTTTAAGTTGTGTTAAGTAATTGAGTGATTATTGCTTAACTCCAAATTATCAATTTGTCAATCATATAATGGCGAGAACAAGTTACATTTCAATGGGACGATGATGACGCCGGCTTTATACTAGACGAACACGCTTAGTTGGATTTTTATAACGCTGGCTCACTGAAACAACAGTCCGTGAGTATATATATGACTCCATTTGAGATATATTATCCTAATTCAGAACCAACAAGTATTAGTCTTGCAACCAGATACACAATTTGATGGATTTAATGTGCTGAAAGAAGACACGGCTAAGTTGTATATCGTTGGAAAGAGAAAGACAAATGGCATAAGAATACACTTGTCGTCAAAGTGAAAAACGACTGCGTGTATCACATATTTGAGGTCAAAGGTCAGGCTACAGTTTCGTTCAAATGTTGGAGAAGATTAATAAAATAATTCTGTATGTCCTAAAAATTATCTAACGTTGAAAATGTTCATTCTGTTTAACATAATATAGTTGCCATTGCCATATTTTTTAAGTTTTGATGGAAAAAAATCAAAAGAGCCTCTGAAAATTAGCCTTAATCTTGAACTTTGATATTTTTCGTAAATCTCAACTGACAAGAAGTTAACCCGACCTTGAACTTGACATATTTGCAAAATACATGATATCTTGGCGGTTTCTTAAAAAACATGCCCTAAATTCATTTTTTAACATAAAAAAAAAACAGATTTCACTTTTAACCAAAAAATTAAGAGAGTACATAGTAGACCCAAAATCATGGCAATTTAGTGCTTGTGCGTCTAATTACGATCGGTGACTGCTTAAGGTTTTTGAGTTATCAATTGAGATAAGAAACCTCAAAATATCAAATAGAATTGGTTTCTACATAAATTAAGTCATCGGAGGCGAAGCTTAGGTCTCATAAACACTTACACAAGTTACAGCAAACAACAAACACTAACACCCTCCATGGCGACCACATGATTGAAATTATGAAAGCTAGTACGTTTGAATTGTGTGGCCTTCTAAGATCAGTAAAATATTATTTAAGATGAATTAAGAATGAAATAATTTCAGATGTACACGGATTACTCCAATAAAGCGACAGTTAGATGCAAGAATTATATATTCATTTCATCATCACTATCTTCATCTGCAGCTTGAGTCAACGGGTTGCAACATGCATCAGTCCCTTGACATTGACACAGCTCAGTGCAGGTCAGATTTTGTTCAGCACAAACACAACCCTGAGAACACGAAGATTTGCCTTTACATGTACACAGCAAATCTTTCAGAAAATCTGAAGAAATCTGACCAACAAAGTAAACGGGTGACAATCCGTTTTGATCTTCCCAACCAAGTCTAAGGCGGATTTTTCAGGTGGTTGCGCTGTGTCTGACTTCATCCAGATGTAAGTCTGAAGGGAAAATCTGAGAACATCTTGAACGAATGAAGCTTCACATGGTGGTAACTTTGCCAAGCTTACATCCTTCTGCTTTGCAATCTTGACCCTCAACCTATTTACATTGTCACGAGCAGAGTTCATCTTTCCCTTCTGATCGTATAATCTTGCCACAATGTTTCTAGAAACGTCTATGGAAGTTTCACTGTCAAGTAGACAAAGCTTGTTCAAGTCAGCGAATTCGTCAATGTTGTCCTGTAGTGTTTTTAGCACGGTTTTTTTTCCTATTCTAAAAAATGAGGATGTTGTGTCGCAACCTGTTAAAGCATGCACTGTAGGCAATAACTTACATACAAGAGGACCATGGATATGGCAAATATCATGAACTGGAATAGCGACGACCATCCTTTGTTCTTGTAACTGTCCCAGTTTTGAACCAGAGTTCTTTTGTGTTCCTCATTGAAGGAAAGAAATGTATGCAAAGAAGGAGAACATCTGTATCTGGAGACTTGATAATTATACGACCTTTTACATTCATGTCGCCAAAGCGAGCATCAGCATGAATGGCGTGTAATAGCATTCGGGTATCAGCCTCCTTGTGATTGCTGAACAAATCTGGACAAGACATGATAGTTGATGCACTTTCGGTGAGCTGAAAAGTTCTTTCTTGGCCTCTTCTTACTTTTAATTGCCTCAAACAGGAATCATCATGCGATCGACAAGTCTGAAAGACAGCGTGTGCCATAGAATGGAATGTGTCTTTGCCATCGATAGTTTCGGTGTTAAGATCGATATTATCGACACCTTCTTGTATCAAGCCCCCGCTTTCTTGCACTGAGATGATACCATCAGGTGCAAAAGCCCCATTTTCCATGTTCTCCACTTCATGCACAGCTATGCTTGTAAGATAGCGCCTAACTTCGGTATATGAAGCACAAAACCCATGAGAAAAAAGTGTTTCAATTAATGTTCTCGATCCATATTCATGATATAACTCAATAGCAAGACCTAGGTAAAATGATGGTGTAAAAGTGCATCTGGCCACAGAAACAATTGATTCTACTAAACCTAGTACCTTTCGAAGTTTCTCCTTAGAAATAACATGCGGTTCATTAGCTTTCTCAAAGGACTTATCATTAATCAACCTTGCAAAAAATTTTGTAAGAGTAGATGGCATTTTCTCCAAAGATGTTCCTAGAGAAACATGGATAAAATTCATGCTCAATATCAAGACTTTCTATGTCGCGTCTTATAATGCTTGAAGCAGAGTGGAGAATCTGCTCTTCTGACATTTTACTACAGGCTGCAGACATGCCTTGTTCAAACTCCGTTACCTTCAAAATAGATTTTAACTTTGCAGCAGCAGGGATTGCATCAGCAACAGTGAGACTAGAACTAAATACATTACTTGACATACATTGACCTCTCTGAGGCTGAATAGTTATTGAGCTGCCGTAGTAACTGGCAAGCTTACCTTGGAGCCTAGTCGACTGGTAGTTTTCAGAAACATCTTTTGGTAAAAGTGACTTGTATATTTCAAGACTATGAGACATAAGAAAAGCTTTCTTGTGTACAAAAAGGTCATCACTGATTCTAGAAATAAGGCAGTCAAAGGCAACCTCATGAGCCGACTGCTCAGTTACTTTGAATTCAACCTTAAGTGGCGTCGAATGCAATAAAAATCTTCTAATGCACCCCGAATGATAAACAGCACTCGCCAGAAAATTGGGTTTATTGAGTGTCTTGAGCATCATCAAATCATTGTGCTCTTTTGCACGACTCATTAAGCTATCTAGGCGCTCTGACGATTCAATCTTGTGTAGTTTAAAGTCTCGTTTGAAACTTTTTTTCTTGCATATGAAGCATAAATTGCTATCAATGGAACCGGGTTGAACCACCGATCAGGTCTGAATGACAGCTGAATCTGGAATTGATCCAGTATCCTCATTCTCTTCAAGCTGTGTGAATGGTCTACAATTGTGTTTGCTAGTATATGTTTTGTAGCATGATCGGTGGTAAAACACTTTTACATTTGGGGACAGTAAGTCATCGACGGACGATAATTTTCCAGTTATTCGTTCAAATATATTGTCTCGCCGTACATTCATAGCTTCAATGAAGCTGTTCTTACATATACTCCGCAAACAATACATTTGTCCCACATAAATTGCCGGTCTTCGTCGTTAAGGACTCAACGGCTCAAGCTTTAAATGGCTGCCAAAACTAGCCATTTTCAAAACAATGGGTTGATAAAAAAAAGAACAACAAAGACCTATACGACTATTTACATCTGATTGAACAAAATGTCAAACAATAGAAATCAACATCCCAAAACAAGAGAAAAAATTCATCATTTATATCTTGTCAAAATACTATTTACAACTTATTTACGCACTAACACAATTTGATTAATGAAACAACGGCAACCGGAATAAATTCGATTCCCAAGTGTTTGATTTGTATATTTAAAACGCAAATACACAAACTCTAAAATAAACGCATATTTACAAAAAAAACTAAGAAAAGTAAATTGTCCTAATGTAAAATACATTCAAATCAATTGAAATATGACAGTGAAACTACAATTGTGTGTCTAATTTCAACGATAAAGCAAGTTCATAAGTGAAGAAATTGTCCTAGTTATTGAACTAATTGAATAACTTATAGACTCGATTGACGGAAGGCTATTTTTCCGTAATTACAAAGTGGTAAAACATTATTTTTCTTTGCTGATTTTAAGCAAAGCTACTCGATGTTTTACCTTAAAATTTGGCAGAGAATTCGTTAGCACAATATTCTTGCATTTTGAATGCAAATCAATGCATCGGGTATATTTTTTTTCGTCCGTTAAAAGAAAAACACCTATAAACTGACAGTCAATTTGATCAATGTTTGGAAGTTTAACATTCGATAATGACATGCGTTTTTGCAAAACCAATACATTCATATTCATTTTACATGTTTTCTCATGCAAAAAAAATCTTTATTTTATTTATATGTGATACAATGATGCAACGATTTCATTTTCAAATTGACTAGTGAAATACGTGTTTTTGGGGTGGCTCAGTTAACAGACCGATATTGCGCAAACTTACCGCAAAAATCATTGACGACAACTTGAAATGGAAAGAAGACATATTTATCTAAAATCTAAGAGATATTGTAGCTGTGTCTTATTTCAGCACATTAAACTCGAGAAATAAGCGACTTTTCAGTAGCTGGTTGCAAGACTATATTTGCCATTGCTCCTTCTTGCTCCGTGCTTATCAGAGAAGCAGCAAATACCCATTTTATAAGTCTTTGGTTTGGTTTGACCAGTCCGGAGTTCGAACCCACGATCTACCGCACTCGAACGCTAACCATCTCATCACAGATGCGGTAAAAGTGGCATTAAACACATAAAATATAATCTAACCAAGCGAATTATATCATGATATGAACTCAGTAATGATTGAAAGTAATAACGAAAGCATCGTATTTGAGTTTATTTGTTCCTTCTTATGCAGATTGAGTAAACGCTAGAGAATACCGAAAAGGGGGTCAATCAAGAAATTATGGCAAGAGCACATCAAGTAATTTAAAATGAAAAATACCAAATGCATGTATCACACTGTCGGAACAGTTCCAATGTTCAATAGACAAATACTAGAAAGAGACAAAACACACATATACATAACCGTTCACTTTGCTGGATTGAAACAGGCACTTCAATGAAAAGTGGTGGAGTTTAACTAGTTTTATGAGCCTTACGTCGTGATGATATTATGCAGACGTGCAATTGGAGATATGTAAAACGTATATCAGATATCATTTAAGTAGAAATTGAATATAATTGTAATCTATTGGCTTGAATATTATACCTCATTAAGACATTTCAAGTTCGTCCTCAATCCATAGAAGAGGGTGGTAAAGAGGGGGATATGAGCACGGAAGAACGTGAAATAAAATGAATTTCACGATGAACGAAAAATAATTGTTATCCATGTACGGAGTATATTTGTCTGTGTGCACGATACACGATGAATAACGGACCTGAAACACGAATACATGTAAGATAAAAATGGCAAACACGTTGAACGAAAATAGCTCTTTATCCCCCTCATGGAATACTTCAGATGAATTCTGTAGGTATATAAATAGAAATAGCGTGATGCTCTCCATTTAAAGTCGACACAAACCTAACTGTCAAGTTGTATAAACTCTGAAGGTATGTTTTTCATTTTTTTATTTATTTATTGTTTTTTAATGAATGATAACTAACTTTTAGTGGGGTTAGTGTGGCTCATTATTTAGTTTTCTGTGTAGTGTTTTGTAGATCATTGTTTGTTCGAACATTAGTTTACTGTGTAGTGTTTTGTAGATCATTGTTTGTTCAATCATTAGTTTTCTGTGTAGTGTTTTGTAGATCATTGTTTGTTCGATCATCAGTTTATTGTGTAGTGTTTTGTAGATCATTAGTTTACTGTGTAGTGTTTTGTAGATCATTAGTTTACTGTGTAGTGTTTTGTAGATCATTGTTTGTTCAATCATTAGTTTACTGTGTAGTGTTTTGTAGATCATTGTTTGTTCGATCATCAGTTTATTGTGTAGTGTTTTGTAGATCATTAGTTTACTGTGTAGTGTTTTGTAGATCATTAGTTTACTGTGTAGTGCTTTGTAGATCATTAGTTTACTGTGTAGTGTTTTGTAGATCATTAGTTTACTGTGTAGTGTTTTGTAGATCATTGTTTGTTCAATCATTAGTTTACTGTGTAGTGTTTTGTAGATCATTGTTTGTTCGATCATTAGTTTTCTGTGTAGTGTTTTGTAGATCATTGTTTGTTCGATCATTAGTTTACTGTGTAGTGTTTTGTAGATCATTGTTTGTTCAATCATTAGTTTACTGTGTAGTGTTTTGTAGATCATTGTTTGTTCAATCATTAGTTTACTGTGTAGTGTTTTGTAGATCATTAGTTTACTGTGTAGTGTTTTGTAGATCATTAGTTTACTGTGTAGTGTTTTGTAGATCATTGTTTGTTCAATCATTAGTTTACTGTGTAGTGTTTTGTAGATCATTGTTTGTTCGATCATCAGTTTATTGTGTAGTGTTTTGTAGATCATTAGTTTACTGTGTAGTGTTTTGTAGATCATTAGTTTACTGTGTAGTGTTTTGTAGATCATTGTTTGTTCAATCATTAGTTTACTGTGTAGTGTTTTGTAGATCATTGTTTGTTCGATCATCAGTTTATTGTGTAGTGTTTTGTAGATCATTAGTTTACTGTGTAGTGTTTTGTAGATCATTAGTTTACTGTGTAGTGTTTTGTAGATCATTAGTTTACTGTGTAGTGTTTTGTAGATCATTAGTTTACTGTGTAGTGTTTTGTAGATCATTGTTTGTTTAATCATTAGTTTACTGTGTAATGTTTTGTAGATCATTAGTTTACTGTGTAGTGTTTTGTAGATCATTAGTTTACTGTGTAGTGTTTTGTAGATCATTGTTTGTTCAATCATTAGTTTACTGTGTAGTGTTTTGTAGATCATTGTTTGTTCGATCATCAGTTTATTGTGTAGTGTTTTGTAGATCATTAGTTTACTGTGTAGTGTTTTGTAGATCATTAGTTTACTGTGTAGTGTTTTGTAGATCATTGTTTGTTCAATCATTAGTTTACTGTGTAGTGTTTTGTAGATCATTGTTTGTTCAATCATTAGTTTACTGTGTAGTGTTTTGTAGATCATTAGTTTACTGTGTAGTGTTTTGTAGATCATTAGTTTACTGTGTAGTGTTTTGTAGATCATTGTTTGTTCAATCATTAGTTTACTGTGTAGTGTTTTGTAGATCATTGTTTGTTCGATCATCAGTTTATTGTGTAGTGTTTTGTAGATCATTAGTTTACTGTGTAGTGTTTTGTAGATCATTAGTTTACTGTGTAGTGTTTTGTAGATCATTGTTTGTTCAATCATTAGTTTACTGTGTAGTGTTTTGTAGATCATTGTTTGTTCGATCATCAGTTTATTGTGTAGTGTTTTGTAGATCATTAGTTTACTGTGTAGTGTTTTGTAGATCATTAGTTTACTGTGTAGTGTTTTGTAGATCATTAGTTTACTGTGTAGTGTTTTGTAGATCATTAGTTTACTGTGTAGTGTTTTGTAGATCATTGTTTGTTTAATCATTAGTTTACTGTGTAATGTTTTGTAGATCATTAGTTTACTGTGTAGTGTTTTGTAGATCATTAGTTTACTGTGTAGTGTTTTGTAGATCATTGTTTGTTCAATCATTAGTTTACTGTGTAGTGTTTTGTAGATCATTGTTTGTTCGATCATCAGTTTATTGTGTAGTGTTTTGTAGATCATTAGTTTACTGTGTAGTGTTTTGTAGATCATTAGTTTACTGTGTAGTGTTTTGTAGATCATTGTTTGTTCAATCATTAGTTTACTGTGTAGTGTTTTGTAGATCATTGTTTGTTCAATCATTAGTTTACTGTGTAGTGTTTTGTAGATCATTAGTTTACTGTGTAGTGTTTTGTAGATCATTAGTTTACTGTGTAGTGTTTTGTAGATCATTGTTTGTTCAATCATTAGTTTACTGTGTAGTGTTTTGTAGATCATTGTTTGTTCGATCATCAGTTTATTGTGTAGTGTTTTGTAGATCATTAGTTTACTGTGTAGTGTTTTGTAGATCATTAGTTTACTGTGTAGTGTTTTGTAGATCATTGTTTGTTCAATCATTAGTTTACTGTGTAGTGTTTTGTAGATCATTGTTTGTTCGATCATCAGTTTATTGTGTAGTGTTTTGTAGATCATTAGTTTACTGTGTAGTGTTTTGTAGATCATTAGTTTACTGTGTAGTGTTTTGTAGATCATTAGTTTACTGTGTAGTGTTTTGTAGATCATTGTTTGTTCAATCATTAGTTTACTGTGTAGTGTTTTGTAGATCATTGTTTGTTCGATCATCAGTTTATTGTGTAGTGTTTTGTAGATCATTAGTTTACTGTGTAGTGTTTTGTAGATCATTAGTTTACTGTGTAGTGTTTTGTAGATCATTGTTTGTTCAATCATTAGTTTACTGTGTAGTGTTTTGTAGATCATTGTTTGTTCAATCATTAGTTTACTGTGTAGTGTTTTGTAGATCATTAGTTTACTGTGTAGTGTTTTGTAGATCATTAGTTTACTGTGTAGTGTTTTGTAGATCATTGTTTGTTCAATCATTAGTTTACTGTGTAGTGTTTTGTAGATCATTGTTTGTTCGATCATCAGTTTATTGTGTAGTGTTTTGTAGATCATTAGTTTACTGTGTAGTGTTTTGTAGATCATTAGTTTACTGTGTAGTGTTTTGTAGATCATTGTTTGTTCAATCATTAGTTTACTGTGTAGTGTTTTGTAGATCATTGTTTGTTCGATCATCAGTTTATTGTGTAGTGTTTTGTAGATCATTAGTTTACTGTGTAGTGTTTTGTAGATCATTAGTTTACTGTGTAGTGTTTTGTAGATCATTAGTTTACTGTGTAGTGTTTTGTAGATCATTAGTTTACTGTGTAGTGTTTTGTAGATCATTGTTTGTTTAATCATTAGTTTACTGTGTAGTGTTTTGTAGATCATTAGTTTACTGTGTAGTGTTTTGTAGATCATTGTTTGTTCAATCATTAGTTTACTGTGTAGTGTTTTGTAGATCATTGTTTGTTCAATCATTAGTTTACTGTGTAGTGTTTTGTAGATCATTAGTTTACTGTGTAGTGTTTTGTAGATCATTAGTTTACTGTGTAGTGTTTTGTAGATCATTGTTTGTTCGATCATCAGTTTACTGTGTAGTGTTTTGTAGATCATTGTTTGTTCAATCATTAGTTTACTGTGTAGTGTTTTGTAGATCATTATTTTACTGTGTAGTGTTTTGTAGATCATTAGTTTACTGTGTAGTGTTTTGTAGATCATTAGTTTACTGTGTAGTGTTTTGTAGATCATTAGTTTACTGTGTAGTGTTTTGTAGATCATTAGTTTACTGTGTAGTGTTTTGTAGATCATTGTTTGTTCAATCATTAGTTTACTGTGTAGTGTTTTGTAGATCATTGTTTGTTCGATCATCAGTTTATTGTGTAGTGTTTTGTAGATCATTAGTTTACTGTGTAGTGTTTTGTAGATCATTAGTTTACTGTGTAGTGCTTTGTAGATCATTAGTTTACTGTGTAGTGTTTTGTAGATCATTAGTTTACTGTGTAGTGTTTTGTAGATCATTGTTTGTTCAATCATTAGTTTACTGTGTAGTGTTTTGTAGATCATTGTTTGTTCGATCATTAGTTTTCTGTGTAGTGTTTTGTAGATCATTGTTTGTTCGATCATTAGTTTACTGTGTAGTGTTTTGTAGATCATTGTTTGTTCAATCATTAGTTTACTGTGTAGTGTTTTGTAGATCATTGTTTGTTCAATCATTAGTTTACTGTGTAGTGTTTTGTAGATCATTAGTTTACTGTGTAGTGTTTTGTAGATCATTAGTTTACTGTGTAGTGTTTTGTAGATCATTGTTTGTTCAATCATTAGTTTACTGTGTAGTGTTTTGTAGATCATTGTTTGTTCGATCATCAGTTTATTGTGTAGTGTTTTGTAGATCATTAGTTTACTGTGTAGTGTTTTGTAGATCATTAGTTTACTGTGTAGTGTTTTGTAGATCATTGTTTGTTCAATCATTAGTTTACTGTGTAGTGTTTTGTAGATCATTGTTTGTTCGATCATCAGTTTATTGTGTAGTGTTTTGTAGATCATTAGTTTACTGTGTAGTGTTTTGTAGATCATTAGTTTACTGTGTAGTGTTTTGTAGATCATTAGTTTACTGTGTAGTGTTTTGTAGATCATTAGTTTACTGTGTAGTGTTTTGTAGATCATTGTTTGTTTAATCATTAGTTTACTGTGTAATGTTTTGTAGATCATTAGTTTACTGTGTAGTGTTTTGTAGATCATTAGTTTACTGTGTAGTGTTTTGTAGATCATTGTTTGTTCAATCATTAGTTTACTGTGTAGTGTTTTGTAGATCATTGTTTGTTCGATCATCAGTTTATTGTGTAGTGTTTTGTAGATCATTAGTTTACTGTGTAGTGTTTTGTAGATCATTAGTTTACTGTGTAGTGTTTTGTAGATCATTGTTTGTTCAATCATTAGTTTACTGTGTAGTGTTTTGTAGATCATTGTTTGTTCAATCATTAGTTTACTGTGTAGTGTTTTGTAGATCATTAGTTTACTGTGTAGTGTTTTGTAGATCATTAGTTTACTGTGTAGTGTTTTGTAGATCATTGTTTGTTCAATCATTAGTTTACTGTGTAGTGTTTTGTAGATCATTGTTTGTTCGATCATCAGTTTATTGTGTAGTGTTTTGTAGATCATTAGTTTACTGTGTAGTGTTTTGTAGATCATTAGTTTACTGTGTAGTGTTTTGTAGATCATTGTTTGTTCAATCATTAGTTTACTGTGTAGTGTTTTGTAGATCATTGTTTGTTCGATCATCAGTTTATTGTGTAGTGTTTTGTAGATCATTAGTTTACTGTGTAGTGTTTTGTAGATCATTAGTTTACTGTGTAGTGTTTTGTAGATCATTAGTTTACTGTGTAGTGTTTTGTAGATCATTAGTTTACTGTGTAGTGTTTTGTAGATCATTGTTTGTTTAATCATTAGTTTACTGTGTAATGTTTTGTAGATCATTAGTTTACTGTGTAGTGTTTTGTAGATCATTAGTTTACTGTGTAGTGTTTTGTAGATCATTGTTTGTTCAATCATTAGTTTACTGTGTAGTGTTTTGTAGATCATTGTTTGTTCGATCATCAGTTTATTGTGTAGTGTTTTGTAGATCATTAGTTTACTGTGTAGTGTTTTGTAGATCATTAGTTTACTGTGTAGTGTTTTGTAGATCATTGTTTGTTCAATCATTAGTTTACTGTGTAGTGTTTTGTAGATCATTGTTTGTTCAATCATTAGTTTACTGTGTAGTGTTTTGTAGATCATTAGTTTACTGTGTAGTGTTTTGTAGATCATTGTTTGTTCAATCATTAGTTTACTGTGTAGTGTTTTGTAGATCATTGTTTGTTCAATCATTAGTTTACTGTGTAGTGTTTTGTAGATCATTGTTTGTTCAATCATTAGTTTACTGTGTAGTGTTTTGTAGATCATTAGTTTACTGTGTAGTGTTTTGTAGATCATTAGTTTACTGTGTAGTGTTTTGTAGATCATTGTTTGTTCGATCATCAGTTTACTGTGTAGTGTTTTGTAGATCATTGTTTGTTCAATCATTAGTTTACTGTGTAGTGTTTTGTAGATCATTATTTTACTGTGTAGTGTTTTGTAGATCATTAGTTTACTGTGTAGTGTTTTGTAGATCATTAGTTTACTGTGTAGTGTTTTGTAGATCATTAGTTTACTGTGTAGTGTTTTGTAGATCATTAGTTTACTGTGTAGTGTTTTGTAGATCATTGTTTGTTCAATCATTAGTTTACTGTGTAGTGTTTTGTAGATCATTGTTTGTTCGATCATCAGTTTATTGTGTAGTGTTTTGTAGATCATTAGTTTACTGTGTAGTGTTTTGTAGATCATTAGTTTACTGTGTAGTGCTTTGTAGATCATTAGTTTACTGTGTAGTGTTTTGTAGATCATTAGTTTACTGTGTAGTGTTTTGTAGATCATTGTTTGTTCAATCATTAGTTTACTGTGTAGTGTTTTGTAGATCATTGTTTGTTCGATCATTAGTTTTCTGTGTAGTGTTTTGTAGATCATTGTTTGTTCGATCATTAGTTTACTGTGTAGTGTTTTGTAGATCATTGTTTGTTCAATCATTAGTTTACTGTGTAGTGTTTTGTAGATCATTGTTTGTTCAATCATTAGTTTACTGTGTAGTGTTTTGTAGATCATTAGTTTACTGTGTAGTGTTTTGTAGATCATTAGTTTACTGTGTAGTGTTTTGTAGATCATTGTTTGTTCAATCATTAGTTTACTGTGTAGTGTTTTGTAGATCATTGTTTGTTCGATCATCAGTTTATTGTGTAGTGTTTTGTAGATCATTAGTTTACTGTGTAGTGTTTTGTAGATCATTAGTTTACTGTGTAGTGTTTTGTAGATCATTGTTTGTTCAATCATTAGTTTACTGTGTAGTGTTTTGTAGATCATTGTTTGTTCGATCATCAGTTTATTGTGTAGTGTTTTGTAGATCATTAGTTTACTGTGTAGTGTTTTGTAGATCATTAGTTTACTGTGTAGTGTTTTGTAGATCATTAGTTTACTGTGTAGTGTTTTGTAGATCATTGTTTGTTTAATCATTAGTTTACTGTGTAATGTTTTGTAGATCATTAGTTTACTGTGTAGTGTTTTGTAGATCATTAGTTTACTGTGTAGTGTTTTGTAGATCATTGTTTGTTCAATCATTAGTTTACTGTGTAGTGTTTTGTAGATCATTGTTTGTTCGATCATCAGTTTATTGTGTAGTGTTTTGTAGATCATTAGTTTACTGTGTAGTGTTTTGTAGATCATTAGTTTACTGTGTAGTGTTTTGTAGATCATTGTTTGTTCAATCATTAGTTTACTGTGTAGTGTTTTGTAGATCATTGTTTGTTCAATCATTAGTTTACTGTGTAGTGTTTTGTAGATCATTAGTTTACTGTGTAGTGTTTTGTAGATCATTAGTTTACTGTGTAGTGTTTTGTAGATCATTGTTTGTTCAATCATTAGTTTACTGTGTAGTGTTTTGTAGATCATTGTTTGTTCGATCATCAGTTTATTGTGTAGTGTTTTGTAGATCATTAGTTTACTGTGTAGTGTTTTGTAGATCATTAGTTTACTGTGTAGTGTTTTGTAGATCATTGTTTGTTCAATCATTAGTTTACTGTGTAGTGTTTTGTAGATCATTGTTTGTTCGATCATCAGTTTATTGTGTAGTGTTTTGTAGATCATTAGTTTACTGTGTAGTGTTTTGTAGATCATTAGTTTACTGTGTAGTGTTTTGTAGATCATTAGTTTACTGTGTAGTGTTTTGTAGATCATTAGTTTACTGTGTAGTGTTTTGTAGATCATTGTTTGTTTAATCATTAGTTTACTGTGTAATGTTTTGTAGATCATTAGTTTACTGTGTAGTGTTTTGTAGATCATTAGTTTACTGTGTAGTGTTTTGTAGATCATTGTTTGTTCAATCATTAGTTTACTGTGTAGTGTTTTGTAGATCATTGTTTGTTCGATCATCAGTTTATTGTGTAGTGTTTTGTAGATCATTAGTTTACTGTGTAGTGTTTTGTAGATCATTAGTTTACTGTGTAGTGTTTTGTAGATCATTGTTTGTTCAATCATTAGTTTACTGTGTAGTGTTTTGTAGATCATTGTTTGTTCAATCATTAGTTTACTGTGTAGTGTTTTGTAGATCATTAGTTTACTGTGTAGTGTTTTGTAGATCATTAGTTTACTGTGTAGTGTTTTGTAGATCATTGTTTGTTCAATCATTAGTTTACTGTGTAGTGTTTTGTAGATCATTGTTTGTTCGATCATCAGTTTATTGTGTAGTGTTTTGTAGATCATTAGTTTACTGTGTAGTGTTTTGTAGATCATTAGTTTACTGTGTAGTGTTTTGTAGATCATTGTTTGTTCAATCATTAGTTTACTGTGTAGTGTTTTGTAGATCATTGTTTGTTCGATCATCAGTTTATTGTGTAGTGTTTTGTAGATCATTAGTTTACTGTGTAGTGTTTTGTAGATCATTAGTTTACTGTGTAGTGTTTTGTAGATCATTAGTTTACTGTGTAGTGTTTTGTAGATCATTGTTTGTTCAATCATTAGTTTACTGTGTAGTGTTTTGTAGATCATTGTTTGTTCGATCATCAGTTTATTGTGTAGTGTTTTGTAGATCATTAGTTTACTGTGTAGTGTTTTGTAGATCATTAGTTTACTGTGTAGTGTTTTGTAGATCATTGTTTGTTCAATCATTAGTTTACTGTGTAGTGTTTTGTAGATCATTGTTTGTTCAATCATTAGTTTACTGTGTAGTGTTTTGTAGATCATTAGTTTACTGTGTAGTGTTTTGTAGATCATTAGTTTACTGTGTAGTGTTTTGTAGATCATTGTTTGTTCAATCATTAGTTTACTGTGTAGTGTTTTGTAGATCATTGTTTGTTCGATCATCAGTTTATTGTGTAGTGTTTTGTAGATCATTAGTTTACTGTGTAGTGTTTTGTAGATCATTAGTTTACTGTGTAGTGTTTTGTAGATCATTGTTTGTTCAATCATTAGTTTACTGTGTAGTGTTTTGTAGATCATTGTTTGTTCGATCATCAGTTTATTGTGTAGTGTTTTGTAGATCATTAGTTTACTGTGTAGTGTTTTGTAGATCATTAGTTTACTGTGTAGTGTTTTGTAGATCATTAGTTTACTGTGTAGTGTTTTGTAGATCATTAGTTTACTGTGTAGTGTTTTGTAGATCATTGTTTGTTTAATCATTAGTTTACTGTGTAGTGTTTTGTAGATCATTAGTTTACTGTGTAGTGTTTTGTAGATCATTGTTTGTTCAATCATTAGTTTACTGTGTAGTGTTTTGTAGATCATTGTTTGTTCAATCATTAGTTTACTGTGTAGTGTTTTGTAGATCATTAGTTTACTGTGTAGTGTTTTGTAGATCATTAGTTTACTGTGTAGTGTTTTGTAGATCATTGTTTGTTCGATCATCAGTTTACTGTGTAGTGTTTTGTAGATCATTGTTTGTTCAATCATTAGTTTACTGTGTAGTGTTTTGTAGATCATTATTTTACTGTGTAGTGTTTTGTAGATCATTAGTTTACTGTGTAGTGTTTTGTAGATCATTAGTTTACTGTGTAGTGTTTTGTAGATCATTGTTTGTTCAATCATTAGTTTACTGTGTAGTGTTTTGTAGATCATTAGTTTACTGTGTAGTGTTTTGTAGATCATTGTTTGTTCAATCATTAGTTTACTGTGTAGTGTTTTGTAGATCATTGTTTGTTCAATCATTAGTTTACTGTGTAGTGTTTTGTAGATCATTAGTTTACTGTGTAGTGTTTTGTAGATCATTAGTTTACTGTGTAGTGTTTTGTAGATCATTGTTTGTTCGATCATCAGTTTACTGTGTAGTGTTTTGTAGATCTTTGTTTGTCATTTTTCTTTTGGCCATTGTATTGTCTGTTACGGCTTCCGATTGCTCCTTTAATATCATCAATCTTTTCTTATATTTGTTCTATTATTTGGTTTTCTATATTTGTGATGTGGATGCGTCCTGGTGAAGATTATTTCAGAATAATACGCACTAATTTAGATATCTACGTTTTTATTAACATTATCTAAAAGAAGTTGTATGTTGGGAATTTCGGTTTTATATTATTTTTAATTTTATTTCAACAAAACAGTTGAACACAAAATGCCTTGATTTTATTGTTCCAAAGTCAATGTTCTGGAAAATGGTTATAAAGGGCCATTAATTTTTTTTTATATTCTTTAGTCAGAAATTAGGATTTTTACAAAAATCCATGAGAATGATATATAGAAGACGTTTGAGTCCATAAAACTAGCTTAACCCGCTACCTTTCATTAGAGTGACTGTACCAAATCAGGAGAGTGAGAAACTCATGAATATGTGTTATATGGGTATCTAAGATTTCACGATTGGATTTTGGATCTGTTCTGATGGTATGGTATTTCTTGCTATTTCATTAAAATACAAAATTGACATTTTTTTTCCTGGACTTTGCCTTTTTATGCGATTTTGATATTTGATTTTGGAACTATTCTGACAGTTCGATATTATTTTTTTCATTTGAACAGAAAAGAAGGAGTGACTGAGTGATTGTTGCTTAACGACAATTCAGCAACAAGTTAATTTTCAATGAAATGATGATGAGGTCCGCTTTATACTAGACCAACATGCTGAGTTGGATTTTAATAGGGCTAGCTCACTGAAACAACAGTCCGGGGGTAAAAATGTCGCATTATTCTGATTCAGAGTCGGCCAGTCTTTCCTCTTTCTGCTTATTGTTGCGTGCTTAGGGGAGAAGCAACACATACCAATTTCATAGTCTTTGGTTTGACCCGAACGGGGCTCAAACCCACGATCTACCACACTCGATGCGAGCATGCTAAGCCACCGATGCGGTTCATTTGACCTGTAAACACTAATTATTATTCTAATAATTATCATATTTTTGTAGATTGTTAACAATGAAAATTACAATCCTATTCGCTGTCTTACTTTTCGTTGTTGGTAAGTTTTTTTTAATCTATTTTTAGCCATATTTTACATACCTTACTATTTTGAAATTTGCATATTAATCGATTTGTCTTGTTTGCTTCATTTGTTGTGTGCTTTTCTAAGAAACGGCAAATATAAATTTTGGTATGACCCGACCAGTGCTCGAACCCACGATCTAGGTTGAAATCAAAGAGTGCCATTATTCAGTTTTTCTTTTTTTTCCGAACGCATCTTTTGGACATTCCCGATTTGATTCCAGAATTATACGTTATTGTACGTGGTCTAGCAACAGAAAGGACAATGAATGTGCGTATAATTTTTTCATAATTTGTAGGTATCGGAAACTTGCAAAAAGTCGGATGAATTTTACAAGAAGATAGAAAATTTCACCAGTTGTTACAACATAAAAATATTGAACACATTATGAGAAAAAAATAAATGTTATTTTCATTGAACATTTGCTTTAAAAAAGAAAGATCTTTTTGTCAGCTTTTCTAAAATGAAAATCGGAAATGTACAAAAGGTATATTATTTCATTGTAATAACGTTTTAATTGTTTTCGATTATATCTTTATTGTAGCGTCCATGTTTCACACAAGCAATGCAGGTCAGTACTTGAGCTTATTTTTTACTTCTGCTTATACATGAGTTGATGTTTTAAGAATGACTTTTAACAAGCTAATTTCTGATATAGTTGCGCCATATTGAAAACAAAAATAGAATATAAGAATGCAAAAATGAGAGGAAACAATACTATAATATATTTATTTATGATAAGCAGAGAGAAACCGGAAGAGACAATCAAGAATGAACAATCGAGAGACACTGGCAACATCTGTCACAAGAGACAGAACTCGAAACAAAACACACAACACAGACAACTAAACCGACGAAGATTAACAACACTAAAAAACGGGAGTGATCCCAGGTGTTCGAGAAGAGTTAGCAGTTCCTCTTTCATAAAAGACACCTTCCTCAGTGTCACTCTTATTGTTAAGTCTGGTAACTATCCTGTCGGTTATAGATAAAAGAAAAAATACCCCTGTTGTATCTTCACACCTTTCTTACGTAAGATGGAAAAGATCCATGGTCACTTGAGAAATTGATATGTTGCAAGACCGCCATTTTAACTAGTAAGATAATGGTATATGTCGTGTTATTTCTTTGGTATCTAAGTCGCCTTTCTGTGTGCGTATCATTGCCTCCTTAGTATGTTGATCGAAATAATGAGATACAAAACTATAGGATCGCGGCCACGGATTAAGCCAAATGTGTAAGGACGTTATAATTGGAAAAAAAGCATGTTGTATTTGACAATAATTTGTTTTCAGGAGTGACATCCAATCGCAATAAAAGGCTAGCATGCTGGGGAGGTGAGCTTGGGTGTGCAGGCTATTGTATGAGACATGGGAGATTCAATGGTGGCTGTTGTGGTGAGAGATACACCAGATGTGATGGAACCTGTTATTGCAATGGTGTAAGTTCCCTCATTCATGACTTATCAACTGGTTTGTAACTAGATTTACACGACGGGTTCCACTAGTGGAGCAGGAACTGCCTACCCTTCCAGATCACATGAGTTCATGTTCGATCTTTAATTGTATGTGTATGCTTTGTAGATCGTTGTTTGTCATTTTGTACGTTTTCTTTCGGCCATTGTGTTGTCTGTCCTTCTTTGATTTACGGATTCTGAAGACCTCTTTGGTATCTTCAAACTTTTCTTATTATTCTGTTAACTTTCAAAGTAATGAAAAGACAGTGATGCTCTACAATACCACCAACATGAACAAAATGAACAATCACCTTTGAACACAAAAAATACCACGTCCTCTTAACTTGGAAATCTATATCCTGGCTTGGGACAGGCACACAAATGTGAAGGGGTTAAACCGCTTAATGGGATTCCACCCCCTCCATTTTACTATATATTCTGTATTTATCACAAATGTCTCTACTGATATTTATTGAACATATTGTCTTTTTTGTAGAGTGGTTATGAAAGAAGATGCTACGACTGTAATTTGTAAAAGTCTGAGAACAAAAGAAGATTCTGCTTGACTTACACCAGATAACAAATCAGTTATAACTTCAATGCTAAAATATAGACACTTCTTTGTTGTCGATTTTTATTTTCGTTTATTTTTAGCTTAGCTTGTGCATGTTATAAGATCATTCTATTATACCGTATATGGGGGGTGGGTTTGGGGGAGGGGTTGGGGGGGGGGGGGGTTAGGAGGTGGGGACATTTAATTTTTCATGACTTTATAATAAAGTAGCAATTAGATTTCCATGTTATTTATCATTTTTACTTACTGCTAATGCTTCTGGTTATTTGGTATTCACCTTTAATTAAAAATATGACACGTTTCTCGCTTATTTTGTTAGAAATTTCTGCGCTGTTTAGTTTGAGCTTTTTCTAAGCTGTCACGAAAAAACGAAAACAAAACACAGGGATAATAAATCGTCATATATGTAAATAATTTTCATATTGTCATACTATCTTAGATAATCCATCAATAAAAACAGTAAAATGTATTGATTAAGTTTTAGTTTTAATAACAAACAGAATGGACAATCCAGAGAAAACAGAAGGGGTAATCAAGAATAGACAATCCAGAGAAACTGGCAACATTGGTCACACAAGACATTGAACGAAGACAAACAAAGCAAATACACACCACAGAAAACCAAAAAGATGAGCAAAACGGATCCCACCAAAAACCCGGTGTGAACCCAGGTGCTCGCGAATGGTAGGCAGTTCCTGTCTCTTATAAAACACCCTCCATTTAATCGTATAGTCAATATTTGTTGGACACATCTGTACGCAAACAAACACAAGCAACATAAACAAGACATGAATTGTAGCATTATAGTGAAAAGCAAAGCAAATATATCACACTGTCGACACAGTTCAAAAATCACATTTAACATAAAATAAAGGATATCACTTTTTTACAAAAAGAGGCCGTTGAGAGCGATAATTTATTACCAAGAAGAGTTTGAAAGGTAATCAGAATCCATACATCGAAGAAGAACAGACAACACAATGGCCAAAAGAAAAAGTACAAAAAGACAAACGATCTACAAAACATACACATAATACTAAAAATCGAGTAACACGAACCCCATTAAAAACCGGGGGTGAACTCAGGTGCTCCACTAGTGACATCCGTCGTGTTAATCTAGTTACAAAGCCAGTGATAAGTTATTATAAGTTTTTGTGTGAATCAAAAATCCAATAAAGTCACCATCGTGGAACATTTCAGTACCTGTCCTAAGACATCCTGGAACATTTCAGTACCTGTCCTAAGACATCCTGGAACATTTCAGTACCTGTCCTAAGACAACGTGGAACATCTCAGTACCTGTCCTAAGACAACGTGGAACATCTCAGTACCTGTCCTAAGAAAACGTGGAATATTTCAGTACCTGTCCTAAGACAACATGGAACATTTCAGTACCTGTCCTAAGATATCGTGGAACATTTCAATATCTGTCCTAAGACAACGTGGAACATTTCAATGCCTGTCCTAAGGCAACGTGGAACATTTCAGCACCTGTCCTAAGACAACGTGAAACATTTCAGTACCTGTCCTAAGACAACGTGGAACATTTCAGTACCTGTCCTAAGACAACGTGAAATATTTCAGTGCCTGTCCTAAGACAACGTGGAACATTTCAGTACCTGTCCTAAGACATCGTGAAACATTTCAGTATCTGTCCTAAGAAAACGTGGAACATCTCAGTACCTGTCCTAAGATATCGTGGAACATTTCAGTACCTGTCCTAAGACAACATGGAACATTTCAGTACCTGTCCTAAGACAACGTGGAACAATTCATTATCTGTCCTAAGACAACGTGGAACATTTCAGTACCTGTCCTAAGGCATCGTGAAACATTTCAGTACCTGTCCTAAGACAGCGTGGAACATTTCAGTACCTGTCCTAAGACAACGTGGAACATCTCAGTACCTGTCCTAAGAAAACGTGGAACATTTCAGTACCTGTCCTAAGACAACATGGAACATTTCAGTACCTGTCCTAAGATATCGTGGAACATTTCAATATCTGTCCTCAGACAACGTGGAACATTTCAATGCCTGTCCTAAGGCAACGTGGAACATTTCAGCACCTGTCCTAAGACAACGTGAAACATTTCAGTACCTGTCCTAAGACAACGTGGAACATTGCAGTACCTGTCCTAAAACAACGTGAAATATTTCAGTGCCTGTCCTAAGACAACGTGGAACATTTCAGTACCTGTCCTAAGACATCGTGAAACATTTCAGTACCTATCCTAAGACATCGTAGAACATTTCAGTGCCTTTCCTAAGACAACGTGGAACATTTCAGTGCTTGTCCTAAGACAACGTGGAACATTTCAGTACCTGTCCTAAGACAACGTGGAACATTTCAGTACCTGTCCTAAGACAACGTGGAACATTTCAGTACCTGTCCTAAGACAACGTGGAACATTTCAGTACCTGTCCTAAGACAACGTGGAACATTTCAGTACCTGTCCTAAGACAACGTGGAACATTTCAGTACCTGTCCTAAGACAACGTGGAACATTTCAGTACCTGTCCTAAGACATCGTGGAACATTTCAGTACCTGTCCTAAGACAACGTGGAACATTTCAGTACCTGTCCTAAGACAACGTGGAACATTTCATTACCTGTCCTAAGACAATGTGGAACATTTCAGTACCTGTCCTAAGATATCGTGGAACATTTCAGTACCTGTCCTAAGATATCGTGGAACATTTCAGTACCTGTCCTAAGACAACGTGGAACATTTCAGTACCTGTCCTAAGATATCGTGGAACATTTCAGTACCTGTCCTAAGACAACGTGGAACATTTCAGTACCTGTCCTAAGACATCGTGGAACATTTCAGTACCTGTCCTAAGACAACGTGAAACATTTCAGTACCTGTCCTAAGACAACGTGGAACATTTCAGTACGTGTCCTAAGATATCGTGGAACATTTCAGTACCTGTCCTAAGATATCGTGGAACATTTCAGTACCTGTCCTAAGATATCGTGGAACATTTCAGTACCTGTCCTAAGATATCGTGGAACATTTCAGTACCTGTCCTAAGATATCGTGGAACATTTCAGTACCTGTCCTAAGACAACGTGGAACATTTCAGTGCCTGTCCTAAGATATCGTGGAACATTTCAATACCTGTCCTAAGACAACGTGGAACATTTCAGTACCTGTCCTAAGACAACGTGGAACATTTCAGTACCTGTCCTAAGACAACGTGGAACATTTCAGTACCTGTCCTAAGATATCGTGGAACATTTCAGTACCTGTCCTAAGACAACGTGGAACATTTCAGTACCTGTCCTAAGACAACGTGGAACATTTCAGTACCTGTCCTAAGACAACGTGGAACATTTCAGTACCTGTCCTAAGACAACGTGGAACATTTCAGTACCTGTCCTAAGACAACGTGGAACATTTCAGTACCTGTCCTAAGACATCGTGAAACATTTCAGTATCTGTCCTAAGAAAACGTGGAACATCTCAGTACCTGTCCTAAGAAAACGTGGAACATTTCAGTACCTGTCCTAAGACAACATGGAACATTTCAGTACCTGTCCTAAGACAACGTGGAACAATTCATTATCTGTCCTAAGACAACGTGGAACATTTCAGTACCTGTCCTAAGACAACGTGGAACATTTCAGTACCTGTCCTAAGACAACGTGGAACATTTCAGTACCTGTCCTAAGACAACGTGGAACATTTCAGTACCTGTCCTAAGACAACGTGGAACATTTCAGTACCTGTCCTAAGACAACGTGGAACATTTCAGTACCTGTCCTAAGACAACGTGGAACATTTCAGTACCTGTCCTAAGACAACGTGGAACATTTCAGTACCTGTCCTAAGACAACGGGGAACATTTCAGTACCTGTCCTAAGACAACGTGGAACATTTCAGTACCTGTCCTAAGACAACGTGGAACATTTCAGTGCCTGTCCTAAGATATCGTGGAACATTTCAATACCTGTCCTAAGACAACGTGGAACATTTCAGTACCTGTCCTAAGACAACGTGGAACATTTCAGTACCTGTCCTAAGACAACGTGGAACATTTCAGTACCTGTCCTAAGATATCGTGGAACATTTCAGTACCTGTCCTAAGACAACGTGGAACATTTCAGTACCTGTCCTAAGACAACGTGGAACATTTCAGTACCTGTCCTAAGACAACGTGGAACATTTCAGTACCTGTCCTAAGACAACGTGGAACATTTCAGTACCTGTCCTAAGACAACGTGGAACATTTCAGTACCTGTCCTAAGACATCGTGAAACATTTCAGTATCTGTCCTAAGAAAACGTGGAACATCTCAGTACCTGTCCTAAGAAAACGTGGAACATTTCAGTACCTGTCCTAAGACAACATGGAACATTTCAGTACCTGTCCTAAGACAACGTGGAACAATTCATTATCTGTCCTAAGACAACGTGGAACATTTCAGTACCTGTCCTAAGACATCGTGAAACATTTCAGTACCTGTCCTAAGACAGCGTGGAACATTTCAGTACCTGTCCTAAGACAACGTGGAACATCTCAGTACCTGTCCTAAGAAAACGTGGAACATTTCAGTACCTGTCCTAAGACAACATGGAACATTTCAGTACCTGTCCTAAGATATCGTGGAACATTTCAATATCTGTCCTCAGACAACGTGGAACATTTCAATGCCTGTCCTAAGGCAACGTGGAACATTTCAGCACCTGTCCTAAGACAACGTGAAACATTTCAGTACCTGTCCTAAGACAACGTGGAACATTTCAGTACCTGTCCTAAGACAACGTGAAATATTTCAGTGCCTGTCCTAAGACAACGTGGAACATTTCAGTACCTGTCCTAAGACATCGTGAAGCATTTCAGTACCTATCCTAAGACATCGTAGAACATTTCAGTGCCTTTCCTAAGACAACGTGGAACATTTCAGTGCTTGTCCTAAGACAACGTGGAACATTTCAGTACCTGTCCTAAGACAACGTGGAACATTTCAGTACCTGTCCTAAGACAACGTGGAACATTTCAGTACCTGTCCTAAGACAACGTGGAACATTTCAGTACCTGTCCTAAGACAACGTGGAACATTTCAGTACCTGTCCTAAGACAACGTGGAACATTTCAGTACCTGTCCTAAGACAACGTGGAACATTTCAGTACCTGTCCTAAGACAACGTGGAACATTTCAGTACCTGTCCTAAGACAACGTGGAACATTTCAGTACCTGTCCTAAGACAACGTGGAACATTTCAGTACCTGTCCTAAGACAACGGGGAACATTTCAGTACCTGTCCTAAGACAACGTGGAACATTTCAGTACCTGTCCTAAGACAACGTGGAACATTTCAGTACCTGTCCTAAGACAACGTGGAACATTTCAGTACCTGTCCTAAGACAACGGGGAACATTTCAGTACCTGTCCTAAGACAACGTGGAACATTTCAGTACCTGTCCTAAGACAACGTGGAACATTTCAGTACCTGTCCTAAGACAACGTGGAACATTTCAGTACCTGTCCTAAGACAACGTGGAACATTTCAGTACCTGTCCTAAGACAATGATTTTGGGGATCATGCGTAGGCCCTTTGGTTTACTTTCTCCCAATTGGATCATGTACGTCACGTGCTTTCTCATTCGTATCTTTCATTCTAATCTGGAAAATAAATTGATGGTTAAATCTAGCTAACAGATACTTGAACGTTCGTATTTACCCATTTTATCATATCATATTGTATGTATTTTTAGTTTACAATTTTTTTTCACTTTGAATGGACAGAACGTGTTCTCTGGATATATAACACATGAATGTGCCATAAGTAAGAACATAAATAGTTATTTTTTAGCCTTTAGCAACATTTTATCACATATGGTTTCGATGCAATTCTTAATCTCGTTCTGTTCTTTTCATTGTAATTTTATATCCCGTGTTGTCACAAAACATATATTAAATTTGTGCACAGAGTAAGTACATTGCAAGAACAGTTGGATGATACCAGAGGATTAACCAGAAGCTGTAATTCGACGAATGATGGCTAGACAATACAATGATCAAAGAAAGTAATCACATTAATATCTAATATTGTGCTCAAAACGCGTTTCTGGAATAACCTTCATCAGGTACACTCATAGTCAAAATATTAGAAAAAAAAAAAAAAGTTAAACAATGGTCGACATAAAACTACATAGAAAACTAAAGATTGAACAAAACGAACCGGGGTGAACTCAGGTGCTCCGGAAGAGGGAACATTTCCTGTTCCTCTAGTGGCAACCGTCGTGCTACTGTTCAACGACACGAACATCAGTTTACATAGAAATATTGATGCACACCAATATACGTAATAAATAACAAGTAAAACATGAACCCGATACAAAACAAAGGGGAGTTGAGACAATTCAAATATCGTTTATTACATGGAAATCGTAGCCAACAGCACGACACGCAACTAGAAACTTGAGGACATACAAAACCCGTGGGGTGAACTCGGGTACTCCGTAAGGGTACCAGGTTCCTGCTGCACTAGTGGCACCCGTCTTTTCCCCTTTCTGTCAAACCCGGTGATAAGTCATGAATGTGGAAAGGATGGAATTGTGATAAAATGAGGGGAAAAAACTTGTCTTAAAGGGCACTTCTATATAATAAATCTCTGTCTATAAAGGGTAGTCTCATTTTTTTCCATTAATGAATAGTGCATATAATTGTAACCTGTATATAAAGGGCAACTGCCCATAAAAACCACATTGTCAGGTTCCCTTCAGTGGCCTTTATATACAGGTTTGACTGTATTAAAATCTTAGACAGAGGCAACATAGATACCACTAACACACAAATACATGACTGCTAACTTTCCTGGCTTGGTACAGACACTTCAATCAAAAGTGGCAGGGTTAATCAAAAGATGCGGTGAAGTGCCTTCCACACTATGTTCCTACTAGTTGTGTAGAGGGTAGAGAAGTCAAATGTTTTAATGCTATTGCAGGAGTTGAGGGACATTGATTTCTAGAATATTTCAGAATTCACATATGCTTCACACCACCCCTTGAGTAGCTAGTTTGAAGCACGGTTTTATCTGCTGATAGAATAGATGTTAATAATTTAGAAAGAGTTTTCGTGGAGCATTTGGCAGACCCAGCAATATAACCTGTTTGAAAGGACACTTGTGTAATTTAGGAATCCAGTAGAGTGATGGTAGACCCAGTTCGTCATCTTTGGTTGAAATTCCAAAAGGAACATAAAGCAAACATTTGATTGTCCAGGTTTTCATCTTTCGTAAGTGTCGTCGGTGTATACGTAGCGTTCCCAGGTGAATTGTCAGTAGCTAATTCCTGATAGATAATAAGCATATTCATACATGTAGACATGTTTCCCCTGTTCATCATGGGGCTTTGAGAAGCTATGTCATTAAATGTTCACTAAAACTGATACAAACTATCATGCAACTTCAAAATAAGGCACTAGAACTGGTATAAACTATCATGCAACTTCAAAATAAGGCACTAGAACTGGTACAAACTATCATGCAACTTCAAAATAAGGCACTAGAACTGGTACAAACTATCATGCAACTTCAAAATAAGGCACTAGAACTGGTACAAACTATCATGTAACTTCAAAATAAGGCACTAGAACTGGTACAAACTATCATGCAACTTCAAAATAAGGCACTAGAACTGGTACAAACTATCATGTAACTTCAAAATAAGGCACTAGAACTGGTACAAACTATCATGTAACTTCAAAATAAGGCACTAGAACTGGAATAAACTATCATGCAACTTCAAAATAAGGCACTAGAACTGGTACAAACTATCATGCAACTTCAAAATAAGGCACTAGAACTGGTATAAACTATCATGCAACTTCAAAATAAGGCACTAGAACTGGTACAAACTATCATGCAACTTCAAAATAAGGCACTAGAACTGGTACAAACTATCATGCAACTTCAAAATAAGGCACTAGAACTGGTATAAACTATCATGCAACTTCAAAATAAGGCACTAGAACTGGTACAAACTATCATGCAACTTCAAAATAAGGCACTAGAACTGGTACAAACTATCATGCAACTTCAAAATAAGGCACTAGAACTGGTACAAACTATCATGCAACTTCAAAATAAGGCACTAGAACTGGTACAAACTATCATGTAACTTCAAAATAAGGCACTAGAACTGGTACAAACTATCATGTAACTTCAAAATAAGGCACTAGAACTGGTACAAACTATCATGCAACTTCAAAATAAGGCACTAGAACTGGTACAAACTATCATGCAACTTCAAAATAAGGCACTAGAACTGGCATAAACTATCATGCAACTTCAAAATAAGGCACTAGAACTGGTACAAACTATCATGCAACTTCAAAATAAGGCACTAGAACTGGTACAAACTATCATGCAACTTCAAAATAAGGCACTAGAACTGGTACAAACTATCATGCAACTTCAAAATAAGGCACTAGAACTGGTACAAACTATCATGTAACTTCAAAATAAGGCACTAGAACTGGTACAAACTATCATGTAACTTCAAAATAAGGCACTAGAACTGGTATAAACTATCATGCAACTTCAAAATAAGGCACTAGAACTGGTACAAACTATCATGCAACTTCAAAATAAGGCACTAGAACTGGTATAAACTATCATGCAACTTCAAAATAAGGCACTAGAACTGGTACAAACTATCATGCAACTTCAAAATAAGGCACTAGAACTGGTACAAACTATCATGCAACTTCAAAATAAGGCACTAGAACTGGTATAAACTATCATGCAACTTCAAAATAAGGCACTAGAACTGGTACAAACTATCATGCAACTTCAAAATAAGGCACTAGAACTGGTGCAAACTATCATGTAACTTCAAAATAAGGCACTAGAACTGGTATAAACTATCATGTAACTTCAAAATAAGGCACTAGAACTGGTACAAACTATCATGTAACTTCAAAATAAGGCACTAGAACTGGTGCAAACTATCATGTAACTTCAAAATAAGGCACTAGAACTGGTATAAACTATCATGTAACTTCAAAATAAGGCACTAGAACTGGTACAAACTATCATGTAACTTCAAAATAAGGCACTAGAACTGGTACAAACTATCATGCAACTTCAAAATAAGGCACTAGAACTGGTATAAACTATCATGCAACTTCAAAATAAGGCACTAGAACTGGAACAAACTATCATGCAACTTCAAAATAAGGCACTAGAACTGGTACAAACTATCATGCAACTTCAAAATAAGGCACTAGAACTGGTACAAACTATCATGTAACTTAAAAATAAGGCACTAGAACTGGTGCAAACTATCATGTAACTTCAAAATAAGGCACTAGAACTGGTATAAACTATCATGCAACTTCAAAATAAGGCACTAGAACTGGTATAAACTATCATGCAACTTCAAAATAAGACACTAGAACTGGTATAAACTATCATGCAACTTCAAAATAAGGCACTAGAACTGGCATAAACTATCATGCAACTTCAAAATAAGGCACTAGAACTGGTACAAACTATCATGCAACTTCAAAATAAGGCACTAGAACTGGTACAAACTATCATGTAACTTCAAAATAAGGCACTAGAACTGGTATAAACTATCATGCAACTTCAAAATAAGGCACTAGAACTGGTACAAACTATCATGTAACTTCAAAATAAGGCACTAGAACTGGTATAAACTATCATGCAACTTCAAAATAAGGCACTAGAACTGGTATAAACTATCATGCAACTTCAAAATAAGGCACTAGAACTGGTATAAACTATCATGCAACTTCAAAATAAGGCACTAGAACTGGTACAAACTATCATGTAACTTCAAAATAAGGCACTAGAACTGGTATAAACTATCATGCAACTTCAAAATAAGGCACTAGAACTGGTACAAACTATCATGCAACTTCAAAATAAGGCACTAGAACTGGTACAAACTATCATGCAACTTCAAAATAAGGCACTAGAAATGGCTACAATTGTTATACATTAAACATGGAAAGGTCACCAGTTTGGCACATTTATTCTGACCTGCAATGAGGAGATAGTGATAAGTTGTTCTATGAATGAATGCTAGTTTTATAGGTAAAGTCATTCTAAATATTTACACTAGAAGTCGATATAGATTGCTTTATGTCCATATAACATTAATGTTATTTGATAAAGATACACAGATATCAGTTTTGCACCGAATACACATTAACTTTACCATTAATTTAAGTCATTGTGACGTCGAGAATTTACATTTGTATTTAAATCATAAATGTTTGTGAATAAAAGTTCGAAAAATATATATGAAGCTCTTATTAACTCTTCTTTTAAAGGTAAACATTTCAAGAAGGACGACAGCCGAATCTCTGTGGTGTAATGGTGAGCGTGTTCGCCTTGAGTGCGGTAGATCGTAAGTTCGAGCCTAGGTTGGGTCAAACCAAAGACTATAAAATTGGTATTTGTTGCTTCTCCGCTAAGCACGCAGCATTAAGGAGAAAGAGCAAAGACTGGTTGGCTCGGAATCAGAATAATCTGTCCGAGTGGAGCGACATGTCTACCCGGGAAATGTTGTTTCAGTGAGCTAACACTATAAAAATCCAACTCATCGTGTTGGTCTAGTTCTAGGCGGACCTCATCATCATCTCGTTGAAAATTAACTTATTCGCGCCATGAAATAGCTGAAAAAAATGCTGAATTGGCGTTAAACAACAATCACTCACTCAAGAAGAACGGAAATTAAGTGACTTCAAGAGAAAATGGTTTATATTAAATATATACAGTGAAATCTGTCTAAACTGAACCCCTTTCGGACTAAAACTTTTGTTCGGAATAGACAGGTATTCGGCTTAGACTTGTTAAATTCACAAAAAATGCAATATTAGAACTAAATCTTATGTTCAGTTTACACAGGATTTCTGTTTATTCAGGGTTTGGTTTAGACAGGTTTCACTATACTAGGGTAAAATGTTAGTGCAGAAAGACTTTTGACTCGTGAATGTATCTCACTATCAGGCGATTCACTTTCATGATACAGTAATTTCTCAATTTTATTTTTTTTTAATGTCTAAGATAAGTTTGAAGATACCAAAACGGTAATTAGAAACCGTTCAATAGGGGACAGACAATACATGATCAAATGGTTTCTATGTGTCTCATTTTATCCATGCTTTTTGTTTATTCACATCAATATATAATGTGCTTTTAAATTATGCTTCTGCTACTGCTGTGTTTTAAATTGCTTTCATATTTTAATTTGGTTTGAAATTTCATAGAAAATTTTAATATAACATTGTTGTTTTTTTTTTGTGTTTTTTTTTGCAAATATTGTGTGCATGTTTTTGTTTTATTGTTTATATATGCATATTCTTATGTCGGATTTAAAAGCTCTTTAGAGCTTGTGTTGTAATGTTTGATGTTTTCCGACTTTAAATAAAGCTTATTGTATAGGAAAGTTCGTAGAAGGTTTCTGTCCTATGAAAAATGTGTTTACAAAGGACAACAATGCATTGTAAACAATGCAGCCTGAAGAGCCGAACTTTGAATTATAATACAATGACCAGAAGTAAGGGGCCAAAAAGACAAACAAGGATCTACAAAACACTACACAGGAAATTAAAGATTGAGTAACACGAAGCCCACAAAATAATGTTGGTGAATTCAGGTTTTCCAGAAGAGTATGCAGTTCCTGCTCCAGTCGAGACATCCGTCGTATAAATAATGAAATGGTGATGTATGAGCCATCCATCTTGTTTAATATAGCTGTATTAATACACTAATCTTTTCAAGCTTATAAGATGTGTATCATTGATCGATCCTCGGTTTATTACTGGCGTTTGGTGTATAATAAATGGGTCTGAAATGTTGAAATATCCTATGTATATGTAGATACAAAAGAAAAAATTATACTGCCCTCGAAAAATGTTCAGAATATGCTCATGAAAGATATTCTTACGGAATATATGTCACAAATTACCGCGGACATTCTCAGTTTGGCGTAATCACAATCCAGTCCTTTTCGTATTCATGACGTATCAACGGGTATATGTATGTAACAATTGTAGAACGACTGTTACAGCTATTGGGGTGAACTCAGGTGCTCCGGGAGGGTTACTCCAGAAGAAGAATAAATTGGCTCAATCCTTTAATTTCACATTCCTCTACACAGATGAAGTCTTGTTTATAAACAAAGCACGACTTTGTGATTTTCTTGATCGTATGCATCCAAATTTAATTAGCTTGTAATTAAGGATACCAAACACATTTAAGTCCACTTCATACTTTTACCTCACATGAAAATTGACGATGAAAATGATATCCATATAATTGTAAGAATAATGATATGACTTCAACTTTCCAATTGTGAACTTCCCATTCATTTGTTGCAGTATTCAAGCAGCACTTACATTAATTGTACATAAGGAATATATCTATTGTAACAGTACATGTAGATCTAGAGCACGTTTTACATCCGAAAAATGCAATGTCCCCAATGGGATTCGATCCCGGAATATCTCGCATTGTAAGCCACCGCTCTACCAACTGAGCTAAAGGAGGTCTCCACTACCACATAAGTAGAGGTGATTATGACCCTACTACGTATACCGTTCCAATAACCTTAGGTAGTGGAGCGTTGTAAATCAATACGATTTTCTAACGCTTGTGTATATCTGGATTTTATTGATGTATGATTACTGTTATCTTTATTGTTGGGGATTTGTTTCTGTTCTGTTAAATTATTGTTTGACTTTACTTCTTTTATATTTTTGGTCACATGCTTGTCTTTCTATATTGAATTACTCAGGTGGGTATACTCGATACAAAATTATGTGATAAAGATTGTCAGGGACTTGCTGCGTGCTTATTGGAGAACCAACAAATACCAGTTTGACCAGCTTAAAACCCATGATCTACCACCCTCAAGGCCAGCACACTAACCATTACAACATCGATACAGACTGCATGCTGATAGAAATGGAATATATCCAGTACATGGATACAATCAACGAAGATAACAGAAGTTCATAAACAAAGTCATATATTTATTTGATTTTAACATATACATGTAATGCTTTATACACGATTGTTGTGCACACACTTAAGATCATTTATCCGTGAAAATTACACATAAGTCTAGAAAACAAAGCCTGATCAGAGGAAACTAGAGGCTCAGTGGGCTGAGCCCGTGTCGCTCACCTTTCATTCTGCTTTGAGGAAACTTAATACAGAACCTCCCATAGGTGCTTCCCACCAAGTTTTGGTCATTTGGCTAAGCAGTTACAGAGAAGAGGATATTTAGAGGTCGACCAATCAGAAACAAGAATGGCCAGTGGTGGCCATGTCTATTAACGGATCGGAACTAAATGAGCAATCTTTATAGATGACCTTCCAAGGATGCTTCCTACCAAGTTTCGATTCATTTGGCAAAGTGGTTTCAGAGAAGAAGATATTTTAGAAATCAACCAATCAGAAACAAGAATTGCCTTTGGTGGCCATGTTTGTTAACGGATCGGAACTAAATGAGCATTCTTTATAAAGGACCTTCCAAGGATGATTCCTACCAAATTTCGATTCATTTGGCCAAGCGGTTATAGAGAAGATTTTTTTAGAAATCAACCAATCAGAAACAAGAATTGTCTGTGGTGGCCATTTTTGATAACGGATCAGGAGGAAATAAGCAATCTTTAGAGAGGACCTTCCATAGATGCTTCCTACTAAGTTTCGGTTCATTTGGCAAAGTGGTTTCAGAGGAGAAGATTTGTTTAAATCGGCCAATCAGAAACAAGAATTGCCTATGGTGGCCATGTTTGTTAACGGATCGGAACTAAATGAGCAATTGTTATAGAGGACCTTCCAAGGATGCTTCCTACCAAGTTTCGATTCATTTGGCAAAGCGGCTTCAGAGGAGAAGATTTAGAAATCAACCAATCAGAAACAAGAATTGTCTGTGGTGGCCATGTTTGTTAACGGATCAGAAGTAAATGAGCAATCTTTATAGAGGACCTTCCAAGGATGCTTCCTACCAAGTTTCGATTCAATTGGCCAAGCGGTTTCAGAGGAGAAGATTTTTTAAAAATCAACCAATCAGAAACAAGAATTGCCTGTGGTGGCCATGTTTGTTAACGGATCGGGAAGAAATGAGCAATCTTTATAGAGGACATGATATAGATGCCTCCTACCAAGTTTCACTTCATTTGGCTGAGGGGTTTCAGAGCAGATGATTAAAATGTGAAAAGTTAACAGACGACAAACGACGGACGCCAAGTGATGGCAAAAGCTCACATTACCTTTGGCAAGGTGAGCTAAAAAGTTTTAACGTTACAGGAAATTTCACAATAAATTACTATGAAAGTACTTTTATTTGTTGGTACCATTTTTCATGGTTTCATTAAAATGCATTGATTCATTGATCCTTGAATATTTGTGGTTTCAAACACAATAGGCAAAAATCGATGGGAAGATTGTATTTCGTTGGATTCTAATTTTCAAGGTTTAATTGAACCACGAAATCCACGAACATTAGAACCCCACGATTAATAATTATTTCACAGTATCTTGTTTTAATTTTAGCTGTTATTCATATGAATTAATGTATCAGTGCAACATCTTGCGGCATCATTTCACTAAGTTGGGGCCTACATTGTATAAAGTTAGTGTAACCCACTTCACCCACACTCCTCTCACTTTTTGTTTTTAAGTGTCTGTACTAGCCCAGGAAAGTGAGCGGTCATATACATATACAAATGTATATATATATATATATATATATAGACAAGAAAGCAATGCATTTGAACTTAACCTGGCAATTTAATCATTTTTTGGATTGCATGTCTTAAACCGGTAAGACATGTGTATATTTGTATCCTTCCTTCTAAATAGACCAATTCGTACCTACAGGTGTATTGATTCAAAAGTTATTCTGTGTTAAGATCTATCACAGTCCATTTTTCTAAATAATTTGTTTAATTCACATTTCTGCAAATTACAGCTGAAAATTAAAATCGCATCGGTTAAATTTATAATAAAATCCTTGTTTTCATATAAATGTTTCAACCACAAGGTCTTCATCAGCATCTTATTTCATCAATGTTACCTTTCTATATAGTTTATATCTCAGATGTAGCAAACTTGATGGTTTGATTTATGGTATATGGTGTTTAACACCACTTTCAACAATATTTCAGTTATATTGTGGCGGTTAGTTTTATTGGTGGAGGAAACCGGAGGACCCTGAGAAAACCACCGACCTGTCGCAAGTCACTGACGAATTTTATCACATGTTGTATTGAGTACATCTCCCCATGAGCAGGATTCGAACTCATGTTAGTGGTGATAGGCACTGATTGCACAGGTAGTTCTAAATGCAACTACCATACGATCATTACAGCCTCTGAAAAGATTTGATGAAATAAGCACTGATGAAGACCTTGTGGCCGAAACGTTTGAATGAAAACAAGCATTTTCTTATAATTTTATCTAGTAAATATTTACCCTAAGGAGAGAACAATTTAATCATTTATAACTTTATAAACTAGGGTTAGGGTTTACCATATATGTATATATTAATAAAAAAAAATCCTTTCTATTCTATTGTATAATATTTAAGCTAGTTTCTACAATAAAATATTGCCAGTAAAAAAAAATGCAGTCAGATTCTATGGTACTGCAGGTTCTATGGTTCCGTGTATTCACTAGCTATTTCAATCAATTTTCACCGCCATATTTTTAATTTAACTACCACCGTATCATATGACCCCGATATACAGTCAGTAACAAGGTAAAAAATTTATATAATAAAAATATGAATATTCATGAATTACAATGAAACAAGGTAAAAATTAATATAATAAAAATATGAATATTCATGAATTACATTGCAAACAAGATTAAAATTATTATAATAAAAATATGAATATTCATGAATTCCATTGTAACAAGATAAAAATTAATATATAATAAAAATATGAATATTCATGAATTACATTGAAACAAGATAAAAATTAATATAATAAAAATATGAATATTCATGAACTACATTGAAACAAGATAAAAATTAATATAATAAAAATATGAATATTCATGATTACATTGTAACAAGATAAAAATTAATATAATAAAAATATGAATATTCATGAATCCCATTGTAACAAGATAAAAATTAATATACATAAAAATGAAATCTACGTAACTAAATAAATGAGCAATCAATAAAAACAAACAAACAAAAATTTAACCAATAAAAAAGATCAACACTCAAAAATATTTGGTGTAAGAATAGAGCAGATCATAGAATAAAAAAATATTAAAAATGTACAAAGTCAAAAAAAATACATTATTAAAATATTAAATTCACAACCTTATAAAAAGCACATCATTTGCTTAAAGCACAAAATAGTGAAGAACATGTCAATATGATATGGATGCCTCCACTTCACAGCTAGAGAATACAGGGGCATAACTCCAGAACGGAAAAAATGGTAAAGTCCAAAACTTGGCCTTCCTTTTATCGTCCCAAACTTTTTGTATATAAATTTCAAATCATTTGCTTCATGGGAACTTTTGTGTTTGTTTGCTTGTTTGTTTGATGGTGTTTAATGCCACTTTCAACAATATTTCAGTTATATGACGTGGCAGTCAGTTTTATTGAAGGAGGTAACCGGAGGACCCAGAGAAAACCACCGGCCTGTCACAAGTCACTGACAAACTTTATCACATAATGTTGTACACCTCGCCCTGGTCGTGATTCAAACTCACAACATCAGCTAAAGTAAACAGGGGCATAGCTCTATAACAGAAAAAGTGGTAAACTCCAAAATCGAACTTGGCCTTTCTTTTATCAGCCTAAACTTTCTGAATAAATTTCAAATCATTTGATTTATGAGAACTTTTAAGTTATTGGGTGGAAACCAACATATATATACGAACATAGGTAAAACTTGTTTTTTGTAATTTTACTTTTTATTGTTGCTTAATTCACAATTCACATACATCATGTTCATGTCTGCATAATAAATAGTTTTACCATGCAAAAGAGTTTTTGTTTTCTTTTTAGACTATGGATAAAACTTAATGCCCCCATGCCTAGTGGGGGGAGGGCTGGCATCTGCATTTGATGCAATATTTTTCTGAGAAATCCAAAACAAATCAATGATAGCATATAAATATACAGAGCACCTCTATATAACAAATCACTGTCTATAAAGAGCAGTCTCATTTTTTCCTGTTAATGAGTAGTACATATAATTTTAACCTGTATATAAAGGGAACTTCTTAAAAAGGGGCACATTTTCAAGTTTGACTATATATATATTTAAGTAGAATGCCATATACATAATTATGCCATTTCTGTTTTAAAAATACAACTTCATCCATAAAACGAATAGATGAGCTCATCAAATATTTGCATTACATTCTATGATTTGAGAAATTATTTTAAATTATGATTTGAGGTACAAAAATGTAATTGGTGATATTCATGGATTTGTTGGCCATCACGGCTTAAACTTTCTTTTTATCAGTTATTTTCCTTCATGAAATATGATTTTCTTTTTTGTATAATACTTTCAAATTAGGAAAATCTAGTACATATTTTTCCCCTTGGAATATCTCACAAAAAATATATCTGCACCATTTAAAAAAATGTATATCATAGTGTACATAAACAAAGAAAGCAAGGAAAAAAATTCACACGAAATCTTTTTTCAAGTGATATTTTGCATCTACAGTAGTCTCCCCTGTTATAAGGTCACTCCTATCAAAGGTCACCCCACTTATCAGGCCTAATTTCAGATTTACAGAGATAGCAAAACACTAGTAAATTTCCCCCCCCTCCCCCCCCTCATGAGAGGTCACCCCTCTTATAAGGTCAGATCTTAAAATGTACAGACACAAAAAAAATGTAGTAAAAAACTTGTAAATTGTCCCCTCATGAGAGGTCACCCCTCTTATAAGACCAACTTTTTTTTAAAAAATTCAGAAGGGGGTGGCCTTATAAGAGGGGGTTACTACTGTATTCAGCTATCTATACATTGAATATGAAACAATAACAACAACAATAATGAAATCTGTATGGCTTTGTTAAAATTATAAACTTAATATATAAATCTAACAGAATTTGGCTTAATTATAAATACAACAGAATTTGGCACACACTAACTAAACATACCAGTACTTGTTAGTTTCCCATTATAATATACTGTTAAAATTTGTTAAGGTTAAATTAATAGGAACAAATGATGTTACCATGAAATATCACAATACAATGAACCCCGAATAAAACAGAATCTTGTATAAGCCAAACTTTAAATAAAGTCCCAATGTAGGTAATCTTAACCTGTAAAAAGTAAAAAAAAAAAAACCTGTCTATTTTGAACACAAATGTGGTTAAGACAGATTTCACTGTATTTAATAAATTTAGTTGAAAGATTTTTACTTAATATAATTTATTATAAGGAAATGACTTAATACCAGAGTTCTAGATAACAATGCTCCACTGTTTATACTATAGAACACATTTTTAATAACATAATGAATATTTGATAACAATATTAAAGCAATTTCATTGCTCAGTAAATTTGACATGTCACCTGTGTATTAATAGATACAATTTCAGTAATCATGGATTTTCGTACCACGTTTGTTCGTCATTGGTTGTAAAGAAACAAGAGAATATTGTAACCATGGTTATCCTTACAATAATTTATGATTCCATCAATTTTGTCTAATCGAAAATGGCAATGTGGCATCTTGTGCGGAAGACGGAAAAAAACAACAACAATATTATATTACTCATCTAAATGTCTGTCTTGTGTGACAATTGAACTACAACAGACATTCATAATTACATTGTAATGTCAATTCATAGATTATCGAGTGAATTCATTCATGATTCCATCAATTTTATCTAATCTAAAGTGGCAATATGGCAATCTTTGTGTGGAAGACAACAAAAAATACACAACAATATTACAAGTATATTACTCCTTTTAATGTCTGTCTTGTGTGTAACCATTCTATTATGACAGACATTCAGAAATTACATTGTGATGTCAAGTCAAAGATATTCGAGTGAATTAATATTTTATAGCAATGCAAAAAATAAAAAAAAATGGCATAATATAATATATTTACAATAGTGATAACAAAAAAATACAACCTTGTTTTAAAAACCATGTAGATTTGCCCTACTTTACATTATGACATAATTATACGACCTAATTTTAAAACGATTATATACAACTCTCATTTACACAACAGTTACAATCTTATGTTAAAGTTAGTAGATGAAAAATCCATCTACGTCGTAATTTCTAATGATATATGTCAAGCGTGTTATGGATACATGTGGACAACGGAATGCTGCCTCATGAAAATGTAAAATAACAACACCGAATGGAAGCACTTTACACAATTACGTATTAACTGACAGTGTAATATTAATTCTAATGGTGGAAAACGAAAGTAGAAAAATTACCCATGATTCAATTGATTCTAAGAATAGAGATTTTGAAGAATTACGTATTGACTGAAAAATTACCCATGATTCATTGGAGTCAAAAATAGAGATTTTGAATGAGATACACTGAAGCAATTTTTATATAAATAGGACTATAATTTGACTCGTCTTAAAGTCTGATTTCTGCAATGTTAAATCTATGATATATTTTGTCTTAAATCCTCAAGAATTTCAATTTTTTTTGTATGAATCATAGGTCTGATAAAAGACCAAAAATGTTGATCATGACTAATGTCTCATAATAAATAATCAGGCATTACTGACATAATTTTGTGAGAGAAAAAAACATGGTATTACATAAATAATTTGTTCTGATTGGACAACATTGAAGTAAGAGTACAAAAATGTTAATCCAGAGTTTTATGACCATAAAGCCTGAACATCAGACATCCAATATTTTCATGTATAGTATCTTAAATAATAACAATTTCTTTTCCATTTTTGGTCATATAAACGCTAAAAATTAATATTAACTCATAACAATGTCATTATTTTTGTATTAGCTTAAGATCTTGTATAATTTAATTTTGAACAACCCTCATTTTGATTTCTATTGAAAAAATCATAAGTCATGGGGCATCAAAATTAAACATCTCATTCATCATTATTCGTTCTAACAAAAAATGATTAGTAAATGCAGTATAACAACTATCAATGGAACATGTTCCGTTCTTGGATTGAATCAACAATACATACATACAAACAATCATCGGTTAAATTTATTCAACAATTTTGCAAATTGATTTTTAAGGTTCAATTTAATAATATATGCCAACAGATAATAAAAATGTAGATATTTATTTTAGTGTGGAATAATACATTTCTGGAATAACCTTCTTCAGGTACACTCAAAATTTAAAGAGTGGAAAGACACAAATAATTTGAAAGTCTTTGACTGCAAGAAACACAAAGGGTCTAAACAGAATAGCCAAAATTGGCTATGGTCACCTATGCTTAAGGGAGAATATAATAAGGCATTATATGAGCTACGCATGTTTTGGTTTAGAGACAACAGCAATATTAAAGGCCTTTCATGTTAAATTATGCCGACAATTTTCATACATTACTTTTTTAAGGTACAAATAAATACATCAAGACTTGAGCTAAATTAAGCATGATGTGAACTGTATATGTCTTCATCACTGATAACTTACTAAAGGCCATCTGTGTTCAATTATGATATGTATGTCAGGGACAAGATCATGAATGTGGAATGTAATGTGGATATATAATATGTAATGTAATGTGGATATGTGGAATGGTATGTGGATTTAATGTGGTTATGTGAAATATAATGTGGAATATAAAACAAAATATAATTTGAAATGTAATGTGGATATGTGGAATGTAATGTATTGTGGATATAATGTAATTTGGATATGTGGAATGCATAGTGGATATAAAGTGGAATGCAATGTCATAAGAAAAAGGACAGAAAACATATGCTTAAACAGAATAACAATAATGGTTTGCACTTACTATTAATAAATTTGGTATGGTGAGATAGAGTAATCTCCCTTTGATTGTAAATTTGCAAAGGTGGGATAGAGTAACCTCCCTTGATTATAAATTTGCAAAGATGGGATAGAGTAATCTCTCTTTGATTGTAAATTTGCAAAGGTGGGATAGAGTAATTTCCCTTTGATTATAAATTTGCAAAGGTGGGATAGAGTAATCTCCCTTTGATTATAAATTTGCAAAGGTGAGATAGAGTAATCTCCCTTTGATTACAAATGTGCAATGGTGTGATAGAGTAATCTCCCTTTGAGTATAAATTTGTTAAGATGGAATAGAGTAATCTCCCTTTGAATATAAATTTGCAATGATGGAATAGAGTAATCTCCTTTTGATTATAAATTTGCTATGGTGGGAAATTGTTTTATCATAATAATAAAATTCATATTGCATATAATAACAGTTATATATTCAATCAAAAACAAAATAATATAAAATTCTGTGCATAAAATTAAATGAAGTTTTTTCATTATCTATAAGAGATAGTGTTTTTCTTATTAAAAAAAGTAAATAAAAATAAATGTATACTCTAAGGCCATGTACAATTAATTATCTGGTTCTCAGATACTGATTTTCAAAAAAATGATAAGGGAGGGAGAGTATTTAATTTTTGTATTTATATGCATATTGGTCCAATCTTTAGGTTCCATTTTATCGATTGTTACCATTCGGCATTACCCGACATAACGATTTCGTACAATCAGAGAAAAACACAAGTGTTCCGAATTCCTTCAACATGAAATTGGAGTTGTCTCTCTTTCTCTCTTTGATCAATTCAAGTTAAAAGGCGCGAAAATTTGAACGCAGACTTTTTTACCATTGTATTTATTTTTGTTTGGTGATAAATACAAGCCAGCGGTTGATTTGCGTCGGCATCTGAGAACCAGATAATTAATTTTACATGGTCTAAACAAATATTGATATAATAGTTACTGATATGGAGGGCAATATCAGGATATACAGACTGCCCCACTTATAACAAAATCTGTTCTAGTGAAAAATCAGATATATTGAACAAATTACTTATACAAATAAACCCTTGAAAATATATCATGTCTGGTTATACATACTGATGATCAATTATAATGAAAACATTTAAAGTCTCCATAGAATTACTAGACTGTACTTATACATGGCCTGGGTTAGTTAGGGTTACAAGTGTTTAACAGGGTTAGTGAGGGGTTACATGTGTTTAACAGCGTTAGTGAGGGGTTACAAGTGTTTAACATGTATATAGAATACCCTCTAGAGATTCTATGTGTTTAACATGAATATAGAATACCCTCTAGAGATTCTGTTTCTTTATATACAGCTTCTAATCCACTTTGATCCATCTGTTTACTGACTTAGAAAGAGCTTCTACCCATCTGGAAAAAAATAAAGAAATATAAAACAGGTTACTTCCCCTTACTTGTAGAGTTTGTATTTCAGCGAGTGAGTAAATAGTTGTTGTTTAACACCAAGCTAACAATAATTCAGATATACTCTTTCAAGATCATTTATTCATGTTAATTTGCACACACCTATATAATTTCCTGCTATAAATAAGTATCAATACTGGACCAGGGCTATAAAAAGATTAACCTTATTCGATCTCTTAAAAAGTTTATATTCCGATACCAAGATCTTGTCGAAATATATTCCGTCTCTACTGAAAAGATTATAAACAATGGATTTTCATATAGTGAAAATGTATAAAGATAAGGTTTCAACAAAAATGTCAAAAATATTTTTTTTATCAATGTGTGACGTTAAAGTGTTTTTGACATTAACTTCACTGAATTTGGCACTGATTTGACAACTGTTTTACCTGTTTTGTTCAAGTATTGTTGTAAATACTGATATAGTGACAGCCGGAAACTTTGAGCCGTAATGAAAGGGGGGGGGTTTGGCGCTTTAAAATCTGATTCAACCCACCATTTCTTTAGAAATGCCTGTACCAAGTCAGGGTCATTACGGTTTTCACAGTTTTCCGGTTGTTGACTGATTTTGTCTGTTTATATACTTATGAGTTTTGACTTTCCCTTTGTAAGATTGTTCGGAGTTCGGTAATTTTGTTATTACCCTTAATAACATATTTATTACACGAGAAACCAAATGTGTAAGAATATGAAGAGGAATCTAATGAAGCCATTGGGTCGTATTTCTGACCCGAAGACAAAGGTTCAAAGGTTCAAAGGTTCAAAGGTATACAATGGTGAGAACAAATCATAGTCAGACCTGCCTTGATGGGCACCTGTATATAACAAATCACTCTCTACAGAGGACAGTTTCATTTTTTTCTATTCCATTTAGTGAATAATACATATAATTTAAATCTGTATATAAAGGTCAACTACTCAAGGGCACATGTTTAAATTCCCTTTAGTTCCCTTTATATACAGGCTTGACTGTACCTTTCAATGAGATGATGATGATAATGTCCGCTTTGCACTAGACAAATGTGCAGAGTTTAATTTTTATTGTGTAATCGAATTGCAACAAGAGCCAGACGGTAGACGGGTCACTCAATTTGGACACAACATACTTACACCGAGTCAATCAGTTGCTCTTTTGTACCGTTATTCTGTGTGTAAACATTTTGCCAATGGTATTGAAAAAGATCGAAATAAGAAAAGTTCCCGGTGTTTAATGCCACTTTCAACAATATTTTGGAAGAGGAATCAGGAGTACCTGGAAAAATATAATCAAACTGGCGAATGACACTGACTTGAAATAAGAAAAGTTAGTGAAACTTATCACCACTTTCAACAATATTTCAGTGATTTTGTGATAGAGGAATCTGAAGTAACCGGGGAAAACCATGAACCTGCCTGAAGTTGTGACAAACTTTTATCAAATGAACTTTCAGACAGACATTATCCCTATTATATTTTCACTAGTATCTCAGCGAGTCCAATAAGATGAGCTGTGATACTAGTCCTAATTGATACCTTCAAAACTGATGTTATTGTTTCTAATGGTGAAGTCATAATGTGTTTAATGTCAGACTGACTGATTTTGTTCAGCATGCGAGTTACAAACTTACCTAATATTTTGTGGATAAGATCAGTTCAGTTATCCAGACTTTATCAGCGGCTTAAATCTATCTATCAATAATTTACCTTTTTTTGTCAGTTTCGTTATCTGCTGCAAAAGTGAATTGTTTCATCTGAAGTTCTGGTGGTTTTAACGTGAATGAACATTTCTTTGACGAGTCATGGATCGTGTAACCATGGAGATGGGCCATTCCTGTAAAAATGGAGAAAAACACAAAATTAAATATACTAAATAATATTTATTTCTTTACAATGAAAACAGTATTCAAAAATACCAACTTATCCTGGGTTAAATACCTGAAATATTGTATTAAAATAGAAAAGACAAACATAAATTTCTTATCCTCTAAAAATAATATATATGTAAACTAGAGGCTCAGCACTGAACTGAGCCTGTGTCGCTCACCTTTCATTCTACTCTGAGGAAACTGAATACAGAACCTTCCATATAGGTACTCCCACCAAATTTCGGTTCGTTTTGGCAAAGCAGTTTCAGAGAAGAAGATTTTTAGAAAGCGACTAATCTAAAACAAGAATTGCCTGTGGCAGCCATGTTTGTTAATGGATCAAAACGAAATGAGCAATCTCTATAGAGGACCTTTCATAAATGTTTATTTGGCAAAGCGGTTTCAGAGGAAAAGCTGTTTTAGAAATCGAACAATAAGAAACAAGAATTGCCTATGACGGCCATGTTTGTTAACGGATCAAAACGGAATGAGTAATTTCCATAGAGGACCTTCCATAGATGCTTCCTACCAAGTTTCGGTCTATTTGGCCAAGCTGTGTCGAGTAGAAGATTTTTAGAAATTGACCAATCAGAAAAAAGAATTGTCTGTGGTGGCCACGTTTGTTAACAGATTGGGACAAAATGAGCAATCTTTATAAGAGGACTTTCCATAGATGCTTCCTACCAAGTTTCGGATCATTTGGCCATGCGGTTTCAGAGGAGATTCTTAGAAATAGACCAATCAGAAACAAGAATCACCTGTGGTGGCCATGTTTGTTAATGGATCAGGACAGAATGAGCTATCTTTATAGAGAACCTTCAATAGATGCTTCCTACCAAGTTTCGATTCATTTGGCCATGTGTTTTCAGAGGAGAAGATTTTTAGAAATAGACCAATCAGAAACAAGAATCGCCTACGGTGGCCATGTTTGTTAATGGAATTGGAACAAAATGAGTACTCTTTATAGAGGACCGCCCATAGATGCTTCCTACCAAGTTTCGGATCATTTGGCCAAGCGGTTTCAGAGGAGAAGAATTAAAAAAATCAGCCAATCAGAAACAAGAATCGCCTGTGGTGGCCATGTTTGTTAATGGATCGGGACAGAATGAGCAATCTTTATAGAGGACCTTCCATAGATGCTTCCTACTAAGTTTCGGATCATTTGGCCAAGCGGTTACAGAAGAGAAGAATTTTTAGTATCAGCCAATCAGAAACAAGAGTCGCCTGTGGCGGCCATGTTTGTTAACGGATCGGGACGAAATGAGCAACCTTTATAGAGCGCCTTCCATAGATGCTTCCTACCAAGTTTCAGTTCATTTGGCTGAGGGGTTTTAGAGGCATATTTATCTGTATTTCAATTCATAGTATCTATATTTAAATTAGAGTTATCTCCCTTTCCACACAAAAATAGATTTTTTTTTTTTTAGAAAGCATACAATCATAAACATGAATTGCCTGTGGCGGCCATGTTCGTTAATGGATCGGGATGAAATTAGCAATCTTTATAGAGGACCTTCCATAGATGCTTCCTACCAAGTTTCGGTTCATTTGGCTAAGCGGTTTCAGAGGAAAAGATTTTTAAAAATAGGCCAATCAGAAACAAGAATTGCCTGTGGTGGCCATGTTTGTTAATGAATCGGGACAAAATAAGCAATCTTTATAGAGGACCTTCCGATGCTTCCTTCCAAGTTTCAGTTCATATGGCTGAGGTGTTTCAGAGGAGAAGATTAAAATGTGAAAAGTTAACGGACGACAGATGACGGACGACAGACGATGGACGCCAAGTGATGGCAAAAGCTCACATTGTCTTTGGCAAGGTGAGCTAAAAATGATTGCCATTTGAAACTGTCCTTTGTGTTTGAAATTTCAGTGCAATGCTGCAAAATGTTTGTCTTTATAAATTAAACGTCTTTTTTCTGTGTAAAATTGTATATGCATGTCATATGTTTTTTATGTTTTTTTGTATTTGTATCTGCCTCTGCTTTTCTTTAAAAATAAACAAATTACAAAAAAAAACTTATCCTGGGTTCAAAAATTTGAAAAAAATAAAGACAGATTATATTTAAGATGTATTGGTTTTATTAACTTCGATAACACTGTATATGTTGTTAATTTCACAAATTTCTAGTGTGAGTGATCGTTGTTTAACGCCAACTCACCAATATACAGCTATATCACAGTGAGAACAAGTAAATTTTCAATGAAATGATGACGTCCGCTTTGTACAAGACCAACACACTTAGTTGGATTTTAATAGTGCTAGTTCACTGAAACAACAGTCCGCGGGTAGACATGTCGACCCACTCAGACACAATATCCTGATTCCAAGCCAACCAGTCTTTGCTCTTTCTCCTTTATGCCGTGTGCTTAGCGGAGAAACAACAAATACAAATTTAATAGTCTTTGGTTTGACCCGATTGGAGCTTGAACCCATGATCTAATGCACTCAAGGTGAGCACCCTAACCATTCCACCAACAATGTGGTCGCAACTTTCTAATAACTTTCTACAATTACCTTGTGCCCGAGGAGAATACATATTTTTATAGTAGTAAATACTTTCTACAATTACCTTGTGCCCGAGGAGAATACATATTTTTATAGTAGTAAATACTTTCTACATTTACCTTGTGCCCGAGGAGAATACATATTTTTATAGTAGTAAATATTTTCTACATTTACCTTGAGCCCGAGGAGAATACATATTTTTATAGCAGTAAATACTTTCTACAATTACCTTGTGCCCGAGGAGAATACATATTTTTATAGTAGTAAATACTTTCTACATTTACCTTGTGCCCGAGGAGAATACATATTTTTATAGTAGTAAATACTTTCTACATTTACCTTGAGCCCGAGGAGAATACATATTTTTATAGTAGTAAATACTTTCTACAATTACCTTGTGCCCGAGGAGAATACATATTTTTATAGTAGTAAATACTTTCTACAATTACCTTGTGCCCGAGGAGAATACATATTTTTATAGTAGTAAATACTTTCTACATTTACCTTGAGCCCGAGGAGAATACATATTTTTATAGTAGTAAATACTTTCTACAATTACCTTGTGCCCGAGGAGAATACATATTTCTATAGTAGTAAATACTTTCTACAATTACCTTGTGCCCGAGGAGAATACATATTTTTATAGTAGTAAATACTTTCTACATTTACCTTGAGCCCGAGGAGAATACATATTTCTATAGTAGTAAATACTTTCTACAATTACCTTGTACCCGAGGAGAATACATATTTCTATAGTAGTAAATACTTTCTACAATTGCCTTGTGCCCGAGGAGAATACATATTTCTATAGTAGTAAATACTTTCTACAATTACCTTGTGCCCGAGGAGAATACATATTTCTATAGTAGTAAATACTTTCTACAATTACCTTGTGCCCGAGGAGAATACATATTTTTATAGTAGTAAATACTTTCTACATTTACCTTGTGCCCGAGGAGAATACATATTTCTATAGTAGTAAATACTTTCTACAATTGCCTTGTGCCCGAGGAGAATACATATTTCTATAGTAGTAAATACTTTCTACAATTACCTTGTACCCGAGGAGAATACATATTTTTATAGTAGTAAATACTTTCTACAATTACCTTGTGCCCGAGGAGAATACATATTTTTATAGTAGTAAATACTTTCTACAATTGCCTTGTGCCCGAGGAGAATACATATTTCTATAGTAGTAAATACTTTCTACAATTACCTTGTGCCCGAGGAGAATACATATTTCTATAGTAGTAAATACTTTCTACAATTACCTTGTGCCCGAGGAGAATACATATTTTTATAGTAGTAAATACTTTCTACATTTACCTTGTGCCCGAGGAGAATACATATTTCTATAGTAGTAAATACTTTCTACAATTGCCTTGTGCCCGAGGAGAATACATATTTCTATAGTAGTAAATACTTTCTACAATTACCTTGTACCCGAGGAGAATACATATTTCTATAGTAGTAAATACTTTCTACAATTACCTTGTGCCCGAGGAGAATACATATTTTTATAGTAGTAAATACTTTCTACATTTACCTTGTGCCCGAGGAGAATACATATTTCTATAGTAGTAAATACTTTCTACAATTGCCTTGTGCCCGAGGAGAATACATATTTCTATAGTAGTAAATACTTTCTACAATTACCTTGTACCCGAGGAGAATACATATTTCTATAGTAGTAAATACTTTCTACAATTACCTTGTGCCCGAGGAGAATATCTATTTATATAGTAGTAAATACTTTCTACAATTACCTTGTGCCCGAGGAGAATACATATTTTTATAGTAGTAAATACTTTCTACATTTACCTTGTGCCCGAGGAGAATACATATTTTCATAGTAGTAAATACTTTCTACAATTACCTTGTGCCCGAGGAGAATACATATTTTTATAGTAGTAAATACTTTCTACAATTGCCTTGTGCCCGAGGAGAATACATATTTTTATAGTAGTAAATATTTTCTACATTTACCTTGAGCCCGAGGAGAATACATATTTTTATAGTAGTAAATACTTTCTACAATTACCTTGTGCCCGAGGAGAATACATATTTTTATAGTAGTAAATACTTTCTACAATTACCTTGTGCCCGAGGAGAATACATATTTCTATAGTAGTAAATACTTTCTACAATTGCCTTGTGCCCGAGGAGAATACATATTTCTATAGTAGTAAATACTTTCTACAATTACCTTGTGCCCGAGGAGAATACATATTTTTATAGTAGTAAATACTTTCTACAATTACCTTGAGCCCGAGGAGAATACATATTTTTATAGTAGTAAATACTTTCTACAATTACCTTGTGCCCGAGGAGAATACATATTTTTATAGTAGTAAATACTTTCTACAATTGCCTTGTGCCCGAGGAGAATACATATTTTTATAGTAGTAAATATTTTCTACATTTACCTTGAGCCCGAGGAGAATACATATTTTTATAGTAGTAAATACTTTCTACAATTACCTTGTGCCCGAGGAGAATACATATTTATATAGTAGTAAATACTTTCTACAATTACCTTGTGCCCGAGGAGAATACATATTTTTATAGTAGTAAATACTTTCTACAATTACCTTGTGCCCGAGGAGAATACATATTTTTATAGTAGTAAATACTTTCTACAATTACCTTGTGCCCGAGGAGAATACATATTTTTATAGTAGTAAATACTTTCTACAATTACCTTGTGCCCGAGGAGAATACATATTTCTATAGTAGTAAATACTTTCTACAATTACCTTGTGCCCGAGGAGAATACATATTTTTATAGTAGTAAATACTTTCTACAATTACCTTGTGCCCGAGGAGAATACATATTTTTATAGCAGTAAATACTTTCTACAATTACCTTGTGCCCGAGGAGAATACATATTTATATAGTAGTAAATACTTTCTACAATTACCTTGTGCCCGAGGAGAATACATATTTATATAGTAGTAAATACTTTCTACAATTACCTTGTGCCCGAGGAGAATACATATTTATATAGTAGTAAATACTTTCTACAATTACCTTGTGCCCGAGGAGAATACATATTTATATAGTAGTAAATACTTTCTACAATTACCTTGTGCCCGAGGAGAATACATATTTATATAGTAGTAAATACTTTCTACAATTACCTTGTGCCCGAGGAGAATACATATTTTTATAGTAGTAAATACTTTCTACAATTACCTTGTGCCCGAGGAGAATACATATTTCTATAGTAGTAAATACTTTCTACAATTACCTTGTGCCCGAGGAGAATACATATTTCTATAGTAGTAAATACTTTCTACAATTACCTTGTGCCCGAGGAGAATACATATTTTTATAGTAGTAAATACTTTCTACAATTACCTTGAGCCCGAGGAGAATACATATTTATATAGTAGTAAATACTTTCTACAATTACCTTGTGCCCGAGGAGAATACATATTTCTATAGTAGTAAATACTTTCTACAATTACCTTGTGCCCGAGGAGAATACATATTTCTATAGTAGTAAATACTTTCTACAATTACCTTGTGCCCGAGGAGAATACATATTTTTATAGTAGTAAATACTTTCTACAATTACCTTGAGCCCGAGGAGAATACATATTTATATAGTAGTAAATAATTTCTACAATTACCTTGTGCCCGAGGAGAATACATATTTTTATAGTAGTAAATACTTTCTACAATTACCTTGTGCCCGAGGAGAATACATATTTTTATAGTAGTAAATACTTTCTACAATTACCTTGAGCCCGAGGAGAATACATATTTATATAGTAGTAAATACTTTCTACAATTACCTTGTGCCCGAGGAGAATACATATTTCTATAGTAGTAAATACTTTCTACATTTACCTTGTGCCCGAGGAGAATACATATTTCTATAGTAGTAAATACTTTCTACAATTGCCTTGTGCCCGAGGAGAATACATATTTTTATAGTAGTAAATACTTTCTACAATTACCTTGTGCCCGAGGAGAATACATATTCTTATAGTAGTAAATACAAGCATCTTTTAGAATACAATATCGTTTCTGCCATGTCTTTGTTGTTCTTCCACATTTCAGTAAATTTCCTGAACATTCAGATTTTCTGATTTCAAGAGCAGGTAATCCAACATTATGACTCGTAACGTCCATCCATGAATCTTTCTGGAAATAAAAGAGCAATCACAATAATATAACCAACTTTATATGTAGATGTCAAAACAAAAATACCAGCTATTCTTGTGTGGTTTTATGAGGGAATTACTTTACATGTAAATACACTTTGATAAATATATCTTTTTTCAGATATGCTTGCTCTATAACATATTGTTACATCCAGGCTTCAATTAAATGTTTAGCACATCATAGACTGATAATACCATATGTGCTTAAATTATGAAAAGAAAGCTTAAGCAGAATAGTGATGGTTAACAATTCCACCAATATCAACAAAACGAACAATCACCTCTCACCTTAATTCACCATTTAACAACTGATATCACATTCACGTTTATCAAAACATATTTCCTAGTAGAAGATGCAGACTTGTAGGTTGCATTACTTGAAGAGATAGATGGACAAAATATATACCAGATAGACAGATGGACGGAAGAGCAGACAAACAAATAGACAAACAAACAACAATGGTAAAAACAATAAAATCTGGACCAGCCTGACAATGGTAAAAACAACAAAATCTGGACCAGCCTGACAATGGTAAAAACAACAAAATCTGGACCAGCCTGACAATGGTAAAAACAATAAAAATCTAGACCAGCCTGACAATGGTAAAAACAACAAAATCTGGACCAGCCTGACAATGGTAAAAACAATAAAATCTGGACCAGCCTGAAAATGGTAAAAACAACAAAATCTGGACCAGCCTGACAATGGTAAAAACAATCAAATCTGGACCAGCCTGACAATGGTAAAAACAACAAAATCTGGACCAGCCTGACAATGGTAAAAACAATAAAATCTGGACCAGCCTAACAATGGTAAAAACAACAAAATGTGGACCAGCCTGACAATGATAAAAACAATAAAATCTGGACCAGCCTGACAATGGTAAAAACAATAAAATCTGGACCAGCCTAACAATGGTAAACACAACTAAATCTGGACCAGCCTGACAATGGTAAAAACAACCAAATCTGGACCAGCCTGACAATGGTAAAAACAATAAAATCTGGACCAGCCTGACAATGGTAAAAACAATAAAATCTGGACCAGCCTGACAATGGTAAAAACAATCAAATCTGGACCAGCCTGACAATGGTAAAAACAATCAAATCTGGACCAGCCTGACAATGGTAAAAACAATAAAATCTGGACCAGCCTGACAATGGTAAAAACAACAAAATCTGGACCAGCCTGACAATGGTAAAAACAACAAAATCTGGACCAGCCTGACAATGGTAAAAACAATAAAATCTAGACCAGCCTGACAATGGTAAAAACAACAAAATCTGGACCAGCCTGACAATGGTAAAAACAATCAAATCTGGACCAGCCTGAAAATGGTAAAAACAACAAAATCTGGACCAGCCTGACAATGGTAAGAACAATCAAATCTGGACCAGCCTGACAATGGTAAAAACAATAAAATCTGGACCAGCCTGACAATGGTAAAAACAATAAAATCTGGACCAGCCTGACAATGGTAAAAACAATAAAATCTGAACCAGCCTGACAATGGTAAAAACAATAAAATCTGGACCAGCCTGACAATGGTAAAAACAATAAAATCTGGACCAGCCTAACAATGGTAAAAACAACAAAATCTGGACCAGCCTGACAATGATAAAAACAATAAAATCTGGACCAGCCTGACAATGGTAAAAACAATAAAATCTGGACCAGCCTAACAATGGTAAACACAACTAAATCTGGACCAGCCTGACAATGGTAAAAACAACCAAATCTGGACCAGCCTGACAATGGTAAAAACAATAAAATCTGGACCAGCCTGACAATGGTAAAAACAATCAAATCTGGACCAGCCTGACAATGGTAAAAACAATCAAATCTGGACCAGCCTGACAATGGTAAAAACAATAAAATCTGGACCAGCCTGACAATGGTAAAAACAATAAAATCTGGACCAGCTGACAATGGTAAAAACAACCAAATCTGGACCAGCCTGACAATGATAAAAACAATAAAATCTGGACCAGCCTGACAATGGCAAAAACAACAAAATCTGGACCAGCCTGACAATGGTAAAAACAACAAAATCTGGACCAGCCTGACAATGATAAAAACAATAAAATCAGGACCAGCCTGACAATGATAAAAACAACAAAATCTGGACCAGCCTGACAATGATAAAAACAACAAAATCTGGACCAGCCTGACAATGGTAAAAACAACAAAATCTGGACCAGACTGACAATGGTAAAAACAACAAAATCTGGACCAGCCTGACAATGGTAAAAACAACAAAATCTGGACCAGCCTGACTGATAAAAACAATAAAATCTGGACCAGCCTGACAATGGTAAAAACAACAAAATCTGGACCAGCCTGACAATGGTAAAAACAACCAAATCTGGACCAGCCTGACAATGGTAAAAACAACAAAATCTGGACCAGCCTGACAATGGTAAAAACAACAAAATCTGGAGCAGCCTGACAATGGTAAAAACAACAAAATCTGGACCAGCCTGACAATGGTAAAAACAACAAAATCTGGACCAGCCTGACAATGGTAAAAACAACAAAATCTGGACCAGTCTGACAATGATAAAAACAACAAAATCTGGACCAGCCTGACAATGGTAAAAACAACAAAATATGGAGGGCTTTTGTGCTGTTTCCAAATTCAATGACAAAATCCTTATTTTTCCAATTCTTGGATGTTTAACTAGTAAAATACTAATTTTTCCCATTTTTCTAGATTTTATGTACACATATGTCTATGATGAGTAGATTATCTTACCCTTTTCTTGGAAGTCATCGAGGCTTCATTCATTGAAACAACCCATCTGAAACAGTAAAACATTTTCATTTTACATCATATAATTTAGAAGGGTCCGGGTGGCTCAATGAGTTAGATAGTTGGATTACCTAACAACTCATACAAGTCTATCACCAATACGGCATGGGTTCGTACCCGCCTGTGTAAATTACGAAAAAGGGTGCACTCGACTCGCAGCCGCAAGTGATTAAGTTTGCCCATGGTGGGTGGTTCTCTCTGAGTACTCTGGCTTCTTCCACCACTAAAACTGGTCGCCATAATATAGCTGAAATATTACTGAAAGTGGCATTAAACACAATAAATCAATCAATCAATCGATCAGATAATTTAGCCCCTCTATCAATTAGAATTCAAAATGCTTGGAATACAACATACATATTAAAAAAAATATATATATCATCTCTCTTGTTGTAATTTGTTGTTCTTAATCGGCCATTACTGTCAACTTGTATGTGTATGTCAAGCTAATAACCTAGCTGTCTAAACATCAGAATTTAGAAATACAAATGAAAAATTATAAATAAAGAATGAGGAATTTATAAATAAAAAAATGGAGAATTTAGGAATTAAAGTTGGAATTTTAGGAATTTTGACACTAATGGCTCTCCATATTTCTCCCCACTGTGTCTCTCAAATCAGTCAAATGCGTTCACTTCTTCTTAATTATATCTATAGCTTTACATATAGGTGAACTTCCCCGATTTTGACGATCCTGTTTAGGCCCTTTGGTTTACTTGCTCCAAAAACCTTTAAAATTATTTGGTTTTCCAACCTTTCAACTTTGAGCGTACTTGATAAAGGTTATTCCAGAAACGGGTCATGCGCACTAAATTTGACATCTATGTTTTATATTACACTTACTTGGCCATTTCTTCTCTACTATCAACACTAAAGAAATATGTCTTAGCTCCGTATTTTTCAGCTTTAAAGCAGTTATCTTTACTGCTGTCCACATGTCTTGATACCGTGTAGTTAAACATTGGTATGGCACCCAATGGGTCAACGTCCTAAAAATACATTTATTCATGTCAATAGAAATACTGGAGTGTAATAGAATATAGCATATACATAGTCAAAATTTGTTTGCAAAACTCACCGATATTATACAGGAGAAATGTACTCCATCAAAAATGTACTGATCAAATTTCTGTTAATCTGTAATTGTATGTGAATCTTCATATAGTAATAAGCAAGGATGTAAAAAAATGAGTTACCAGTTGAAACTTTTTGATAGAAATATTCTAGGTCAAAAATGGCAATAACAATAAGATCTGATTAAACTGCTGTAATGATATGCAAATCCTCATATCATATAATTATGCAAAGAGTTGAGGATTTCCTATTAAAATATAGGAGGAATTGAACATAACATGTGTGATAGGCCGACAGGAGAAAAACAATATGTCTCCCCCCAGAAGGTTGGAGTGGGGAGAGGTACATAATTACATAGAACAGATTTATTCGTACTTTTGAGTTGTGCAAGAAAACTACTTATCAAATTTCCATATAATGAGCTTCAACTTTATCTGCAATTTTGTCAGTCAGTGTGATTTCACGAAAATATGTCTTAGCAAAGATATTCTTCATTCTAAAACAACAAAACTATTACTATTAACAACTTTGGTCTTACCACTTGTGTTTTGAAGTAATAAAGACAATTATCCTGTCGTAGTACACAGTAACGTTTCTTCCAGGATCGTAGAAATGTAGAATCTTTCTGTTTATACAGGTACCCTGATATGACTGGTTTCTGCATGTCTCTGATGTAATGGAGATCAGTAGTAGCTACTTCTACCTGTAAAGTCCTCTTCCCTGAATTGATGGCTGAAATAACAGTGAAATGTTTATATATTACATACATTATTGGATAGAATTGGTGAAATGCCTACGATATATAAGTTTTAAGATAAACACATTTATCTAAAGAATAGAGTAGTATTATACACTACAGGTTGAACAATGATAGAAATAGAAATAGAAATACTTTATTAAACCAATTAAGGACCCTTGCGGGTTTATAATTTGATACAATGATTACAATGATTAGAATACATAACACAAATTAAATTGATGAATTATAATAGTGATTTACCAGGAGGGAAGCAGGTGACCAAGGGAGATAAAAAAAAATTACCGTTATATAGTATATGGATTATTCCCCTTAATACATACATTATATTACAAGAAAAATAGGTGATAAATACATATTATCGTGGGTTTGTTTTGCGAAAATGGATTTCTCAGAGCAATTTCACATCAAAGGAGAAGTCTGAGATCTGATAGGCAAAGAAAAGTCCATATCTAAAACATATAAACAATAAACGATAGTATGTTTATCAATAATTTATCTAGATGATGTCAGTGACATCAATATAACGTCACATTATTAGGCCAAATAAAATAAAAGTTCTGGTTCTCAGACAACGCCGCCCCCTCAAAATTTCAGTCGATGAGATGTTTTTATTAGCGAACAGAAAAAAAATCGCTACCGTGCCGTATTTTTGAAGAAAACAAAAATTGAAGAAAACAAAAATTCAAATTTACTGCCAAATTTAAGTTTTCAAGCGTGCCGGTGACGTGGACGAGTTTTGACAAATGTTTAAATGACTGATCAAACGAAAACAAAATGGTAAAAATTCAGCATGGCTACGAGTGAAAACACTGTCCTCGTCAGTTTTAATGTACAGTTACGTTCCAAACAAACAGTTCCGTGGACTATCCTGCCTGTTGACAGAACAATGACAGTTGCAGAGTTATGTAAGAGTATATTCGTGGGTGATTTTACGGACATAAAAGAGGTTGGAGAAAACAACAACCCTTTCGTTAATTTTGACCTGAAGTATGAGGTGTCTGTTGGAAAATCCAAATCTCTCCAAGTAAACACTATTGTGTTGTTTGCTTGCCAAAATAGTAGAATTGAACTGGTTTGCGTTATGTTTTTAAGTCGCTGAAAATAAAAACAAAATATAAAAGCCCTTCCCATTGTTGGATTGGAAATAAAAACAAAAAATAAAAACCCTACCTACCTTGCCCTTTTTTTTAAATCCATTGTCTGAGAACCAGAACATTTTTTTTAGATGGCCTTACACATAGAAATCAACAGTAATATATTTGCATCACGCTAGTTGCTTAATAATAGGTATTGTGGTGTGTAAAGACCCAAAGGAAAAATTTACACATCATGGACGATAAAAACGTAGATATCATATAATAACAAGGTAGATATCATATGATAACAAGGTAGATATCATATGATAACAAGGTAGATATCATATGATAACAAGGTAGATATCATATGATAACAAAGTAGATGTCATATGATAACAAGGTAGATGTCATATTGTTTCTGGAATAACCTTCATTAGGTACGCTCAATATTGAAAGATTGGAAAGCTAAATAACATAAAAGTATTTGGGAGCAATAAAACCAAAGGGCCAAAACAGGATAGCAAAAATTAGCTAAGGTCTTTATATTACAAGGGAGATAACTGATACATACTTTGCTGTACAAGGGAGATAATACTGTCATGGTCTGCTTCTAGAACTGACACACCATTGATTGTTAATAAGATCTGACCTTCTTTTATTCCTGCTCTAGATGCTGGACTATCTACAATTATAAAAATAATACATCTAGAAGCTGGACTATCTACAATTATAAAAATAATACATCTAGATGCTGGACTATCTACAATTATAAAAATAATACATCTAGAAGCTGGACTTTTTACAATTATAAAGTAATAGGTTTTGGTTTTATTGTGTTTAACACCACTTTCTTTCAACAATATTTCAGATATATCGTGGCGGTCAGTTTCATTGGCGGAGGAAACCAGAGTACCCGGAGAAAACCACTGACCTGTCGTAGGTCAATGACAAATTTTATCACACAATGTTGAACACCTCGCCCTGAGCAGGATTCGAACTCACAACATCAGTAGTGATAGGCACTGATTGCATAGGTAGTTGTAAATCCAAATACCATACGATCATGGCCATGACAGCCCTTATATATATAAATATATCTGTAACAAAAATCCCCTCGGTACATGAATATACCCACTGTTCCGAAATAGATAAAAAAAATCATGTGATAACGGGAAGATGTGTAGCAACATTATCTATGGCAGTCCTCACGATGAGCACCGAAACTCCAGCCCAAGACCAGTAAAACTTTGCTCGGACAAGTAAATTTTTCAGTTTTTATTTAGATATATAAACACAAAATAAATTCAAGAATTTGACTTGGACTAGTAAATTAAAATTTTCATTTTGAGGACTGCTATGGTAAGATACTTAATATAAACATGATACAGATCCTGGATCGTATAAGTTTTTAATATGTACCAAACGCAAACGAAACGAACGAACGCTTCACACTCACGATACGAAAAACTCACGATACACGAAACGAACGCACGATACACGAACGAAAGAACGAAATGAAACGAACAAACTATACGAAAAATGCAAACGAACTAACGCACGATGCACGAAACGAACGAATGATACACGAAACAAACGCACGATACACGAACGAACGAATCATTGGAGCGTAACCATATATTATTCAATGACAATCGATCCTGGTTCTGTAGAAGTACAATATAGCATCGTGTTATTATTTGTATGATTTTTGTGCAAATTGATGTGATTAACTAATCTTATATTTTATACGCAATTGATAACAGATATATATAAATGATAAATTAGTCGGTAAAGTAATAGGATAATGCAATTTATATTAAATAGTTTATATTATCAATATATTTATGATTAAATTTTAAATCTCATATATTTGACTTCCAAATATGACTTTATATTTATATAATTATATAATTATACAGAATTTATATTCATATAATTATTCGGATTCTGTATTGACAACCAGACAGGTGTATCAGTTATTTTCCCGGTCAAGCTGTCCAAGAGGTATGTGGCTTCAAAAGGTCATATAATTGTTAATTAGGAAGCAATTAAGAGTTGACATTTCACACCTGCAATGCACGTATTTCCCAGATTAAACTGCCAGAGACGTTTGTTTACATACATGTAGATGTTACACATGTAGATGATTTCTTGTTTATTTGTCCGTAGAGTAAATTATAGAAAAAATGCATTTATTAAATATGCTTTCCCTTAAAACAATTAATAAAATAGTCCAGTCTGGTAACATCGCACACCCTCTAACTTTGCGCATATGCCCGTTTGAATGCTTCCAATGGGTATATATTTTAATTGTGTTTATGAATTGTTAATGCACAATTTATTTTGTTTTTAACTCGTGTATCGTGTATCGTTCATTCGTTCGTTTCGTGTATCATTCGTTCGTTCGTTACGTGTATCGTTCGCTCGTATTTCGTTTCGTGCGTTCGTCTAATTAAACTGACGAATGAAACGAACGATACACGAAACGAACGAACCAATTACACGAACGAAATGCAAACGAACGGAAAACGAACGAACGATACACGAAAACGAAACGAACGAAAAATGCAAACGATACGAAATATCTGTTAACTTAAACGATCCAGGATCTGTAAATGATTGTTTGTAATCAACTTTTATATAAATGTCATGTTTTTAATACCACTTTAAAGAGCTAGACATATATAACAAAAATCTTGTGTGTTACAAAATTACATACACCCAGAATTCAGACTTACACAAGCATGAACCTCATCAGTATTGTAATGGTTAGCATATTCACTTCCAAGTGTGGTAGTCATGGCTTTGAGCCTAGATCGGGTCAAACCAAAAACTATAAAATGGTATTTGTTGCTTCTCCGCTAAGCATACAGCATTAAGGAGAAAGAACAAAGACTGGTTGGCTCGGAATCAGGATAATGTGTTCGAGGTGGCCAACATGTCTATCCACGAACTGTTGTTTCAAAATCCAACTCAGCGCGTTGGTCTAGTACAAAGTGGACCCCATCATCATCTCCTTGAAAACAAGATATGATTATAATCTAACGATTATGAAGTCTCCCAAACTGGCCACTGACAACCGGTTTAAAAAATAAATTAAAAGCTACCTTTGAAATCGAACAATGTTGAATTTTTGCGGTATTGTGGCGGCCATTTTGAAAATGGCGACCTGTAGAAAGTTTTCAATGTCGGCAATCAATTCAGGACGTTGAAATCGAACAATGTTGAATTTGTGCGGTATTGTGGCGGCCATTTTGAAAATGGTGACCGGTAGAAATTTTTCAATGTCAGGAATCAAAATCATACCCACATATGAAATGGCGTTGAAATCGGACAATGTTGAATTTGTGCGATATTGTGGCAGCCATTTTGAAAATGGTGACCGGTAGAAATTTTTCAATGTTGGCAATCAATTTGGGACATCATTATCTACCCACATATCAAATTTTGATGATATCGGACAATGTTGAATTTTTGCGGTATTGTTGTGGCCATTTTGAAAATGGCGACCGGTAGAAATTTTTCAATGTTGGGAATCAATTCGGGACATCATTATCTACCCACATATCAAATTTTGATGATATCGGGCAATGATGAATTTTTACCTCCCATTTTTATACCGTGTTTTGGCAGCCATTTTCAAAATTTTTAAAACGCATAATTGCTCCTCTTATGGTGACCTATCACTATGTCAAATTTTATGTCTCTATCATTATCTATTTAGAAGTAATCAACATTAATGTACGAAATTTCAACTTTCCCATAGGATTCTATAGTAACCCCCACCCCCTTTGAACCCCTCAAAATATGACTTTGACCCCGTTTACCACAAAGCTGAAAACTTTAAGATCAACTAGAAACATATATCTATAACTCCACCAAGTTTCATGAAATTCTGTCCAGTAGTTCCTGAGATCTACCATGGACAAGTTCATGGTCCGCGGAAAGAAAGAAAGGAGAAGAATAATAATAATAATAATAATAATAATAAGAAACGGAGCAAAAACAATAAGTCTCCCAAACTTTGTTTGGGAGACTTAACTAATTAACGTGTTCTAGACATAATATAGCTGAAAATTGTGCTAAAAAACAATCACTCACAAGTATTCCTAAGATGTTACTTTATTTGTTATTTTTATCACGATTCAGATGAAGAGAATATGTTGCCGACAGCCCACCCAGAATTCACCTTACTATAAACAAAGCTCAACTTCATCAGTGCAGCTCCGCTAAAAATAGAATACCTTTGTCTATGCCTGTTACGATGACTGGATGTGTATCTAAGATATGCAAACCAAATCCTTTATCTCCCGATTTCTTCTCCAAAGTTACAATTTTTTCATTTTCTACAAAAATAAAAAGAACAATGCATAGTGAAATAAATATAATCTGACAAAATAATATGCTGAATAAGCATCTTCATATTAACATCCGGACACAACTCAATCTAATCATTCGTCCTTTTAACTTTAGTATTCTCTTCATAAAATTGTAGATGCATATATATCGCTATTTTGTTTATTTTCCCTTTGATGTTTAAAACCAATATATTTCATATCACGTAAGCGCTGAGATGATTCCAATTATCGCTAATTGCTAAGCATCGTCAAGGAAGCACGTAGTAATATCGCTGTTATTTAATATGACGTTATAATGATGTCACATTACCAAATCCTTAATAAACATACTATCATAGCGATAAACTAATTAAAGATGTTTTTTAAAACTCGAGGACGTTTCTCAGTCATCTCTCATCTCAGGGGCTTCGCCCTTCAATGAGAGATGACTTGACTTCGCCCTTCGATGAGAGATGACTGAGAAACGTCATCTTGTTTTAAAAATCATCATTAATCACTTAGTATCTAATTTAGCACGCATATAAATTTTCTGGTGAAACCTTCATCTGAGGTAGGGTCAAAGTCAAAAGAAAGCCAAATAAATTAAACGTCCTTGGAACAGGGATGATTCTGGTTAGAAAATAAAATAAAAGGAAATCAATGAAAAATAGCTGAAACTATCTACACCACCTTACAAATGGTCTATTTTTAACCTGTTCTGACTGTGTCCAGCAACTTTTGTCAATTTCTCTCCAGAGGAAAATAGCTGAAATCAGTTAAATAACTGACAAAAATCATTCCTGTTGGAAGCAATACGTCTTAAAAAAGGACTACTACCATACAAATTGCTGTCATGGTAACGCTAAAAATAGTTTTGAAGGAGTTACACTATTTACATACATTCAGAATCGTAGCACTTAATGTTTTTTTTTTCTTATATTTTTGACAATCAAAAAAATAGAAAACAAAAAGACTATGAAGAGCTACTGTTCCCCTTCTAATTATTTACATACTCAGGCCTTTCAATAAGGGATGGTACCAGGTACTTTTACCCATCTAAAATGGTCTTTGGTATCTCTTGATTTTAAAGAGTGTTGTATAAGGGACCGACCATTTAACTTGCAGGGGGGTTATGGTTTTTTGTTTCGTTAGAATATTATTTTTTTTGTCGCGCAAAGTGCGCATTTTTTTTCCGAATTTAACATTAGGTTATATGACAAAAACTCTGAATCAAATTTTTTTTTTTTCCTCCACCAAAATCAGAATATTTTTTTCAGCAACATTGGGAATCAGAATATTTTTTTAGAAAAAAACCATAACCCTCCCCTTCAAGTTAAATGGTCATTCCCTAAGATGTTCATGAAAATTATTTAAATTTTAATAAAAAGTATTGCCTGTAAATAGTGAAGGACTGGTAGACTTATATTGAAAGCCTTGCATACACAAAATGATTACACAAATGTACAAACCAAACACTCTACAGGACATTCGTTCATATTCCTGCTGACTGTCATTCCTCTGTACAAAACATTTTCGCCTAGATTGGAAACTGCGTTTAAATTCACTTTCTGATGCTGTAGTAGTGTTAGAGTCTGTACGCTTATGGCTGTGAATTACACTGTTATTTTCTAATTTATTCTGGAGAAAAACATCATCTGAAATACAGAAAAAAAAATGTACATATATGTAAAATGACCATTGGCAAAAATATGTGCTTTAATTAATGCAAATTCCCCAGAAATGAAATACAGGTAATATTGTCAATAAATTTATTAATTTTTTACTGTTTTGAAAACTTTTCATGCACAAATGTGTTTACGAAGGTGAGGTTTAAATAAGATTTAGTTTATGGTTTATAACTGATATATCTTATGGTCTGTACTCGAAGGTCTTGTGATCATAGAGGCAGATATATTTATAGTGATACTGATATATCTTTTGGTCTGTTTAATCTATTTACTTATCTTGATATATCTTTTGGTCTGTTTAATCTATTTACTTATCTTGATATATCTTTTGGTCTGTTTAATCTATTTACTTATCTTGATATGTCTTTTGTTCTGTTTAATCTATTTACTTATCTTGATATATCTTTTGGTCTGTTTAATCTATTTACTTATCTTGATATGTCTTTTGTTCTGTTTAATCTATTTACTTATCTTGATATATCTTTTGGTCTGTTTAATCTATTTACTTATCTTGATATATCTTTTGGTCTGTTTAATCTATTTACTTATCTTGATATATCTTTTGGTCTGTTTAATCTATTTACTTATCTTGATATATCTTTTGGTCTGTTTAATCTATTTACTTATCTTGATATGTCTTTTCTTCTGTTTAATCTATTTACTTATCTTGATATATCTTTTGTTGTTTAATCTATTTACTTATCTTGATATATCTTTTGGTCTGTTTAATCTATTTACTTATCTTGATATATCTTTTGGTCTGTTTAATCTATTTACTTATCTTGATATATCTTTTGGTCTGTTTAATCTATTTACTTATCTTGATATATCTTTTGGTCTGTTTAATCTATTTACTTATCTTGATATATCTTTTGGTCTGTTTAATCTATTTACTTATCTTGATATGTCTTTTCTTCTGTTTAATCTATTTACTTATCTTGATATATCTTTTGGTCTGTTTAATCTATTTACTTATCTTGATATATCTTTTGGTCTGTTTAATCTATTTACTTATCTTGATATATCTTTTGGTCTGTTTAATCTATTTACATATCTTTATATATCTTTTGGTCTGTTTAATCTATTTACTTATCTTGATATATCTTTTGGTCTGTTTAATCTATTTACTTATCTTGATATATCTTTTAGTCTGTTTAATCTATTTACTTATCTTGATATATCTTGTGGTCTGTTTAATCTATTTACTTATCTTGATATGTCTTTTGTTCTGTTTAATCTATTTACTTATCTTGATATATCTTTTGTTCTGTTTAATCTATTTACTTATCTTGATATATCTTTTGGTCTGTTTAATCTATTTACTTATCTTGATATATCTTTTGGTCTGCTTAATCTATTTACTTATCTTGATATGTCTTTTGTTCTGTTTAATCTATTTACTTATCTTGATATATCTTTTGGTCTGTTTAATCTATTTACTTATCTTGATATATCTTTTGGTCTGTTTAATCTATTTACTTATCTTGATATGACTTTTGGTCTGTTTAATCTATTTACTTATCTTGATATATCTTTTGGTCTGTTTAATCTATTTACTTATCTTGATATATCTTTTGGTCTGTTTAATCTATTTACTTATCTTGATATGTCTTTTGGTCTGTTTAATCTATTTACTTATCTTGATATATCTTTTGTTCTGTTTAATCTATTTACTTATCTTGATATATCTTTTGGTCTGTTTAATCTATTTACTTATCTTGATATATCTTTTGGTCTGTTTAATCTATTTACTTATCTTGATATATCTTTTGGTCTGTTTAATCTATTTACTTATCTTGATATGTCTTTTCGTCTGTTTAATCTATTTACTTATCTTGATATATCTTTTGGTCTGTTTAATCTATTTACTTATCTTGATATATCTTTTGTTCTGTTTAATCTATTTACTTATCTTGATATATCTTTTGGTCTGTTTAATCTATTTACTTATCTTGATATATCTTTTGGTCTGTTTAATCTATTTACTTATCTTGATATATCTTTTGGTCTGTTTAATCTATTTACTTATCTTGATATATCTTTTGGTCTGTTTAATCTATTTACTTATCTTGATATATCTTTTGGTCTGTTTAATCTATTTACTTATCTTGATATATCTTTTGGTCTGTTTAATCTATTTACTTATCTTGATATGTCTTTTCGTCTGTTTAATCTATTTACTTATCTTGATATATCTTTTGGTCTGTTTAATCTATTTACTTATCTTGATATATCTTTTGTTCTGTTTAATCTATTTACTTATCTTGATATGTCTTTTCTTCTGTTTAATCTATTTACTTATCTTGATATGTCTTTTCGTCTGTTTAATCTATTTACTTATCTTGATATATCTTTTGTTCTGTTTAATCTATTTACTTATCTTGATATATCTTGTGGTCTGTTTAATCTATTTACTTATCTTGATATATCTTTTCTTCTGTTTAATCTATTTACTTATCTTGATATATCTTTTGGTCTGTTTAATCTATTTACTTATCTTGATATATCTTGTGGTCTGTTTAATCTATTTACTTATCTTGATATATCTTTTGGTCTGTTTAATCTATTTACTTATCTTGATATATCTTTTGGTCTGTTTAATCTATTTACTTATCTTGATATATCTTTTCTTCTGTTTAATCTATTTACTTATCTTGATATATCTTTTCTTCTGTTTAATCTATTTACTTATCTTGATATATCTTTTGGTCTGTTTAATCTATTTACTTATCTTGATATATCTTTTGGTCTGTTTAATCTATTTACTTATCTTGATATATCTTTTGGTCTGTTTAATCTATTTACTTATCTTGATATATCTTTTGGTCTGTTTAATCTATTTACTTATCTTGATATATCTTTTGGTCTGTTTAATCTATTTACTTATCTTGATATGTCTTTTCGTCTGTTTAATCTATTTACTTATCTTGATATATCTTTTGGTCTGTTTAATCTATTTACTTATCTTGATATATCTTTTGTTCTGTTTAATCTATTTACTTATCTTGATATATCTTTTGGTCTGTTTAATCTATTTACTTATCTTGATATATCTTTTGGGTGATAGTAAGTAACACTCTAAATGTAAAAGAAATTGTGAAGATATAGTTAATAGAACAAAAGATATATCCAAATCACCAAGATAAGTGATACGTCTATCACAGTGATTTATCACGCTATGTATCGGACTGTACTGTACCAAATACAATATATATACGTCATGTATAGCTATCGCTCGGCTATAAAGATTTACCAGTTTTGTTGTTGTCATCGTCGAGATCATTTTCATCAACTTCATCAATAGAATCCTGCATCACAGGCTGGCGATGGTCGTCTATGAAAATCCAACATGATTTTCTAAAACTTTCATTATAAATACCTGTAAAAAATAAGACATTTCAATGAAATTTATTAAAAATTATAGACAATAATTTCAGTACATTCTCTGGTCGTCTATACAAATCCAACAAGACTTCCTAAAACTTTCATTATAAATACCTGTAAAAAATAATAAACTTCACTTAAATTTTATTAAAAATCTTAATCAATAATTTCAGTACATTCTCTTAATTTTCAGCAACCTGTAAATTTGTCACTTTTTAACAATTGTGATCTGCGATTGCTTCACGTTTTTTTTCATTTGCTGTGCATGTCATTATGATAATTTAGCTTTTCTTGAATCACGACTTGTCTTGGATTTACAACTACCTATGCAATCAGTGCCTACTGCCTATCACCACTGATGTTGTGACTTCGAATGATAAAGTTGTCAGTGACTTGCGACAGGACAGTGGTTTTCTCCATCATTAAAACTGACCGTGGCGCTACGATATAACTGAAATATTGTTGAAAGTGGCATTAAACACCGTCAAACAAACAAAACGACTTGTCTTGTATTTCATATAAAGAATAACTGCAGTTGTGAAGATTGAGACAGACATTATCACTAGTATCATATCAAGTCTGATAACAGAAGTTATTGTTTTGTAACAATCATAATGCTTCAAGTTCAAGTTCAACAATTTAAAATAAATATACAGCAATGAGGATTAGGAATGGGACAATCGGGGTAGCAACCATTGACTGGCACTGGAAAAGTATGGAATACTGCGTAGGGACAATAAACAAAAATTAGCCTTTCGCTGCGACTACAATGTGCCTACTGGTTTTTTAATCATCTACAAAAGAGGTGATTAACATAGCAAGGAGCGTGGACCTCTTCAAACATGTTTGTCAGTGACTTGCGGCAGGTCTGTGGGACAATCAAGAGAGACAGCAACTTTTGACTGCCACTGGCACTGGAAAAGAATGGAATGCTGCATAGTGACAATAAAAAAATTCAGCCTTTTGCTGTGAATACTATGTGCCTACTAGTTTTTAAATCTACAAAGAGGCCTTTTTAGGCTTTTATGTAGCAAGGAGTGTGGCACTCTCCAAATATGTTACCTACAATGCAGGGGCGGATCCAAGGGGATTTTTCACACGAAATACCCCAAAAATGTTCGCGCCTCCCTCCGCTCGGCGCAATTTTTTTAAGTGCACCCCCTCTAACTTGAAATCCTGGATCCGCCCCTGCAATGGTTCATCCTCAGGCTTAACCTATTATAATAATAAGGGTAAGGGTTATGTTGTTTAATGCCACTTTCAACAATATTTCAATTATATCGTGGCGGTCAGTTTTATTGGTGGGGGAATCCGGAGTACCCAGAAAAAACCACCCACCTGCTATAGGTCACTGACAAACTTCATCACATAATGTTGTATCAAGTACACCTCGCCATGAGCGGGATTCAAACTAACAACCTTAGTGGTGGCAGGCACTGATTGTATAGGTAGTTGTAAATCCAACTAGCATACAATCATGATCATGACCACGACTCCCCCTATGTAATATGTGACAGATATCAATGCAAAATATGATAACAGCCCTTTGAGCAAGATGAATTCAAAAAATTGATTAGATTCATGCAATTTCATCTTAACATCAAATTCAGCACAATTTGCAAAACATTTGTTCATTACATGTTATAAATCTATAATACAATGTCCCTGTCTTGGAATTTTCTGTACAATTCAATTACCGACACATCTCAACAGAAACATATTACAAAAACCAAAATCTAATAATAACCAGACATTTTTTTTTTCAAAATAATGCTCATATTCAGTTCATTAAATCTTCTTGCCTTAGTATTTTCTACATAATTCATTTATCGACACATTACTCGTGAACAGCTTCACAAAATAATAATAAATATTACACAAATGAGGATATAATTATTTAACCATGCATTTTTTGTGCAAAATAATGTCCATATTTAGTTCATTAAATGTTAAAATCTAAACACAATGCTCCTTCCTGTCTTTGCATTTTCTCTGCCTAATTCATTTATCGACACAGTTCCACATCCCAGGGCTTTCAATATTTTTCAAGTTTATCAGTACTTCACTATTTACCGGTGGTACTTTTTATTCAAATTAAAAAAAAAAATCATGAATATCTTATACAACACTCTTGAAAAATAAGGAGGTACCAAATACCATTAGAGGCGCCCCTTATTGAAAGGCATGCATGCACCGAAAAAACATTACACCAACAAAAATCTAATAATAAAATAAGTAATTTGACCCAGTAAATATTGACAAAAAACTTACCTTTTCATCTGTAACAGAGCAAGAATAGTACAATTTGTGTAATTTAATGTAAATAGGGTGTTTCATTTATTTACCATAAAAGGAGAAATTTTTCCACTTGACTAGTTATTGATATCTTGTAACAGTAATGGTATATAAATATCTTGTACATAATTCTTATTCTGGGACAGGATATACATTTTGCATGAGTGGGAACTTTTCATGAGAAATAAATATTAGGCCAAATAAAATCAGTATTTGGTTCTGTATAATGAAGATAAAAATGAAGACTTAGGGGTATCTTTTTGTCTGGGACAGGATATGAGTGGGTAGTTTTCATGAGAAATAAATATTGGGCCAAATAAAATCTGTATTTGGTTCTGTATAATGAAGATAAAAATGAAGACTTAGGGGTATCTTTTTGTCTGGGACAGGATATGAGTGGGTAGTTTTCATGAGAAATAAATATTGGGCCAAATAAAATCAGTATTTGGTTCTGTATAATGAAGATAAAAATGAAGACTTAGGGGTATCTTTTTGTCTGGGACAGGATATGAGTGGGTAGTTTTCATGAGAAATAAATATTGGGCCAAATAAAATCAGTATTTGGTTCTGTATGATGAAGATAAAAATGAAGACTTAGGGGTATCTTTTTGTCTGGGACAGGATATGAGTGGGTAGTTTTCATGAGAAATAAATATTGGGCCAAATAAAATCAGTATTTGGTTCTGTATAATGAAGATAAAAATGAAGACTTAGGGGTATCTTTTTGTCTGGGACAGGATATGAGTGGGTAGTTTTCATGAGAAATAAATATTGGGCCAAATAAAATCAGTATTTGGTTCTGTATAATGAAGATAAAAATGAAGACTTAGGGGTATCTTTTTGTCTGGTACAGGATATGAGTGGGTAGTTTTCATGAGAAATAAATATTGGGCCAAATAAAATCAGTATTTGGTTCTGTATAATGAAGATAAAAATGAAGACTTAGGGGTATCTTTTTGTCTGGGACAGGATATGAGTGGGTAGTTTTCATGAGAAATAAATATTGGGCCAAATAAAATCTGTGTTTGGTTCTGTATAATAAAGATAACAAGAAATGTGTGCATCACAAAATATGCCTGTCTATATAAATTATCAAACAGTATAATGGTAATGACCCCAAAATAAATAGGGTTCTTCCCCTTCCACAGGGGAATCATGTGGTCAAGTTTGGTAAAGATCCAATATACAGAACAAAAGTTATCGTGCGGAAACGATCCTGTTGTCAAAAATTTTATTTATAGTAATGGTGACCTTGACCTTTGACCTAATGACCCCAAAATAAATACGATTCTTCCCCTTTCAAAAGGGAATCATGTGGCCAAGTTTGGTAAAGATCCGATATACAGAACTAAAGTTATTGTGCAGAAACCTGTGCGGACACCTGTCCGCCATACCCAATCACATAATACGGCCCGTCTCGAGACGGGCGTATAAAAATTGACACGGGGGTGGGGGTATCATATCTTAATAGTTTTTGTCTGGGACAGGATATGAGTGGGTGGTTTTCATGAGAAATAAATATTAGGTCAAATAAAATCTGTGTTTGGTTCTGTATAATGAAGATATAAATACAATTTGGGAGGGGGGGGGGGGGGGGGGGGGTATCATAATCTTAATTGTTTTTTGTCTGGGACAGGATATGAGTGGGTGGTTTTCATGAGAAATAAATATTAGGCCAAATAAAAAATGTTTTGCTTTGACTGGTTCTAGATTATGCAGAAACAAATTTAGACTTGGAAGTACATATATCTGTATAAATTTTGTCTTGAAAAGGATGTGAGTTGGTGCATAAATAAAAGGCAAAAAAATACTCTGTTTGATTCTATACAAAAATGTATAATGCAGATAAAAGATAAGACTTGGAGGTTGCTGCTGAACAATATCTCTAAACTGTCTTTTCAGCCCAAAAAAGAAAAAGAAAAATGAGACCATTAAGAGCTATGACTCCGCAGCTAGACTTGGTGGGTGAGTGAGTGATACACAGGTAACAAGATAATTTATTTTTTCAATGTCACTCTGACTCGATTTCGGAGAAGTTTTTCTAAAGATGAGTAAGTGAGTGAGTGATTGTTGCTTAATGCTAAATGAGCAATTTTTCACCCATATCATGACGAATACAAGATATATTCGATGAGACGATGATGTATACTTTTAAGTAGGCCAACACACTTAGTGACTTACATGTACAATATAGTTTGATTTTCATACTCATAGTGCTAGTTCACTGAAACAAGAGTGTGCAGGTTACGACATGTCACTCCACTCTGACACATTATTTTGATTCTGAGCAAACCAGTCTTTATCTTACTCCTTTATGCTGCGTGCTTTGCGGAGAAGCTACAAATATCATGTTTCTAGTCATTGGTTTGACCCGACAGGGGCTCAAACTCATGGTCTACAGCGCTAGCACTCCAGGTAAGCACGCCAACCATTACACCACCAATGAGATTTATAGACTTGGTAGTATATTATACCAATCTTAATCATTTTTGTCTGGGGCGGTATATGAGATATAAAAAATAACATCTATTTTTGGCCAAATGAAAACTGTGTTTGGATCTTGATAATGCTAACATGGCTGATGAAAACCATCAACCTGCCGCAAGTCACTGACAAACTTTAAGACATAATCTTGTATCGAGTACACCTTGTCATGAGTGCGATTCGATTTCACAACATAAGAGGTGATTAGAACTGATTGTTTCTAAGTAGTTGTAAATCCAATTACCATACGATCACGACCACAGCGGCCCCTGTACAAATAGATTGGTCTATTGGCCATGGACCTACATCTATGTGAGCATACTTTTATTTCAGGTGTAAAAGTTTATTTATATATTCCATCTACATTAAATCTCTATGATGAATTAGTTTTATAGGAGTTACAATGTACGGTGTTTAACACCACTTTCAACAATATTTCAGATGCAAGGTATATCGAGGCAGTCAGTTTTATTGGTGGAGGAAACTGTATTACTTGGAGAAAACGACCTGCCACAAGTCACTGACAAACTTTATCACATAATGTTGTATCGAGTACACCTCACATGTGCGGGATTCAAACTCACAACGTTAATGGTGATAGGCACTGATTGTATATATAGGTACAGGTAGTTGCAAATGTAACCACCCTACAATCACGACCACGACGGCCCCAAAATTAGTTTATTAATTTATGATGATTCTTTCAAACAAATATTTTGAATATTTTGGTTTCTTAGAAAGTACATGAATACAAAAATGTTAATGTTATGAAATTAATCTACAAATGTAAAAAATAAATACAACATTCTAATGTCAATAGAAAACTTAGGGAATGTCAAAATATATTGTACTTCTGTGTAATGTAAATTGCAAGTCTGAATGATTTCAATTCAAATAATTTATTGAACAAAGTGCAAACATAAATTTACATACATTATATAAAGAGATTGCACATCAGTTACTGTATATACCCTATGTAAGTGTTCTCGCGCAATGACCTCAGATAAAAAAAAATATGCTAGAAGTAATATCACATATCAGTATAAATGAAGTTATAATATACATCTATGATTTACATATAGATGTAAACTATTTTAACACATAAAAAGAATGATTTATTCGATGGGCATTTGTCAGGCTATAAATAGATTGTGATGGTGATGGCACAAGATAAACATGATAAATGCAAGATGGATACTTAAATAATTTGAAAACTGTAGATTTTCTGAGAAAAGTAAAAGTATTGCCACCATCTTTGTTCTTGTCATTATGGTTGATTTGATTTTGATTTTTGGTGTTTAACGCCACTTTCAGCAATATTTCAGCTACAGGGTATATCATGACGACCAGTTTTAGTGGTGGAAAAAGCCGGAGTACCCGGAGAGAACCACCGACCATGGGCAAGCAACTGGTCAACTTTATCATTTGCGGCTACGAGTCGAGTGTACCCTTTTTGTAATTTACAAAGCTGGGTGCGAACCCACGCCATATTGGTGATAGGCTTATATGAGTTGTTAGGTAATCCAACTACCTAACTCATTGAGCCATCCGGGCCCTTTGTCATTATGGTAGCTGTATACTATTCATGTAATTTACCCCAGTAATACATTTTGTACAATAACATGGATCAGATCGGGGGTCAAAAGTCTTCATTCATTCAAAATTGAGTCTGACATTGCCATTGGTTATACCGGTAGTTATTTGCAAAATGGGTTAATTTACATCTAGCTTCGGTTTATTTTGTAGGATAATTGGATTATTTGCTGTATTAAAAGGTAATACAGGGGAGCATATGGTAGTTGGATTTACAACTACCTATGTAATCAGTACCTATCACCACTGATGTTGTGAGTTCGAATAGCGATCAGGGCGAGGTGTACAACATTATGTGATAAAGTTTGTCAGTGATTTGCAACAGGTCGGTGGTTTTTTCCGTGTACTCTGGTTTCCGCCACAATATAACTAATATATTGTTGAAAGTGGCATTAAACACCATCAAACAAATAAATAAACAAAATGTTATCCAATTTTATGAAGATGCTATACAAATGTTAAAACTTCATATGACTACTTTCCAAGTTTAATTTCCATTCCTTGATAAAATGGAAGTGTTACACAACATTTAATTAAAATTTAACAAATATATTTACCTTTAATATCTTTATATTGGTTTTTTTTACATTGTAAATAAAACTATAAATAAAAATTGTCTATCAAATTGAATTAACTTGGTTTATGTGGACAGTAAGAGGAAAACAAGAAAAGAAGTCATAGAAGTGATAAAGGTTGTCAGTGACTTGCGATAGGTTGGTGGTTTTCTCCGGGTACTCCAGTTTCCTCCACCAATAAAACTGACCGCCACGATATAACTGAAATATTGTTGAAAGTGGCATTAAACACCATACACCAACCAAGACACCACACAAAATTTCACATAAATTTGCTTTTAAACCAGTATATTTCTTACAAATCAATTGATCAATAATACCTGGATGTTGGTTCTGACAATTGTCTTAGGTTTTATGTAAATAAAAATAATTTAAAAAAATGTGTCCCTCACTAAAGAAAACAGGGGCATTATACATGTAACTCCACAACAGAAAAAAGAAATGAATGTATTGTTGCGTTGTTGTAGTTTGGGGTGTTGTGTGCAACACAGGGAACTAGCTATTAGATAAATACACCATATCAGAGTTCAAACATAAAATCCAATATGGATCCCTTGAATAATGGGCACCAACACAAACGTAGACTGTATATATTTTGACATGTTTATTACTTGAAGACTACATGTAACTACAGAACTTCTAGCTACACAAAGTATCAAACATATAAATGAATTTCAACACAGGAAATTAATTCTGACATTTCTAAAAGAAATATATGTGAGAAAGTCGGCCACATCCAGACATTTAACGACTTTTACTGAGTTATCAAAATATTTACTGATAACTGTACTTGAATCTTCAGCATTCTCAAAAAGACATTAATTTTAATTAACAAGGGAAATAGCATAAAGTATGACCGTAACAGTATAAAGCCTTTTATGGTTCAACTTTGTGTATAAATTTCAGATGATGAGATTAAGGGGAACTTTTTGTTATTATTAAAGGTATTGAGTGAAAACCAAAGGCAGGATATGTACATACATGAATAATACCTTATTGTATCTGCTAGGCTACTGTCTGAAAATTTTCTGGAGCCTAGACCAAATTCTAGTGATCTTGCATTGGGCTACTGGCCATGCCCTTATTAAGTTTCATCCCTGCCATATTATTAGAGTAGTATTATGTTTATAATGATAACCTATAATTATTTTACCTTGCAATAATACAATAACAACGACAAGTTACCATATAAAAATCTGTATTGACACCCTCAAAGATGACAGATAGTCTATTGTCTAATATTAATGTATCATCACATTTGACAATAAGGTAATTACAGTGTACTAATTACCTGTCATATCTTAATTAATTATTACCTGGACAAGACTTACCTGTCATTTATCACACATCTACTGACGATTTTATATATTTTTTAGATTATTGTTGATACAAAAAAATAGTCTTTTAACCGGTAAAAGTGTGTAACCCCACTATAAAATGATTGTCACACATATTTATATATTTATTTATTGTGTTTTGAACATGATATTTTAGGTCACACCAAATTATTTTTGTGCTTACTGAACTTGCCACCAGGTATTAACATTTTTGGGGTGAGAAAACAAGGATGAAAAAAAAAAAGTTTTCTCACTTCTCTTGTCAAATTTTTTCTTTTTTTTCTTTTTTAATTTGCTAATTTTTTTTAAATAATATTGCCATGGTAACTGAACTCACCCTCCAAACCTGTATCCACATTTGTTATATGGGCAAGAATTCCATATCGGGGAATATAAAAAAAAAATCATGTCAACTATCTTTTCTGGGATTAAAAGAGGTCAAAGTTTCAGATTTATGCATATCTATGTTGTTAACTACAAAATTATTTAATTTTGTAAATACAATGTAAATAAAGATTTAAAATGATTCTGGTGTGTTATCTTGCCAAGTTGTACAGTATCAAAATGTCACAGCTGGCGTCAATTTGGTAAAACAAAGCGTGACATTTAACACCCTGCTTACTTTGTTGTCTGTTTACTCTGTAAATTTAAATTGTTAAACTGACTTTTTATGCGTCAAACTTCCATTTAGACATGTAAGTTTTCCAGCATTAATATAATGATATTTGTGTGCAGGCTTTATTGTTTTCTAAATACTGCAGTGAAAAAAGGACTATATATGTAACGCATTCCCGTCAAAACAGTGTTACATACAATAAACGGATGCCAGGGGGTACATTTTGAAGAATATGATTGGTAATGTCGTAATCAAGTCGGTTATTTATACGGTTCAGTTTGCGATTTAAAGTTTTCCTGTATAGCGGCAAGTAAAAAATACTTACATCTATGAGTAAACCTATTGAATTTTCTTTCAAATTCGTGTTACATATACTAGTATGCATGCTAGCCACAAGCCAATGGACAGAAACACACCCTTATAAACTCATAAAATGACTTGTATTGTATTTTCATTTTGTTATTAATACTGAAAGAAGCAGAACAATTCAAAGAATCAATGGAAATGCAAATTAAATGCACATATTTTTTTTTCTTAGTCGATAAATTTTGGTCAATGTTAATACATAACATGTCACAGTAATCAAAATGGTATGAAAGTTCCTGCGAGTATTTGTTTCTGAAAATAATACTTTATAAATTAAAGAATAAGCAATGTTTTAATAAATAAATACTTTGAAAAATACATATAGAATTATTGATAAATAGTATTTAAATACATGTTTGTAAGATTGACAATTTTATTTTTTTGCAGACCATATGTGCCTAAAGGTTAAAACTTTGCGTGATAAAATTAAGTGAAATTAAAAGAGTTTAACACTGCCAACTTGTTCAACTATTGAACCTTTAAAGAATTTGTTTGTGAGCTATGGCCCTAGGTTGTTCATAAAAAACATTGTCAACAGTTACATACTAGAAATTTAGTATGGAAACTTTCTGCACAGATACAAGAAAGCATGCTGAAACTACATGGAATTTGCTATCTTTTCAGGTTGTAACTTAATGAATGTTTGCCCTTTTATTCTTTATTGCTGATGTCACACTTTCAGGTACCAATAGCAAATTCTTGCCCATATATTTTTTCAGAATGCTTGTCCTTACCTTTAGCATTGCCATGGTAACTAAAAAAAACTCACCTGTATCTTCATCTGAGGAATCACCAGAATTCTGGTCTTCGTCCATCTCTTTGTGACTTTTCTGATGTTTCAGACTTTTCACTTTCTCTTTAATTACTTCCTGGTCTGTAGGGTTATTTCCTTTATCAATTGATATTTCACCCTTTGTTTGTTTACCATTATCTACTTGATAAGTGTAGTCAGCTGACTTGTCTATATCATCATTAGTTACACCTAGCATATCGTCGTCGGGGAAATGACTTGATTTATATCCACTGCTACGACGCTTGTTACAAAATTCCTCAGAAATATCTACGTCTTTCAGAAAACTAAAAGCATCGCTGACGATCTGTGTTGTTCCTCGTCGGTGATCTATGGGAGAAGTCACAGATTTGGGACGAAGTCTTACAGCTTCCTCTTCTTCTTCTACATTTAAAGGTTTGTCATCATCACAACCATTTACAGGCACAACATAATCACTTGAATGAGTGACCGATTTTCTATCTACAACATAATCACTTGAATGAGTGACCGATTTTCTATCTACAACATAATCACTTGAATGAGTGACTGGTTGTCCATTTACAACAGAATCATTTGAATGAGTGACCGATTTTCCATTTTCAACATAATCACTTGAATGAGTGACCGATTTTCCATTTTCAACATAATCACTTGAATGAGTGACCGATTTTTCATTTTCATCATAATCACTTGATTGAGTGACCGATTTTCCATTTTCAACATAATAACTTGATTGAATGACAAGTTTTTCATGTTTCTGATCACTGTTATTTGATACAATGTTAACATCACCATTCACAGTATCTGTATCAGTACTGCAATCACTATTAACAGCTACTCTAAACATGTTCACATCCTCGCTGGCTTCTAATAATTTTCGTGAGTTTTCTGATTCTACGTCAATGACAGATGACCTGTTGCTATAACCAGAATCACAATCATCATTTCCTGTCACAACCGAATTATTTTGTGAAGTTGTTGAGTTTTGTGCTAAGTTGTCTCTTTTGTTGTATTCTAGAACTAGATTGTCTCCAATATTGCATTCTTGTTCTAGGTTTCCTGCTTTACACGTATTGTCTTCCATACTTGGGTTGTCTCCTTTGCACTTATTGTCTTCCATAGTTGGATTGTCTCCCTTAAACATATTGTCTTCCATAGTTGGGTTGTCTCCCTTACACTTATTGCCTTCCATAGTTGGATTGTCCCCCTTATACTTATTGTCTTCTATACTTGGGTTGTCTCCCTTGCACTTATTGTCTTCCATAGTTGGATTGTCTCCCTTAAATTTATTGTCTTCCATAGTTGGGTTGTCTCCCTTACACTTATTGTCTTCCATAATTGGGTTGTCTCCCTTACACTTATTGTCTTCCATAGATGGATTGTCTCCCTTTTTAGGATCTAAAATTAAGTTATTTTCAAGATGATTTTGGAGTTCTACATTTTCATCCCTATTTTGATCAGAAATTTGGTTGCTTCTTTTATCTTGTTCTGAAACAAATCCATTGAATTTTCTTGGCATATTTTCCCGATTGAGAACATGATTATTTCCCTTTATTCCAGACTCACTGGCCGCTCTCTTCATAATAATGGTCTCAGTAGAAGTGTTATCAGTAATTCCATATTCAGGCAATTCCAGAAAATTAAATGCTTCACTGATACAAATAGTTGTTCTTTGAGCAGGTCGATCATTTTCCATTTCGGAGATCGAGAAAGTCGAGAAAGATGAAGGTATAACCAGAATCAGTGACTTAACATAACATTCCCATTGGTCTACTCAGTGGTGGGTCTTGGTCTTGGTTTCACTACAAAAATATTTTCAATATTTTATTCAATGAAATGGGAGATAAAAGGAAAACAGAGAATCTTGTAGAGCCCATATATTGCCTGCTCCACTTGGAGAACAACCATTTACATTTGTCGTAGTTGTTAGGTGGGGAGGAGGGAGCCAATCTGATTAAAACCAGTTGATATAATATGCTACACTCTCACCAACATCTGATTGGACCTAATTAGAGGCCAGGTCATATCCAGATGGTTACTGCTATGTCCTGTTTAATTGTCTGTCACCAAATTATATAGAAAAAAATCATTGATCTGAAAAATCCATAAATTTTGCTTAATTCAATAGACAAAAACAATCTTCTAAAATGCCTTTCAAGCTAGTTTCTCAAAATATGTTTGAAACACACTGTGAAATGAAGGAATATCTTTCACAAGCATGGGAAATTCTATCTTACTTGTTTGGGGCATTCACTAGTGTTGGAAGTTCCGTCTGTTCAGCTTTGGAACCCCAGAACTCTGGCCCCAAAGACCCTTGGACTTTTGTTTGTACAAATATAAATTTGCATCATATCTTCATATCATTATGATGCTGCACAGCTAAAATTGTAGCATTTTCTATAGCTGGTTCTTGAGAAGACATTTTTTGAAGATTTAATTTCCCCCTTGTAGTCCCCTAATAACCCCTCCCCAAGGAGAATTAAATTCATTTGTATAAATCTGAATCTCCTCTTTCTAAGGGGCCATCGTGATCATGATTGTATGGTAATTGGATTTATAACAGTACTACCTATGCAATAATTATAAGTGCCTATCACCACTAACATTGTGAGTTCGGATCCCACTCAGGCAAGGTGTACTTGATACAACATAATGTGATAAAGTTTGGCAGTGACTTTCAGCAGGTCAGTGGTTTTCTCCAGTTTCCTCCATCAATAACACTGATCGCCACAATATAGCTGAAATATTGCCAAAAGTGGTGTTAAATACCATAACCCCCTCCCCTCTTTCTAAGGACCATCTCTGCCAAGTTTTGGTTCAAATTGGCTAAGTAGTTTTACAGAAGAAGATTAAAATATGGAAAGGTAACAGACGACAGATGCCAAGTGATAGCACTTGCCACTATCCTGGCAAAAATTGGCTTTAAGGGTAAATTAAATCATTAAATGAAAGCCTGAGAAATTCACATTTTTCAGCAAATCAAGGATTGATTGATTGCTTTTTGGTTTTAATGCCACTTTCAGCAATATTTCAGCTATATCATGGTGACCAGTTTAAGTGGTGGAGGAAACCAGAGTACCCGGAGAAAACCACTGACCTGTCGCAAGTCACTGACAAACTTTATCACATAATGTTGTATACCTCGCCCTGATCGAGATTCGAACTCACAACATCAGTAGTGACAGACACTGATTGCATAGGTAGTTGTAAATCCAACTACCATACGATCATGACCACAACATAACTGTAAAACAGTAAAGTCCAAAATCGAACTTGGCCTGAATTTGATGGTGCCTGAATTGTATTTAAATTTCAAATGATTTGCTCAGAGGGTATTTATCTTATTCAACAGTGACTGTCTATGGGTAGATATGTCTGTTCACTCAAACACATTAATGTTCTAATTCCGAGACAATCAGTTTTTGCTCTTTCTCCTTAATGGTGCATGCTTAGCAGAGAAGCAACAAATACCAATTTCACAGTGGTTTGAGCCGACATGGACTCGACCCTACGATATACCTCAGTAGAGGCGAGCGCACAAACCATTACACCACCAATGTGGTTTTTAAAAACAACTACAATTTCCAGTATGATGTACAACTGCACAAAAATGATTTGGGTAATGACTAGTGAATACAACTAAAACCAATGAATAGTTAGATACAATTACTTTGTATCTATATATTGGGTAATGACTAGTGAATACAACTAAAACCAATGAATAGTTAGATACAATTACTTTGTATCTATATATTGGGTAATGACTAGTGAATACAACTAAAACCAATGAATAGTTAGATACAATTACTTTGTATCTATATATTGGGTAATGACTAGTGAATACAACTAAAACCAATGAATAGTTAGATACAATTACTTTGTATCTATATATTGGGCAACGACTAATGAATACAATTAAAACCAATGAATAGTTAGATACAATTCCGTTGTATCTATATATTGGGCAACAACTAATGAATACAACTAAAACCAATGAATAGTTAGATACAATTCCGTTGTATCTATATATTGGGCAATGACTTAAACTAGAACTGTGAGTGACCTCACTGAGTGATACCCCCCGATTGCAATACTATGATGTTCAAACTTTGGAATACAGGTATATTAGCAAGTTACCTATGAAAAACGAATGGATATGGAGTTATGTCAAGGAGACAACATCCCATCTCCAAAATAAACTATCCAAGAACATACATCTAGGGGTCGCCACAAGTACACGACCCCCCTTTTCGTGAAAGTATAAGTTGAATTATCTCCCCTTCTAAATTTTGGACAGCAACCATATTCCTTCAAGCACATCTGCAGGTAGTGTACTACAAATGTGTAAAGTTTCATAAAATCCAATAAGCCGTTTAGGAGGAGTTGCGCTTACAAGGTACACAACCCCCCTTTTCGTGAAAGTATAAGTTGAATTATCTCCCCTTCTAAATTTTAGACAGCAACAGTATTCCTTCATGCACATCTGCAGGTTGTGTACTACAACTGTGTAAAGTTTCATAAAAATTCAATAAGCAGTTTAGTAGGAGTTGAGCTTACAAGGTACATGCCCCCACCCCCTTTTCATGAAAGTATAAGTTGAATTATCTCCACTTTTAAATTTTGGACAGCAACCATATTCCTACATGCACATCTGCAGGTAGTGTACTACAAATGTGTAAAGTTTCATAAAAATCCAATAAGCGGTTTAGGAGGAGTTGGGCTGACAAGGTACACGACCCCCCTTTTCGTGAAAGTATAAGTTGAATTATCTCCCTTATCAATAAATAATATAAAAAATACAGCCTTTCTATTCAGTCGATACAAGTTGTATATCGACCTCGGACTACATCCTTGGTCGATATAAACTTGTATCGACTTCATAGAAAGGCTGTATTTGTATAATGACTAATGAATACAACTAAAATCAATGAATACAAATGTAGTTAGATACAATTACTTTGTATCTATATAGGCAAACGATTAATCATTTTAGCTGTATCAGTGGTGTAATGGTTAACATGTTCACCACGAGTGCGGTACTTTGTGGGTTCAAGTGCCAGTCGGATCAAAACAAAGACTATAAAATTGGTAGTTGTTTCTTCTCCGTTAAACACGCAGCATTAAGGAGTAAGAGCAAATATTGATTGGCTTGGAATCAGAATTATTAATGTGTCCAAGTGGAGGAACATCTCTACCAGCAATCTCGTGAGATAAGACTTCCGAAGACATTTTCTGCTCTGTATCTCCAGGTCAGAAAATGTCTTCGGAAGTCTAACCCGCAGACTTTTGTTTCAGTGAGCTAACAATTTAAAAACACATACCCGCATCAGGATTTCAGTATATTTTATGCTATATTCATGCAAATACTCAATTTATCTTGAGCTTTTAGTGTCTGCCTTCTGTTTAATTATGTATATGGGGGGGGGGGGGGGGGGGGGGGGGGGGGTAAATTTTGTAATATATTGACTCACTTTCGTTTCAATAACAATTAAAAAGGGGTTGGGGGGTTTGTTGACGTTCTTTTGTGAGGTGCATGAACAAGAATGGCTGGGATGAAAACGTGTTAATGTATTGTCCTGTATATGATCACAATTTCGTTCGAATGAAAATAAAAAGGGGGGTGTTCGTCTGTGACTGTACCGTAAAATTATGTCTTTTGATCTATACTATAGTTCTTTTTGACATATTATTACCTTTGTTTGTATCAAATGGGTGCCGTTTCCATGACAGTAGTAACTGTTACTTCATATCCAAATGATTGTTCATTGTCCTATTAGTATTTTTCCATTCAATTCTTATCAGTGCATTACATCTTTCAGTAAATGTTATTCAATAGCAGAAATCAACTTCCTGGTACAAATCGAGGCAAACGGAGTCATCATTTTTTTTCCAATAATAGTTTTTTTTAATCTTGATTGAAATTTTGAAAGAAATTGATTTTAATATTATCGGGATATTTTATTTGTAAACAATGTATTTATATGCTGGTATTTAAAATAATAGTTTAATATTTGTTTTTATTTATATACTTTTTCTTAATGCTTCGAATAACTCCTCCCGTAGTCTGAGTATTCCTATAAGACATAAATTTGGCGGGAAATTACGAACCGTTTACTTGGTCCAAACATATTTAATTTTGTTTTATAGTTCGTTATTAATTCCATTTTCAACAAAGGAGTTATCAATTTGTTTTGCAATTAAAATCATCTCTCTCTACATATATATATATATATATATATATATATATATATATATATATATATATATATAACCCTAGTGGGGTTGACAATTTTGAATATTCACCTCTTCCGAGGGCCATAATTGTATATTAATTAATTGTACAAATAGATATATATATAATTGTATATTAATTAATTGTACAAATAGATATATATATATTTATATATATATATATATATCTATTTGTACAATTAATTAATATACAATTATATATATATATATATATAAATATATATATATCTATTTGTACAATTAATTAATATACAATTATGGCCCTCGGAAGAGGTGAATATCCAAAATTGTCAACCCCACTAGGGTTATTTCCCTCGGGCTACTTTTCCAAGCCCTCGGGGAAATAACCCTACTGGGGTTGACAATTTTGGATATTCACCGTTTCAGAGGGCCGTAACTGTTTTATTATACCGAACAAACAGTTGAAATATACTGTTTAATATTTGAATTGTTAAAGTATTAGGGTTATTCACTGGACGTTGTAATTTTCGAGGGTTATTCACCGTTGAATAATAGGGTTATTCAATGGACGTGTGTAAATCTTGAGGTTATTCACCGTTGGCGGCGAGTAGAAGCAAAAATACTGATCCAGATTATTTTATGTCATGTGATTATCTTTTAACCAATAGAATTGATTCTATATATGTGAGGTATAATAATACGGTTTATCACCGACTTTGTTCAAAATTATGTCTCAAAGTCTATCTAGAGTCAAATATAAATATTCAATAAACACTTATCGCTTATCTGTCACAACTGGGCTTAATTTCAAGCTAATTCAACACATCAAAAGAGGTCTCATCAGTGTTATAAAACTGTTAAAACACTGATGTAATATTGTTAGCTTTCGTCGGAGGGTCATGTTGGGCCAAACCAATGACTATACAATTTGTGTTTGAACGCAGCATTAAGGAATAAGAGCAAATACTGGTTGACTCGGCATCATGATAATGTATCCGAGGAGAACGATATATCTAACCGAGGACTGTTGCCTCGGTGAGCAAGCTATTGGCCTCAGGGGCGGATCCAAGGGGGGCGCGCGCCGGGTGCGCCCCCTCCCCCCCCCCCCCCCCCGCCCTAAAATTGGAAAAAAAATATGATTTTTTGGCGTAAAATCGTGATTTTTCACACGAAATACCCCAAAAATTTTCGCGCCTCCCTCCGCTCGGCGCAATTTTTTTAAGTGCGTACCCCCCCCCCTTAACTTGAAATTCTGGATCCGCCCCTGGGTTTAGTATAAAACGGACTTCTACTTGATTACTGCCTATAGGGCTATCAGGGGCGGATCCAGGATTTCAAGTTAGGGGGGGGGGGGGCGCACTTAAAAAAATTGCGCCGAGCGGAGGGAGGCGCGAACATTTTTGGGGTTTTTCGTGTGAAAATTCACGATTTTACGCCAAAAAAGCAAATTACAGAATCTCCCTCCTACCCCTAACCTCCAATTCTAAAAATGAAACCGTGGTGAGCAAACTACATTGTATGTCAAATTTGTAGCTTAAGTTTCACTTCAATCCATTGAGTGGTTATTTAGGAGTTGCGGGTTGCAGAATCATCCTCCTACCCCCTTCACCCGGCTTTCAATGAAAAATCTAAAAACCATTGTGCACAACTACAATGTATTTCAAGTACATTATACAGTTAAGTCAATCCATTGCGTGGTTACAGTCAGGGGAGTTGCGGATTGCAGAAATCTTACAGACGGACGGACGAACGGACGGACGGACATCAAGTGTTTGAGCAACGGGCGTAAAAACCTCATTACACTAAAAGATCAAACAACAAAAATGTATCAAAGTTCTCGAGAAATATGTTTACGGAAATCAGGTGTGAGATATGCATAAACCATTTTGTCGAGATTATTTTCACACTTTCATGTGCAGTTGTAGATATTAATTTATTACAAATAAATTGTAGTCAGAATTTTTTGTTAAAAATGTGTAAAAAAATTGTACAGATATCCATTGGTAGATATAAATAATATAAACGTACTCGGACAAAGGATTTGTTCACACTTTCTTGTGCAGATACCTCGGGCAGATGCAGAGATTGTTACAAATAAATTGCTGCTAATTTTTTTTTTATTAATATGTTACTTTTGTATTTTAATGTACAATATACTGACGCGTATTCTTACTGATCTTTACTTGAAAAGTAAAAGGCAACATTTTCGGGTATTTCAAATCAAACTTATATTTTTTTTTTCATATGAAATTGCAGAATTTCGAATTCAAGAACTATTTGAACCATTATTTAAAAAGAAGTGACCATTTTCTTGGGACACTCAAGTATCTACACACTGTCAGTTTCATCATCCGATTCTCTCGTTATAGGTTTTCGTTGTATGTTTTATAAATGAGATCAATTGTTAAATTAATTATTCGAAGTATTGATTGAATTTACTTTTTAAATTACCTTTGACTTTTCTCGTCTCGTCGAGGAATAAGAAATGTATCCAATCTTGCTTGTTTTCTTGGTCTATAATTTTCGTCCATTTAATAATTTCTAAATAGCACGTGTACATGTAGTTGTAAAATTGACTGCAGAAATAATGTTTAATTAGCGTGAGAAAATAGTTGATGTCTGGTACCTCGGAACCAATCAGAATGGAATAATCTTTGAACTACTGACGGCGAATACGTATATGAATCAGCAAACACATCCAACGTGTATTTACAATGTGTATGAATATTTTACTACAGGTCACGAGTTAACCATTCATGAAAAAGTTATTTATTGAACTGCTTAATTAACGTTGTATAACATATGCTTTGGGAATTTTAGGGGGGACGCACGCCCCGCACGCCCCCCTCTAAATCCGCCACTGGCTATCGCATCACAGGCAAGTGACATCAACAACATGGATAAAAGCACCAAAGTGCTGTATATACAATATATCATCATCATCTCATCAAAATGTAACTTGTTTTCGCAATATGGATGACACCTTGCTCACTTGGCGTTAAACAAGAAGAGTTTGTAGATACCAAAGTGATATCAACAATCACCCACTTACCTGTCACAGCTGGACTTTTAATCAATTATAATTAAGTTAATCCGCGATATAAGAATTTCATGTTATAACGCAAATTGTTATATAATATTTGTATTGTTGGTTTTAATATAATTCTCTTCGTTTGACCGGAGAGAATTAGAATTCAATTATTTTCTTTTAATCGTATTTCATTATGGAAGGTGGCGTATTTGGTAGCGGGTTTCCCTCCGCTCCAATAAGTAATTGGCGGGTTTTTATTGGGCCATTTTTCATTCAGCACGGCAGCGCCGTTCGAAGTAGTCGCACGCATTTTTTTTATTATTATTATTATTTCCCTATTTTTGACATATATTTATCTTGATTTATTGATTGATAGGACATTGGACAGACTATTCCTATTCAGATAATTGTTTAATATTTTTATTGTTATTGTAATTGTGTATTTGCAATAGAATAGAATAATTTTTATTAAATCAATCAAGAAGCCCGTGAGAGCACAGAATTACATACATTTACATTGTACACTTACAATGATTTTGATGATTAGTGACATATATGACATATGATGTTATTTAAATAATAAATCAGCAGCGTCGTTGTCGTGTGGCTTTGCACTTTACATGATTTTATAGTCTTTTTGGCCTTTCTATGACGTGGCGTCGGTGATATTCAGTTTTTGTTGTGGACCGTTCAAATACATATGACTGTAGATAAAATATGGAAAAAATTAGCGATTTTGGATTTCTTTAGCGACAAATAGATATAGCTAGCTAGTGCCGAGAAATACTTTGGTGTGATATCGGGTAACAATTACCCGCAGGGGCGGATCCAGGATTTCAAGTTAGGGGGGTGCACTTAAAAAAATTGCGCCGAGCGGAGGGAGGCGCGAAAATTTTTGGGGTATTTCGTGTGAAAAATCACGATCTTACGCCAAAAAATCATATTTTTTCCAATTTTAGGGGGGAGGCGCACGCCGGGTGCGCCCCCCCCCCCCCCTCCCTGGATCTCGTACCTCATTTTGTAGTTCACGCGTACCGGTATTTGCCGGTTCCATGGTGCTAGGTACCATCCACTTATTATTAGCTGCGTAATCATAGGTCAACGAAATTTTGTCACAATTTCTTTTGTAACCTAACGGTTAAGTGGAATAGTTCCAGTAATGAGTTATTCTCCTAGTTAACGCATACTTGTCTGTCTCCTGCATTTTTCAAACTCGTTCACAAATTCTTTACTCACATATATATGAAATCTGAGAAGAACTAAAAACTGGACACAGAACACGAAGACCGAACAATAAAATATACCAGAACATATACTGAAGAACGCCAGAACGTAGAATAGATAAAAGAAAGCATGTTTAAGGTTGATTGATTGAAATATGTCTAGTTAAGTATGGCTCCACCTAAGTGGGTGATTTATTGATAGTTGCAAAATTGGAGTTTATATGGTTCATATGTTGCATTTTGATGGAAAACTCATACAAATAATAAAAGAACGCATGTATTGACTTTGGTTGATATGGTAACAACTACATCATAACACCCCTTTTATTTCAGTCTTAAAATCACTAAATTTGCACTTTTGCCACACAGATTTCTCAAAAAATATCAAAACAAATTCATAATATAATTACATACTAGTGATGTTGAAGACTTCTTCTAAAAATTAACGTATATGAACAGAAAGTATAAGCTTGCCAATTACTGTTACCATGGCAACCAAACAGCCTTATTTCGCATCTTCAAATAAATGCAAAAAATCGGGATTTTCATTATCTATTATCTCCTGTGAACAGGGTGGTTGGTGAATGAGGCTTGTTTGTATCCGTTCAATAGACACTTATCTAAAACATATAAAAAATAATCACGGGTAGCCTCTTTTAGATTTTTTGGAAAAAAAACGTTTTTTGTCCCATACTTTTGGTTTTTCAGCAAATACTATATAACTACATTTTTGCAAAATATTTCTACTTCTCTAAAATGTATTTACTGATATTATCTTTTTCACATAACTTATAACCAAACTAACTACTAAATAAACTTTTTATCTTAAATTATGTGAATGGTTGCCATGGAAACAAAAATAAAACAATTTAAATGCATTTCATATCATGCTAAAATCATAAATTTTTCTTTTGGTCACAAAGATTTCCATATTACTGATTTCATAACTAAATGCCAAATCTTTAACGGGGGTGAAAGATAAATATATTTAGGTAAACCTTGAGGTGTTAAGTAAACGCTGCATCAATCCATGGTAGACTTATATCCATCTGAAAATTTGAATGCATGAAATCTTCTTTCTGTCCGTCATTTTGTTTACAAGTTGCTATTTCACGTGCACTTGCCTCGTTTTGGAGATATCCTTATTTGGATTAATCGTAGTAAAAATTAATAGTAAAGTTTTTCATATTTGGCATTCAGATCCATATATGGATAGGCTCCGCCCATCACGAGAGTATACGTAAGGTCCCATATGGCGGACAAGAACTAATTTTCGAATACTAAATCGATCGTGAAGGTAGAAACAGGTATTGTAACACTTATTTCGTATCGCCATTACTTAAAAATTGTAGGGAATAATAAGTTATGACCAGATATGCAAAAAGAAAGTTGAAATAGTCAGTTAACGAAAATTTTAATTTGCTCCCATACGTTGAATGGGACCGATTCGTAACCCTAACTGGAGTACAAGCGGAATGAGGGTTACGTTATCGTATCCAGAGGCGGATTTAGAGGGGGGCGTGCGGGGCGTGCGCCCCCCCCCCCCCCCCTAAAATTCGCAAAGCATATGTTATACAACATTAATTAAGCAGTTCAACAAACAACTTTTTCATGAATGGTTAACTCGTGACCTGTAGTAAAATATTCCTACACATTGTAAATACACGTTGGGTGTGTTCGTTGATTCATATATGGATTCGCCGACAATTTCCACTTTTGTTTGTCTATAAACAAGAACGGTCGAATCACATGTTTTCAATGAATGAATTAAACGACGAAAAGAAAAGCTCCATCCGGACGGGCAGTATTAACTAGAACCACCCGAAAGGACAAGCACCGAAAGTTTGGTTATTCAAATCAGGACACAATGCAGTTGAAAAATGTTATTGCTCATGATTTGAATGAAATGGATATATGGTCCAAAAAATGGCTTATGTCATTTAATCCTGACAAAACAGAAATCATGATTTTCTCTAATCGTAGCGTTCCAGAAAATCTTAATTTCTTTTTAAATGGAAAATCAGTGCCCATTACCACTTCTCATACACACTTAGGTGTTACATTTAGCAATGATGCTAAGTGGAATAACCATGTTGATAATATTAAAAGTAGTGTATCTAAACATTTGAACATTCTACGTAAATTGAAATACCTTCTTAGTCGCACTAATTTAGATAAACTATATTTTGTGTACATTAGACCACTTTTTGAATATGCATGTGAACTATGGGATAACTGTGGGATTGGAAATTCACAAAAACTGGAACAACTTCAACTGGAAGCTGCCAGAATTGTTACAGGCTTACCTATTTTTACCAAAACTGAAATTTTATATAGAGACAGGTTGGGAATTATTATCTGCGTGACGGAAGAGAAGGAAACTTCAACTTTTTTATAATATAGTTAATAAAAATACCCCTAATTATCTTTGTACATTGATACCCCCCGCCACCATACAACGTACGTCAGTGTATCCGTTGAGAAATGGGAATGATATTATCTTACCTTTCTGTAGACTGTCTTCGACTAGTGATTCCTTTATCCCCTCCACAATAAAAATGTGGAATAGTTTAAATAACAATATTCGAAACGTTGATACTTTATCAAAATTCAAATCCGAATTAAAGAAAATCGACGAAACTGAAAATCATTCTGTCCCTAAACATTTTTTCTGTGGTTCTCGAAAATTAAATATTATTTTAACTCGGCTAAGAAATTCAGCTTTGTTTTTGAATTTTGATTTATTTCGAGTTGGAATCGTATCTGACCCATTTTGTCGATGTGGTGCAGCCCTTGAAAATTTTAAACATTTCTTTTTGGATTGTCCTACACGTATATACATACAAGCCAGAACTATATTGATAGGTAATATCAACAGGGTTACAACCTGCTACACTCTAGATATTGAATTTCTGACATGTGGCAATGATAATTTAACTTATGAACAAAATTGTATTATATTTAAATATGTTTTTGATTATATTAAATGTTTAAAAAGATTCCTTATTGTATAACTGGAATTGAATTGGGTGAACATACACATCATATGAATCCATCTTAATTTTCTTTTTCTTTCTGTTTGTGAATATTTATCATTGATTCGTTATTAGTGCTACATATAGTAATGCATGCCTTTTATGTACTTCTTTATTGTAACAAATTGTAATTTGGAGAAGACTTCATAAGTTTGTTTAACTTGTGTCTAATCCATTTTGTCTGTTTAATTGGCAAATAAAATATGTTTAAGCTAAACTGAAAGTACAGACCAATTAGTGAAATGAGGAATGTGTTAAAACTAAACCAATAGTTCTTTGAAGGGTTAAAATATCGTGATCGATCAGTCATGAGTTGAACAATTCGCATCATGGTTGTTCAAAAAAAGTTTTACTTTAGGTTCTTATAATATGACAAAAATATACTGTTAACAATTATGCGACAAAATTAAGACTCAAAATCAAGTTTTTTTGGTCTGATAAAAATGGTGTGGTATGTTCAAAATTGTCGTTCAAATAAATGTCTGTAATTCCTAAAATCCCCAGAGCTTCAGGGTGCTTTGCCATCCTGAGCCCCCTACCAGGGTTCTGCCCTGGACCAGCTGGGGACCTTAAGCGGCGGTCCCCAGACCCCTCGCCTACTCACGCCCACAAATCCTGGATCCGCCCCTGGTATCTACTCAAGAACTAAAAACTGGACACAAAACAATAAAATATACCAGAACATATATACTGAAGAACGCCAGAACGTAGAATAAATAAAAGAAAGCATGTTTAAGGTTAATAAATATGTCTAGTTTTAAAACACGCTACATGTATTGGCTTCATGTAATATAGTATACAACGTCGGTCCATTGTGACGTCACAGTTGTTTCGAAGACTGCTGTGTTTCTCGTTAGCTGTAGTTAACGAAACGCTCGGAAATTTAATTCAATATATCCTTTCGACAAATAATTTTCTAAATGGAAGGAACATTCTGGGAATTCTGGGAATTCATTTGCTGTGTAAGTACTATTATGATTATTTCTTTCACGCCGAATGGTATTTATTTTATAAATATGTCTGCGTGATATCTTAGATTATAAATATTTGTTTATGTTGTGTACTTTTACTTTACTCTTTGACTTTACTCCAGTAGGGTATCTGCTCCTGTAAGATGAGTGATATATATAACATATGGGTTCCCGAAAGTAAAAGAAGGAATTATATGGATATTTATATTGTGTTTGTTTGTGTGTGGTGATGTCCAACACATATGGTGTTGTGTTTGTGTTTTGTTTGTCTTCTTCTTGTGTGCTTTATAAATTATGTTGACAGTTCCTCTTGATTGTCCATATTTGATTGCCCCTTCGGTATTCTCTAACGTTTATTTACTTTAGGGGACCCATTCCGAACAAGACCCAAGCCTGTAATATAACTATTTTGTAAAACTTTGACGATAAATTTAAATAAGAAATAACAGCAAAATTAACTGTCAAATGACGTAGGTCCGTTGGTGACGTCAGAATGTCAAGGTATTTCAATTTCCCGAATTTTCCCCTTGCATAAACAATATGGCGGCACCCATGAAGCTGTCAAAATTGTGTCAAAGGATGAAAATAGAGATAGGTTTGGTTTATGGTGTTTAACGCCACTTTCAACAATAATTCAGTTATATCGTGGCGGTTAAAATAGAGATAAAGCCACGGTAAATCTATTTGTTTTTATGTTGTATGAGTTGTTGAAGAACGTTGTTTTAACAAATTGTATGTCTCAACTTGTCGGTTAAAAGCTCAACAGAGCTTATGTTGTATGTAGTTTTAACCATGCCGACTCTAAATAAAGCTTATTTATTTATTATTTATTATTATTATTTGAAAATATGCCGATAATGTATCGATCCCATCAACTTTTAAGTAAAATCTAAAAAGTAGTTAAAACTTGAGTACCAGTCCCCTAAACTGCAAAGTAAAAAGAAAACCAAGAAACTTATGAACAAAATCTTCATTTATAATTTTGAAATCTAAGCAAGTTCACCCATATGGCCTTAGAAGCACAATTGACAATCACCTGTTCTTTTTCAAAATCTACTAAAGAGGTCTTTAATGTGCAGGGAGCGTGGCACTCTCCAAACCCACATTGGTTCACGGTCAAACTTTCTGAATTATAATCTGACAACCAATATCAAGAAGACTCCCCCTTATTGCCTATCCACCATGCGAGAATGCTCTGAGCAGCTGTGTGGATTTGAAGCCTCGTAGCCTTCACCAGTACTCAGTTCTACTAGTTTACAATTCCGTTATATAAATTTAAACCTATTTTATAGTCCAACAAATGACAATTGAATCTGATAAAAATTGAACAACTTAATTGGGCCAAGAAAATAAATACCTGTGTTTCCGCTAACATGCTCTAAAATATTAGGGTCGGTAGGTAGGAAAAAGATTTTATTTTTAAAAATATCTTTAGCTAGTTTCTACAGGAGACATATTCTGACTTTAATACTAATAGTGCTTGTTCAAAAATGGCCAAAAAACTTTAGGGTAGACACAAGAAATTAGGGTCGGTAGGGTTAGCGGAAACACATGTAATTTTTTATGCCTTAAGCAATGTGGTCTTCATTATTTATATAATAATATACAAGTTAAGACATACATAACATACTAGCCTAATAATTAATTTCTTTTCCTGTTTGTTTCTCAATTTCATATCTTTTCTATTTCAGTTTGACTGTTGTGATAATGCAGAAGATGAAATGTAAGTTGTTTTACTATTATAAAATACAGAATAAAAATCAAAATTTCAAAATGATTTTTTTTGTGAGTTTTCATCATATAGAATATTAATTCTTGGTGCAATGGTGGATTAATTTCTTTGTAGCTCATCTGACTTCAATGAGTCCTGTGATCTATTGCCATCACTTGGAGCTTGTCTGTTCGTCATCTACGTTTCACATTTTGATCTTCTCATTCAGCATGAATGATGTATTCCATGTCTTCTACATTTCTTTTTGTCTTCATATAATAAAAAAGGGGCCGTCGTGGCCGTAATCATATGGTAGTTGGATTTACAACTATCTATGCAATCAGTGCCTATCACCACTGATGTTGTGAGTTCGAATCTCGATCAGGGCGAACATTTATATTATACAATAAAATATATTAAAAAGTAATTTAATAGCTGCTGAAAATATAATCATGATAAATTCCATGAAATCCCAAAAAATTTCTGCCACATAATAACCAGTTTTCATACGCCCTACCAACTCAAATATTTTGTGTGTAAATTACAATCTTTAAAAGCGTTGAGGGGGGCAAATGTTTCCCCACTCTACACTTTTTTTGATTTTTTTTTAAGGAAAAGCTAAATTTTGAGTCTTGAAGCAGAACAAATTATTATCCAGTTAACCAAGGGTATAATAAGGGTATGCTTTTAACCAACGACCGCCATCCCCCTCCCCCAGTAAGTCAACTACCTGTACTATGCTTCTGTGAGAAACTTATAGAGTGGAGATAAAGACACACACAATCTTACAAATATTTTTTACTACAAAATCATCAAAAACATTACAAAGAACAATACACAGAACACTTTAAGGATTCTCTTTTAATATCTTATATTTATGTCTCCCCTTTGAACGAAGGAAGACATATTGTTTTAGTCTGATTTTTTTCTTCTTCTTCCGCTTCTTCTCAGCGAAGCTTGTCCGGACCATAACTTTTTTGTCTTTCCAGATAGGTCAATGATATTTGGTATGTGGGTGCATGACCATAAGGTGGTGTGTCGCGTACCGTAATGACCTTCGTGGGACCTTGACCTTTGACATCAAGGTTAAATAATTGTTTTTTAGGGGAGACATTCATAAGTTTTAGGTATCTAAAACAGTTCTTTCTAGTTTCTTTTGTTTTTTAACACTTTAAGAATTCTGTTTTAATATCTTATATTTATGTCTCCCCTTCGAACGAAGGGAGACATATTGTTTTAGTCTGATTTTTTCTTCCGCTTCTGCTTCTTCTCAGCAAAGCTTGTACGGACCATAACTTTTTTGTCTTTCCAGATAGGTCAATTATATTTGGTATGTGGATGCATGACTATAAGGCGGTGTGTCGCGTACCATAATGACATTTGTGGAACCTTGACCTTTGACCTCGAGGTCAAATAATTGTTTCTTAAATAGTATTTTCTTGTCCGGGCCATAACATTAAGGGGAGACATAAGTTTTAGGTATTTAAAACAGTTCTTCCTTGTTTCTTTTGTTTTTTTAACATTTTAAGGATTCTGTTTTAATATCTTATATTTTCTTTGTTTTTTTAACACTTTAAGGATTCTGTTTTAATATCTTGAATTTTCTTTGTTTTAGTACTTATGCAGAAATAGAATGCCTTAATAAAGAAAAAGAGCCATTGGTAAGTGATCTGTTGCAAGCTCTCAGTGATTGTTGATTAATCTTTGTTCATTCATTTTGACAGGAGCATCAGCATTTTTATTGAATAACTTTATATTTATGGAATCACTTTATAATATGGAAAATACAGAAAATACCCCTTTTGACACATTTGGGCCTGTTGTTTCTTCTGTGTGCTTCTGATCAACTAAAGACATAATAAACATCGTAGAGGACTATCCAATGAACATTTATACTATGCTTGGTTCCAATTGGCCTGGTGTTTTCAAATAAAATGATTATGAACAAACATCACCTTTTTTAAACATTTTGGCCTCTTTTTTTCTTTTGTATAATTCTGCTCAACAAAAAACCATCTGATGAACATTACTGCCAAGTTTGTTTCCAATTGACCTAGTGGTTTCAGAGAACAAGATTTAAATGTAAAAGTTTGTTGATATTGGCAGCTTTGTCTTAATTGTTTTCACCTATTTTCCCGAAAGCCAAATTAAGGACAATTTTCTATTTATTCAAACAAATTCTTTCATAATTTTTGCTTGTTCGAATCCCGTGCTTGTCCCAGGCTTCAGGTAAGTGGGTTAGAATGAAGACTGGAATTGACGACCATCACTGTTTAAATATTCTTTTCATAATCACTTGTGGTAAGGTGGTACAACGTTACATATTAAAGTTTGTCAGTTATTTTTGGAAGATCAGTGGTTTTATATCTGTAATCCAGTTTTGTCCACCAATAAAGCTGAAAAGTCAAACCTGCTTTAGTGACCACCTCTATTAAGCAATAACTTGTATTATGTGACCTTATTTGTATTACCCTTCGCTGTGCATTTTATTTCAATTAAACCTGTATTAAACGACCACCTGTCTTATGTGACCATATTTCACTGTTCCCTTGGAAGGTCACTTAAGACATGTTTGACTGTGAAAGTTTTAAACCCATAATAACAGTGGTTGGAAATTTTTTTTATTAAATTTTGAAGTTTTTTTAACCGTTGATTCGTATGTGTTGTGTTTTTTTTTATAAAATCTGTAAAAAAAAAATTGTTTTTCAGATTAAGAGTCCACAAACATCAGGAGATCCATGGGAAACTCCCAAATCTACTCTCAAAAGTATGCGTAGAATTGGCCAAGGGCAGTTTGGAGAATATTGGCAAGGAATATGGAACAAGCCACACTCTGTAGCCATTAAAAAATTAATACCAGGTATAGTATACATATAGTTTATTTTTGTATATTTCCAGTGAGACTCCCCAGGGCAGTCTTTAGTATATTAAGGCCAAGGAAAAAAATACCTGTGTTTCCGCTAACATGCTCTTAATAAATTTTGACTTCAGTTCTAACTATTTCTCAGTTTGAATTTCTCCCAGAGAAATTCTTTGTATGTGTTAAACAGTTATTTACAATGAAATTATTTCAATGTTTCCATATTCAGATGGTCGTTGTGCCATTTTTACGAAATAATCCGTCTGCTGTTATGTTTTTTCAGCGATTTATATTTTCCGCCAAAAAATTCGGGAAAACATATTTGGAGCGCATCTGGGTTTTTCATTGCAGGTATTCCATTCGTAAAAACCCAGGGTTATCGTTCTTGCACTTCCGCAGAGTTCGCGAAATTGCATATAGATTTGGTGGTCCTAGTGAAATAAATGTCAGTCCTCATTAATTTTCTATTGCAAAATACCAATCTTGTGTCAGTCCTTAGCAAAATCTGCCCAAATTTTGCTGGTCATGTCTGACAGGACTGACACATTTCGCGAACTCTGCTTCCGTCTAAGATGATGTAGTTTGACCTGGAAACGAAGCTGCTTCGCTATTCTCGGTGAGATTTCTTGGAAAAGATTGACGTACCGACTGAAATTCGAAAATGGGCAATTAGGTAAGTGTCTTAGGAACAGTTTGATATGATAGTGCCATATGTAGACAAGGTAAAAAGTGTAAAAAACACGGGGGTTTCCCAACCGAGGTGAACGATATAGCACGAAATATGAAAATAGAGTTGCTTACCTTCTTTCTATACTGTATCAGTCAAACAACTGTGGACACAGAATACACATATTATTCATGATGTATGACGTCTACTGATATTGTCAAATGAAGAAAAACGAATGATTATGAAAATTTTGAAAAAGGAATGATTTATATGAAAATTTTGAAAAAAGGAGGGGGGAGGAGGAAACGAAATCCATGCCCCATGTGCCTGTGTTTGTTTTCTGAAAAGGTGAAATATAAGAGGAACACTTGTCCAACTTTTCTTTTGGGGTTCAAGAAGGGTAAAAATGCTCAAAATGAATAAAAAGTCATTCTGAAAAATGAAATATAAAGGGAAACCCTATCTAATTTTTCTTTTGAAAGGGAGTCTACATGATATTATTTTAAAGGGGGTCTCAATTGGGGGTCCAGATAATATTTGCTTTGTGTCTGGACTAGCCTCATGATATGTGAAAGGTGTATGGATTTTTCATGTTAAGTTCAATTAATTTTATGTTTGTCAATGGTAGAATCCTGGGGCCAAGTGAAAGGGAGACAGACATATGTTTTAATTTTTTGCATTGTCCTAGTATATATCTTTACATTCTTAGTTCCGTGTTGTGATGTCAGTTACGATTTCCGCATAAAAAGGATGTTCAGTTAGTCTCATAATGGTGAATCTTGACGAAGACGTTATATGGACTGGGCCCATGTTATTTTTGCATATAGTTTAATTTTTTTATTTTTGAGCAAAAAGTGTGAAGACTGAAGTGCCGGGAAATGTTAACAAATATTCAGCATTTTTCTTTGATACCAATATAGCATGGGGAAACCTCTGATACCAATATAGCATGGGGAAACCTCTTTGATACCAATATAGCATGGGGAAACCCCTTTGATACCCATATAGCATGGGGAAACCCTTTTGATACCAATATAGCATGGGGAAACCTCTTTGATACCAATATAGCATGGGGAAACCTCTTTGATACCAATATAGCATGGAGAAACCCCTTTGATACCAATATAGCATAGAAAAACCCCTTTGATACCAATATAGCATGGGGAAACCCCTTTGATACCAATATAGCACAGGGAAGCCCCTTTGATACCAATATAGCATGAGGAAACCCCTTATACACTACACACATTTGACATTTAGTTTCCCTTTAACCATTCTAATACTTTGTTTATTTATAGGTTCTAAGCATGCCAAAGAGTTCCTTTCTGAAGCACACATATTAAAATACTTAAGAAATCCAAACATAATACAGTTGTATGCCGTGTCTACAGAACAAGAGCCTTTTTTTATAGTCACTGAATTGATGTCACACAGCTGTTTATTGGATTATTTACGAGGTACTATATTACATGTGTATTAACTTATTTAAGATATATTTTTCTCACTAATTTACCTTCATAATCAAGGGGCCGTCATGGTCATGATTGTATGGTAGTTGGATTTACAACTACCTATGCAATCAGTACCTATCACCACTAAAGTTGTGAGTTCGAATCACAACATTATGTGATAAAATTTGTCAGTGAATTGCGACAGGTTGGTGGTTTTCTCTGTGTCCTGCGGTTGCCTTCACCAATAAAACTAACTGCCACGATATAGCTGAAATATTGTTGAAAGTGGCATTAAACACCATTAACCATAGCCATAACCACCTTTATAATCATTGCTGTCTTTATGCTTTTACTTCATCAGCCATTATGTCCATCCGTCTGTACAAAACAAAGGGTGTCCAGATGACATCTTCAGCAACGTCTGATGAACATTTATCTTATATGGATAATTACTTTGTATAACAAAATGAACAGAATCAGTGGTGTGATGGTTAGTGTCACCGAAGTCCAGTGCACGTTGCAAAGAGGGGAACTAGCTGTGTGCACAAACAACGGGACAAGGGGTCAGTCTATCGTTAGACTTAAATTGCCAGTAGACATAGCTAAAGCGCAAGCAAGTTTTAATATACACCACTGTGACTGTTAACATGCTTGCCTTGAGTGTGGTATATCATGGATGGGAGCCCTTGTTGGATCAAACCAAAGACGTCACTAAAAAATTGGTATTTGTTGCTTCTCCGCTAAGATTAAAGAGTAAGAGAAAATATTGTTAGGCTCAGAATCAGGATAATGTGTACAGGCTTTAATTTGGCTCAGAATCAGGATCATGTGTACAGGCTTTAGTTTGGCTCAGAATCAGGATAATGTGTACAGGCTTTAGTTTGGCTCAGAATCAGGATAATGTGTACAGGCTTTAGTTTGGCTCAGAATCAGGATCATGTGTACAGGCTTTAATTTGGCTCAGAATCAGGATAATGTGTACAGGCTTTAGTTTCAGTGTTCTAGCACTAAAAAAATCCAACCGAGCGTGTTGGTCTAGTACAAAGCAGACATCATCAGATATCACTGACATGTAGCTTATTCCTGCCATGATGTACAGTACAGTCAGAGACATAGCGTGATAAATCACTGTGATGGACGTATCACTCTTCTTAGTAATGCTAATATATCTTTTGGTCTGTTTCATATATTTATTTATCTTGATATGCCTTTTTGGGTGATAGTAAGTAACACTCTAAATGTAAAAGAAATTTTGGGGATATATTTAATAGAACAAAAGATATATCCAAATCACCGAGATGAGTGATACGTCTATCACAATGATTTATCATGCTATGTTTCTGACTGTACAGTGTAATGTATCAGTATCACCAAGATGAGTGATATGTCTATCACAGTGATTTATCACGCTATGTTTCTGACTGTACTGTATCAGTATCACTAAGGTGAGTGATATGTCTATCACAATGATTTATCACGCTATGTCTCTGACTGTACTGTATCAGTATCACGAAGATGAGTTATATGTCTATCACAGTGATTTATCATGGTATGTCTCTGACTGTACTGTATCAGTATCACTAAGAAGAGTGATATGTCTATCACAGTGATATATCATGCTATGTTTCTGACTGTACTGTATCAGTATCACCAAGATGAGTGATATGTCTATCACAGTGATTTATCATGCTATGTCTCTGACTGTACTGTATCAGTATCACTAAGATGAGTGATATGTCTATCACAGTGATTTATCATGCTATGTTTCTGACTGTACTGTATCAGTATCACTAAGATGAGTGATATGTCTATCACAGTGATTTATCACACGATGTTTCTGACTGTACTATATCAGTATCACTAAGATGAGTGATATGTCTATCACAATGATTTTTCATGTTGTGTTTCTGACTGTACTGTATCAGTATCACTAAGAAGAGTGATATGTCTATCACAGTGATTTATCATGCTATGTTTCTGACTACTGTATCAGTATCACTAAGATGAGTGATATGTCTATCACAGTGATTTATCATGCTATGCTTCTGACTGTACTGTATCAGTATCACTAAGATGAGTGATATGTCTATCACAGTGATTTATCATGCTATGTTTCTGACTGTACTGTATCAGTATCACTAAGAAGAGTGATATGTCTATCACAGTGATTTATCATGCTATGTTTCTGACTGTACTGTATCAGTATCACTAAGATGAGTGATATGTCTATCACAATGATTTATCATGCTATGTTTCTGACTGTACTGTATCAGTATCACTAAGATGAGTGATATGTCTATCACAATGATTTATCATGCTATGTTTCTGACTGTACTGTATCAGTATCACCAAGATGAGTGATATGTCTATCACAGTGATTTATCATGCTATGTTTCTGACTGTACTGTATCATGCTATGTTTCTGACTATACTGTATCAGTATCATGCTATGTCTCTGACTGTACTGTATCAGTATGACGCTATGTTTCTGACTGTACTGTATCAGTATCATGCTATGTTTCTGACTGTACTGTATCAGTATCATGCTATGTTTCTGACTGTACTGTATCAGTATCATGCTATGTCTCTGACTACTGTATCAGTATCATGCTATGTTTCTGACTGTACTGTATCAGTATCATGCTATATTTCTGACTACTGTATCAGTATCATGCTATGTTTCTGACTGTACTGTATCAGTATCATGCTATGTTTCTGACTGTATTATATCAGTATCATGCTATGTTTCTGACTGTACTATATCAGTATCATGCTATGTTTCTGACTGTATTATATCAGTATCATGCTATGTTTCTGACTGTACTGTATCAGTATCATGCTATGTTTCTGACTGTATTATATCAGTATCATGCTATGTTTCTGACTGTACTATATCAGTATCATGCTATGTTTCTGACTGTACTGTATCAGTATCATGCTATGTTTCTGACTGTATTATATCAGTATCATGCTATGTTTCTGACTGTACTATATCAGTATCATGCTATGTTTCTGACTGTACTATATCAGTATCATGCTATGTTTCTGACTGTATTATATCAGTATCATGCTATGTTTCTGACTGTACTATATCAGTATCATGCTATGTTTCTGACTGTACTATATCAGTATCATGCTATGTTTCTGACTGTATTATATCAGTATCATGCTATGTTTCTGACTGTACTATATCAGTATCATGCTATGTTTCTGACTGTGCTGTAGCTGAAAAATTGCTCACTTGGTATAAAACAACATTCACTCATTCACTATAACAAAATGCTGGACAAGTTTTGATTGGTTCTATGATGCCTTGCGCTTGCAGTGTTCTAGATTTATGTCCCTGGAAATGGTAAAAATACCAAAATATATTCATTTCTGGATGAAATCTAATCTTAATTAAAATTAGATTTCCGCACTTGCTCCCTATTTTCTATCGATTGTTTTGTAGTCACCACGTGGAAGATCTGACGCGACCTTTAACAGAATGTTGTTAGATCTTCCGCACGGTGACTACAAAACAACTGATAGAAAATAGGGAGCAAGTGCGGAGATCTAATTTTAGTTAGATTGGGATGATATCTTGAATTACACTTGACATACATCATTTTTATCTCGCCTGCAATCAAAGTCGCTGAAGGCAAAACACAAGTACTGCTCTTCTGATGGCTGTTGCAGTTTTAACAATATTAGGTTTTTGTGATAAGCATCTAAATTTATCTTGGAGGAAAACTAGTATGTGGATAAAGTTTCTTATTTTAATGAAATTCAAAAGATCATATTTATGCATACAGGGAGATAAGAAACTAGTGAATGAAAGAGTAAGGGCAGTAAAAATAATAATTTTGTATCAGAATACTACTAAATAAAGGTATATACTGTAAACAAAATCGTCATCTTTATCGAGATTTTTTTTAAGGGATTCCAGATTATTTTTACTTGATCCTGGTATAGGTCGATGTGGACGATAGGTCGAAGCCAGCGTGTTGAGGAAAAAAAATATTGACCTATCATCCGAAAAATGCTGTATATGTTTTGTAGAAAGAAGAACATTAGACTTTCTAAGTTTGATGCACATTGGCACCCAGATAGCCAGTGGCATGGCTTATCTGGAAGAAAAGAATTGCATTCACAGGGATTTGTCAGCCATGAATGTGTTGATGGGAAAAAGATGCTTAGCTAAAATAGCTAACTTTGGCTTAGCTAAACTAATGGAGGTAAAGTAAAAATACAACCGTAACACCTAGGCTCTAGCTAAACTAATGGAGCTAAAGTAAAAATACAACCGTAACACCTAGCTAAACTAATGGAGGTAAAGTAAAAATACAACCGTAACACCTAGCTAAACTAATGGAGCTAAAGTAAAAATACAACTGTAACACCTAGCTAAACTAATGGAGGTAAAGTAAAAATACAACCGTAACACCTAGCTAAACTAATGGAGCTAAAGTAAAAATACAACCGTAACACCTAGCTAAACTAATGGAGGTAAAGTAAAAATACAACCGTAACACCTAGCTAAACTAATGGAGCTAAAGTAAAAATACAACTGTAACACCTAGCTAAACTAATGGAGGTAAAGTAAAAATACAACCGTAACACCTAGCTAAACTAATGGAGGTAAAGTAAAAATACAACCGTAACACCTAGCTAAACTAATGAAGCTAAAGTAAAAATACAACCGTAGCACCTAGCTAAACTAATGGAGGTAAAGTAAAAATACAACCGTAACACCTAGCTAAACTAATGGAGCTAAAGTAAAAATACAACCGTAACACCTAGCTAAACTAATGGAGCTAAAGTAAAAATACAACTGTAACACCTAGCTAAACTAATGCAGGTAAAGTAAAAATACAACTGTAACACCTAGCTAAACTAATGGAGCTAAAGTAAAAATACAACCGTAACACCTAGCTAATCTAATGGAGGTAAAGTAAAAATACAACTGTAACACCTAGCTAAACTATTGGAGCTAAAGTAAAAATACAACCATAACACCTAGCTAAACTAATGGAGCTAAAGTAAAAATACAACCGTAACACCTAGCTAAACTAATGGAGCTAAAGTAAAAATACAACCGTAACACCTAGCTAAACTAATGGAGGTAAAGTAAAAATACAACTGTAACACCTAGCTAAACTAATGGAGGTAAAGTAAAAATACAACCGTAACACCTAGCTAAACTAATGGAGGTAAAGTAAAAATACAACCGTAACACCTAGCTAAACTAATGGAGCTGAAGTAAAAATACAACCGTAACACCTAGCTAAACTAATAGAGCTAAAGTAAAAATACAACTGTAACACCTAGCTAAACTAATGGAGCTAAAGTAAAAATACAACTGTAACACCTAGCTAAACTAATGGAGGTAAAGTAAAAATACAACTGTAACACCTAGCTAAACTAATGGAGCTAAAGTAAGAATACAACTGTACACCGATAAATAGGTGATGTGTGCTCGTTTTGTATCATACGTTTCGTCAGCTAAAATAGCTAACTTTGGCTTAGCTAAACTAATGGAGGTAAAGTAAAAATACAACCGTAACACCTAGCTAAACTAATGGAGGTAAAGTAAAAATACAACCGTAACACCTAGCTAAACTAATGGAGCTAAAGTAAAAATACAACTGTAACACCTAGCTAAACTAATGGAGGTAAAGTAAAAATACAACCGTAACACCTAGCTAAACTAATGGAGGTAAAGTAAAAATACAACCGTAACACCTAGCTAAACTAATGAAGCTAAAGTAAAAATACAACCGTAGCACCTAGCTAAACTAATGGAGGTAAAGTAAAAATACAACCGTAACACCTAGCTAAACTAATGGAGCTAAAGTAAAAATACAACCGTAACACCTAGCTAAACTAATGGAGCTAAAGTAAAAATACAACTGTAACACCTAGCTAAACTAATGCAGGTAAAGTAAAAATACAACTGTAACACCTAGCTAAACTAATGGAGCTAAAGTAAAAATACAACCGTAACACCTAGCTAATCTAATGGAGGTAAAGTAAAAATACAACTGTAACACCTAGCTAAACTATTGGAGCTAAAGTAAAAATACAACCATAACACCTAGCTAAACTAATGGAGCTAAAGTAAAAATACAACCGTAACACCTAGCTAAACTAATGGAGCTAAAGTAAAAATACAACCGTAACACCTAGCTAAACTAATGGAGGTAAAGTAAAAATACAACTGTAACACCTAGCTAAACTAATGGAGGTAAAGTAAAAATACAACCGTAACACCTAGCTAAACTAATGGAGGTAAAGTAAAAATACAACCGTAACACCTAGCTAAACTAATGGAGCTGAAGTAAAAATACAACCGTAACACCTAGCTAAACTAATAGAGCTAAAGTAAAAATACAACTGTAACACCTAGCTAAACTAATGGAGCTAAAGTAAAAATACAACTGTAACACCTAGCTAAACTAATGGAGGTAAAGTAAAAATACAACTGTAACACCTAGCTAAACTAATGGAGCTAAAGTAAGAATACAACTGTACACCGATAAATAGGTGATGTGTGCTCGTTTTGTATCATACGTTTCGTCAGCTAAAATAGCTAACTTTGGCTTAGCTAAACTAATGGAGGTAAAGTAAAAATACAACCGTAACACCTAGCTAAACTAATGGAGGTAAAGTAAAAATACAACCGTAACACCTAGCTAAACTAATGGAGCTGAAGTAAAAATACAACCGTAACACCTAGCTAAACTAATGGAGCTAAAGTAAAAATACAACTGTAACACCTAGATAAACTAATGGAGCTAAAGTAAAAATACAACCGTAACACCTAGCTAAACTAATGGAGCTAAAGTAAAAATACAACTGTAACACCTAGCTAAACTAATGGTGGTAAAGTAAAAATACAACTGTAACACCTAGCTAAACTAATGGAGCTAAAGTAAAAATACAACTGTAACACCTAGATAAACTAATGGAGCTAAAGTAAAAATACAACCGTAACACCTAGCTAAACTAATGGAGCTAAAGTAAAAATACAACTGTACACTAATAAATAGGTGATGTGTGCTCATTTTGTATCATACGTTTCGTCAGCTAAAATAGCTAACTTTGGCTTAGCTAAACTAATGGAGGTAAAGTAAAAATACAACTGTAACACCTAGCTAAACTAATGGAGGTAAAGTAAAAATACAACTGTAACACCTAGCTAAACTAATGGAGGTAAAGTAAAAATACAACCGTAACACCTAGCTAAACTAATGGAGCTAAAGTAAAAATACAACCGTAACACCTAGCTAAAATAATGGAGGTAAAGTAAAAATACAACCGTAACACCTAGCTAAACTAATGGAGCTGAAGTAAAAATACAACCGTAACACCTAGCTAAACTAATGGAGGTAAAGTAAAAATACAACAGTAACACCTAGCTAAACTAATGGAGCTAAAGTAAAAATACAACCATAACACCTAGCTAAACTAATGGAGCTAAAGTAAAAATACAACTGTAACACCTAGCTAAACTAATGGAGGTAAAGTAAAAATACAACCGTAACACCTAGCTAAACTAATGGAGGTAAAGTAAAAATACAACCGTAACACCTAGCTAAACTAATGGAAGTAAAGTAAAAATACAACCGTACACTCATAAATAGGTGATGTGTGCTCATTTCGTATGATGCGTTTCGTCAGCTAAAATAGCTAACTTTGGCTTAGCTAAACTAATGGAAGTAAAGTAAAAATACAACTGTAACATCTAGCTAAACTAATGGAGGTAAAGTAAAAATACAACCGTAACACCTAGCTAAACTAATGGAGGTAAAGTAAAAATACAACCGTAACACCTAGCTAAACTAATGGAGGTAAAGTAAAAATACAACCGTAACACCAAGCTAAACTAATGGAGCTAAAGTAAAAATACAACTGTAACACCTAGCTAAACTAATGGAGCTAAAGTAAGAATACAACTGTACACCGATAAATAGGTGATGTGTGCTCGTTTTGTATCATACGTTTCGTCAGCTAAAATAGCTAACTTTGGCTTAGCTAAACTAATGGAGGTAAAGTAAAAATACAATCATAACACCTAGCTAAACTAATGGAGGTAAAGTAAAAATACAACTGTAACACCTAGCTAAACTAATGGAGGTAAAGTAAGAATACAACTGTACACCGATAAATAGGTGATGTGTGCTCGTTTTGTATCATACGTGTCGTCAGCTAAAATAACTAACTTTGGTTTAGCTAAACTAATGGAGGTAAAGTAAAAATACAACCGTAACACCTAGCTAAACTAATGGAGGTAAAGTAAAAATACAACCGTAACACCTAGCTAAACTAATGGAGGTAAAGTAAAAATACAACCGTAACACCAAGCTAAACTAATGGAGCTAAAGTAAAAATACAACTGTAACACCTAGCTAAACTAATGGAGCTAAAGTAAGAATACAACTGTACACCGATAAATAGGTGATGTGTGCTCGTTTTGTATCATACGTTTCGTCAGCTAAAATAGCTAACTTTGGCTTAGCTAAACTAATGGAGGTAAAGTAAAAATACAATCATAACACCTAGCTAAACTAATGGAGGTAAAGTAAAAATACAACTGTAACACCTAGCTAAACTAATGGAGGTAAAGTAAGAATACAACTGTACACCGATAAATAGGTGATGTGTGCTCGTTTTGTATCATACGTGTCGTCAGCTAAAATAACTAACTTTGGTTTAGCTAAACTAATGGAGGTAAAGTAAAAATACAATCATAACACCTAGCTAAACTAATGGAGGTAAAGTAAAAATACAACCGTAACACCTAGCTAAACTAATGGAGGTAAAGTAAAAATACAACCGTAACACCTAGCTAAACTAATGGAGGTAAAGTAAAAATACAACCGTAACACCTAGCTAAACTAATGGAGCTAAAGTAAAAATACAACTGTAACACCTAGCTAAACTAATGGAGGTAAAGTAAAAATACAACCGTAACACCTAGCTAAACTAATGGAGGTAAAGTAAAAATACAACCGTAACACCTAGCTAAACTAATGGAGGTAAAGTAAAAATACAACCGTAACACCAAGCTAAACTAATGGAGCTAAAGTAAAAATACAACTGTAACACCTAGCTAAACTAATGGAGCTAAAGTAAGAATACAACTGTACACCGATAAATAGGTGATGTGTGCTCGTTTTGTATCATACGTTTCGTCAGCTAAAATAGCTAACTTTGGCTTAGCTAAACTAATGGAGGTAAAGTAAAAATACAATCATAACACCTAGCTAAACTAATGGAGGTAAAGTAAAAATACAACTGTAACACCTAGCTAAACTAATGGAGGTAAAGTAAGAATACAACTGTACACCGATAAATAGGTGATGTGTGCTCGTTTTGTATCATACGTGTCGTCAGCTAAAATAACTAACTTTGGTTTAGCTAAACTAATGGAGGTAAAGTAAAAATACAATCATAACACCTAGCTAAACTAATGGAGGTAAAGTAAAAATACAACCGTAACACCTAGCTAAACTAATGGAGGTAAAGTAAAAATACAACCGTAACACCTAGCTAAACTAATGGAGCTAAAGTAAAAATACAACCGTAACACCTAGCTAAACTAATGGAGCTAAAGTAAAAATACAACCGTAACACCTAGCTAAACTAATGGAGGTAAAGTAAAAATACAACCGTAACACCTAGCTAAACTAATGGAAGTAAAGTAAAAATACAACCGTACACTCATAAATAGGTGCTCATTTTGTAACTTACAGTCTAACCTGTCTTAAGTGACCTTCCAAGGAAACAGTGAAATATGGTCACATAAGACAGGTGGTCGCTTAATACAGGTTTAATTGATATGAAATACACTGTGAAGGGAAATAAAAATTAAGGTCACATGATACAAGTTATTGCTTTATAATAGAGGTGGTCAATAAAGCAGCTTTTAATGTATGTGATAAATTTTACAAGAAACTTCAGTAGGGCGAGTGGTTTTATGTGGGTACTTTGGTTTTCTCCATATCTAACCCCTTATCTGCATCATAAACTTTACAATTGCTTGATATCGATGTAAAGCACCCTTCTATCAATATAATGCCTACCCATATTTGAATAACAATAAAGTATGGCCGGCATGAATTATTTCGATTCTAATAGAACAAATACGGTAATTTTAAAATTCGAGGCGGTCAAGGTGATCAATCTCCTACTGAATTTTAAAAATGGTAAAATTGGGAATTAAGAGATGGAAAGCGAAATTGTGGTTGAAACTGTTGCTTAAAATACCGAAAAGAATTTTATTGACAAGGTTCAATATAAATTTTATTACAAATAGACAACTTTAAATGATTAACAACGAAATTACCAGTTGAACGCAGCCAGTCGGATCAGAGATAAAGGGAGATAAACATGGAGACAGTGAACGAAAGGTAAACAAAGCCGTGTTTATAAGAGTTTAATTATGATAAGACTTGATTAGGATTTATTTAGCTTCATTTATTTCAACAATTTTTAGATAAACAATAATAGAAAATCGCTAACCATGAAGTATTTTCTGAAAATAGTCAGTGTTTATATAGGTGCTTTTTTTTTTTAGCTCAGCGTGCATGTGTGGCCTATATTTGATTGTTATTCAAATATGCCTTTATTTGTATACCGAATACAGGACGTCATATTAGAATATACAGCAATAAATACTGGAGAAAACATTATTCCCTTGCAGTAGGAATAGGTTCATTATATTGTATTTGAACATTTCTTAGCATCAGTCAATAATTTTACAGTTACAAATTAACAGAAGGTAGTAAAATAGTTAATTACATCTATGACAACAGTGACAATTTCAATAAGAGACAGTTATCTCTATTCATGTACTAGAACACTGGGCCGTCATGGCAGTGATTGTATGGTAGTTGGATTTACAACTACCTATGCAATCAGTGCCTATCACCACTGATGTTGTGAGTTAGAATCTCGATCAGGGCGAGGTGTACAACATTATGTGATAAAGTTTGTCAGTGACTTGCAACAGGTCGGTGGTTTTCTCCAGTTTCCTCGACCAATAAAACTGACTGCCACGATATAGCTGAAATATTGTTGAAAGTGGCATTAAACGCCATCAAGCAAACAAAGAAACAAACAATAATTTCTACCTCTTTATTATCAGAAGGATCAAGATGAATATGTAGGTGAAGATGGTGACAGATTCCCCTTAAGATGGTCAGCCCCAGAGGCATGTTATTTTCACATATTTTCTACCAAGTCAGACGTGTGGTCATTTGGCATATTGCTGACAGAATTAGTCACTTATGGTGGCAAACCATATACAGGTAGGTGCTGTAGTGAATTATTATTAAGTCTCCCAAACAACGTTTGGGAGACTTATTGTTTTTGCTCTGTTTGTTATTATTATTATTATGATTATTAAGTCTCCCAAGCAACTTATTGTTTTTGCTCCGTTTCTTATTATTATTTTTATTTTTATTATTATTATTCTTATTCTTATTCTTATTCTCTTTCTCCTTTCTTTCCGTGGACTATGAACTTGTCCACGGCAGATTTCAGGAACTACAGGACAGAATTTCATGAAACTTGGTGGAGTTATAGATATATGTTTCTAGTTGATCCTAAAGTTTTCAGATTTGTGGTAAAGGGGGTCAAAGCCATATTTTTGGGGGTTCAAAGGGGGTGGGGGTTACTATAGAATCCTATAGGAAACTTGAAATTTCGTACATTAATGTTGATAACTTCTAACTGGATAATGATAGAGACATAAAATTTGACATAGTAATAGGTCACAGTTAGAGGAGCAATTCTGCGTTTTAAAAATTTTCAAGATGTCTGCCATTTTCCAGTCAAGGAAATTAGGAATTTTAATCCACAGGACATTCGGTCCTGTGAACTGTGAGGAATTACAGGACCGACATAATGATTTTTAAACAACCTTATTAAAAAAAAAATGCTGAGATGTGCTAATCTGGGTCACGGGTCACTGTAATCGGCCGGCTGTATCGAGAAACAGATACAGTGTTGGAAAAACTGTTGATACTGATAAAATATTGATAAATGCTATAAAATTTTATGTTTGTCTTCAAGAAATATGATGGACAAAACCATGTGTGAAGTTTTATGACGAAATATTTACGAGTTGAAGTTGCGGCTGTATCGAGAAACAGATACAGTGTTGAAAAAACTGTTGATACTCATACAATATTGATAAATGCAATAAAATTTTATGTTTGTCTTCAAGAAATATGAGACAAAACCATGTGTGAAGTTTTATGACGAAATATCTTCGATTTCTATGTAAATTTACGAGTTGAAGTGGGGAAATTTTATGTTAGATTTCTAAAAATCTTTTTCTCTGAAACCACAGGTAAATTTACTTTAGCGATGTATTTTTATCTTGGACAAGAATAATGAGCGTCCTGATTGGATGACCGATTTAAAACACACTGACTCTGCATGGTAACAAGATGCATGTAAAAGAAATCTGTTATATTTATTCATTTGTTTAATTCTGGAATATTGTTGATCATTGATTTAAACAAGAAAAAAGGGAAAAGGGGGGGGTGAATTTTACAGTTAAATAAATGTTGTGTTTCGACAGTTTAAAGAGTAAAAAAAAAAAATTGTTGCGACTAAAGCTTAAAATCAGCATTAAAAATTGAACAAATATCAGTGGTTTTGTAAATGAAATTTATTTCAAATAGAAAATCTGAATTTATTATTTATTAATTTATTATTAATGATACAATTTGATATCCCTTGGGAGGGGGAGGGGGCTATGATGAAAATTTGAAATAAAAACACAGGATCGGATTTTAAGCAAAAATAATAATCCAGGATTAGTTTTTTATTAAGAAAAATCCAGGACCCTGTGTCCAGGATTTTTTTTTTTTAAAGTTAATAATATGAAATATTGACATCCACACTTTGGACAGCACATTTCTGTGTCCACACTTATTTTTTAAATAATAAATTTATTTTATTTAAGTGTCACATATTGATTGCATTAAGCTTGCAATCACAAACAGTAATATCTACAATTAGACAGCGGCGTAAATGTTAGCGTGCGAGTACTCATGGGTTTGTGCTCCGGTCGGGTCAGACCAAAAACTATAAAATTGGTATTTTTTGCTTCTCTGTTGAGTACGCAGCATATGAAAGAGCAAAGACTGGTTGGCTCTGAATCAGTATAATGTATCCAAGTGGGATGACAATTTGACACTATGTCCATAAATATATTATTGTATACAGCATGATCATATTCATTAAAGTATATTTTCACTCTAAAATTACAAAACTATTTGTGAATTAAAAATTACTAAATGAAATATTCATTCTATCTAAACAAATGAATATGTAAAAAAAAAATAGAATAAAATAATAGCTCTATGTATGCTACCAGAAAAAGTATAATTAGAAACCAGAATTTAGAATTACAAAAGAATATATATATAGCTCTTTTGGTCCATTGGCTTCAATGCACCAGTTGCAGACCATAACATTTTGTTCAACGTTGTGATGAAGCCAGGGTCAGACGTCCTGCTTCCAAGAATCAATAAATTTACGTTCTCGATCTTTTTCATACTGTTTCTCTCGTGTTTTGAAGTGATCAAATGTTCCGAATTAACGACGATTGTTAATGAAGAAAACTCTAGAGAATAATATTTTTCCGAAATACCACGATCACTGTAGTCGCACGAAATATTTTACGACATCAACATATTGCGACAATAACTGTCGTAAATAGTTAGTGTCTTTACCAAAACTCGTGACTATCAATTACGATATGTATTTATTTTAGATTTTTCTTGATCTAAAAATAACAAATAAAAGAGAATTAGAAATATTTTTAAGTTGAATTTACCGAGAACCTCAATTGATTTATTCTTAAAGGCAGCGGCTGACAAAACAATTTACCGGACAGTCGGCCCGGTGAGATAACGAAAACTACCGGATCGCCGGGAAATTTATCGGACACAGTCAGTCGGTCCGGTGCCAATTTCCTTGACTGATTTTCAAAATGGCTGACAAAACACGGCATAAAAATGGGGGGTAAAAATTCAACATTGTACGATATCATCAAAATTTGATATGTGGGTAGATAATGATGTCCCGAATTGATTCCCGACATTGCAAAATTTCTACCGGCCGCCATTTTCAAAATGGCCACCACAATACCGCAGAAATTCAACATTGTCCGATATCATCAAAATTTGATATGTGGGTAGATAATGATGTCCCGAGTAGATTCCCGACATTGAAAAATTTCTAGCTGTTGCCATTTTCAAAATGGTCACCACAATACCGCACAAATTCAACATTGTCCGATTTCAATGAGATTTCATATATGGGTAGATTATGATGTCCCAAATTTATTCCCGACATTGAAAAATTTCTAGCGGTCGCCATTTTCAAAATGGTCGCAAAAATTAAACATTGTCCGATATCAGCAAAATTTGATGTGTGGGTAGATAATGATGTCCCGAATTGATTCCCGACATTGAAAAATTTCTACCGATCGCCATTTTTAAAATGGCCAACACAATACCGCACAAATTCAACATTGTTCGATTTCAACGAAATTTCATATGTAGGTAGATTATGATGACCTGAATTGATTCCCGACATTGAAAAATTTCTACCGATCACCATTTTCAAAATGGCCACCATAATACCGCAAAAATTCAACATTGTCCAGGGGTTAAAAAATCTTGGGACCACCTCACTAGCCCAGGGCTAGATAATCCCAAATAATACTAGCCCGAATCTATGAACCACTAGTCCTGGTCAATAACGTGATTTCATGAATCCGACTTGCATACTTGAACCCTTGTACAACATGTACAATGTATATTAGTTTAACTATCTTTCTTTTCAGATCTGGTATTGCATTTTATTTTTCACTTATTTTCCACAGTTCATATCACTGTAAGGCCAGCAAAAAAAAATGTGTTTACGGTCACATGTCAACAAAATCTAGGGTCATTCGGCTTTAATTTTTTTTTTTTTTTTTTACTATCGGCAAAACTGAAAATAGCCGTTCCCGGTTCCGGTATTTCATTTTCGAAATTTCCGGTAAACCGTCATTTGTTGAAGCTGTTCTATGATGAGTTACACAGTTTTTCTACCTTCTTTGCTCTCAGTTTCGACAAAAAGCTAGCGGTTGAATAAATAAAACATTGCTGCTGATTAAACAACATATAACATAGTCATATATGAATATTTATAAGTAGATACGCGAATATTAACAAGTTTGTCAATATCCGATATATATTTTTTACTAGCCCGTCGGGCATACAGCTGATTATTTCAGCTAGCCCAAATGTGGAAATTACTAGCCCCGGGTGTCGGGCTAGTGGATTTTTTAACCCCCGTTGTCCGATATCATCTAAATTTGATATGTGGGTAGATTATGATGTCCCGAATTTATTCCCGACAATGAAAAATTTCTAGCTGTCGCCATTTTCAAAATGGCCACCACAATACCGCACAAATTCAACATTGTTCGATTTCAACGAAATTTCATATGTAGGTAGATTATGATGACCTGAATTGATTCCCGACATCGAAATTTTTTTACCGGTCTCCATTTTCAAAATGGCTGCCACAATACCGCAAAAATTCAACATTGTTCGATTTCAAAGGTAGCTTTTGATTTATTTTTTAAACCTGTTGTAAGTGGCCGGTTTGGGAGACTTGAGACTTCATAATCGTTAGATTATAATCATATCTTGTTAATTTTGTTGTTGTTGTTGTAATTTTCCATTTTTACATACAATACAGACATTGCAATTCATTTACAAGACATTACACACACTATTATATAGGCATTTTCCGACCTGGATATATATAAATTTATGTAGTGAATTATGGCATGACAACATATCTAGACAGGATAGCATATTCAGATGTTATATTCACCGGGATAGAAATTTACCAATCATAATACAGTCAAACCTGTATTAAGAGGTCACCTTTGGAACAAAGAAAAAGTGGCCTTATAACGACAGGTGACCTCTTAAAAGAGGTTCAATTCATATGAAATTTTCTATGACAGGATAAGAAAAAGGTGACCTTTTAATATAGGTGACTGCTTAATAGGGGTGACCAGGTTTGACTATGATTGTTTTGTTTCTTGTTTTGTGTTTACTTTGTGAACAGATTCAAGATTCAAATAATAGCAGTTGGAAAATATTTAAATGTGTCACACCCAGATTGAATATGTGTGTTTAACAGTTTATTATTTGAAATGAATGTCCAACCACAAATTAACCCGATATTACATATGTTATGCTTAGTCAAAAAGAAACAAAATAATAGAATTTAGGAGTGAGTGAGTGATTGTTGTTTAATGCCAATTCAGTAACTTTTCAGTTATATCATGGCGAGAACAAGTTAATTTTCAATGAGATGATGATGAGGTCCGCCTTGTACTAGACCAGCATGCTTAGTTAGATTTTTATAGTGCTAGCTCACTGAAACAACAGTCCGCGGGTAGACATGTCGCTCCACTCGGACACATTATTCTGATTCTGAGCAAACCAGTCTTTGCTCTTTCTCCTTAATGCTACGTTCTTAGCGGAGAAGCAACAAATACCAATTTTATAGTCTTTGGTTTGACCCGATCGGGAATCGAACCCACGATCTACCACACTCGAGGTGAGCACGCCAACCATTATGCCACCAATGCGGTTAAGAAAAAATAGAATTATGTGAAAAGATGTCATACACCAATATGTAAAAAGAAACATGGTAATTAATTTCTAAGTAACAAACAATGGATCATGGTGTTTCAATGCCTATTTGTTTTGAGGTTACTAAATGTTGTCATTCATGAACATTAATTGAAAAGAAAAGGAAAATACTGCAAATTCCACTTTGTCAAGTTGAACTACACTGTCTATTTTCAAAGGTGAAGGTGTCGTAGTCGTGGACATGGTAGATGATATGTTTTGTTCTTAAAACAAGTCATGCAGACAACAATTATATTTTTTATTTTTAAAATATTTTATTTTAAATTTATTTTTATTCATATGAAATGTATAAAAAAAAATAAAAGAAATTGCGATTTGTAAATCACACCGATTTCCAATACATGCATGTTTATTATCCCCTCACCAACGAAGTTGCGAGGGGATATAGTAACGCTACCTTCCGTCTGTCCGTCACAATCCTTGTGAACACTCTAGGATCAGCATCCTTCAATGGATTTTGACCAAACTTGGTACATATTTAGTCCTTAAGAGAATCTGAAACCCTATTGATTTTCAAGGTCAAAGGTCAAGGTCACAGGGTCAAATTTTTACCACATAACATCCTTGTGAACACTCTAGAATCAACATCCTTCAATGGATTTTGACTAAACTTGGTACATATTTAATCCTTAGGAGAGTCTGGAACCCTATTGATTTTCCAGGTCAAAGGTCAAGGTCACTGGGTAAATTTTTTACCATGTAACATCCTTGTGAACACTCTAGAATCAACATCCTTCAATGGATTTTGACCAAGCTTGGTACATACTTAGTCCTTATGAGAATCTGGAATCCTATTGATTTTCCAGGTCATAGGTCAAAGGTCAATGTCACCGGGTCAAATTTTTACCACGTAACATCCTTGTGAACACTAGAATCAACATCCTTCTATGGATTTTGACCAAACTTGGTACATACTTAGACCTTAAGAGAATCTGGAACCCTATTGAATTTCAAGGTCAAAGGTCAAGGTCACAGGGTCTAATTTTTAGGCGAGGGGATACGCCACGCTTTGCGTTGCCCTTGTTTATTTTGTGTATTGCAACATTGGGCATAATTTACAAGGGAGTGTCGTGAAACAGCCACTTTACAAGCCAAATCACGTCTACATATGATGCCATCGGTCATAGATAAATATTGATTTGACCATAGATTTGGACCCAAAGTATTTGAAGGACGTCATATTAGCATCTCTGTTCAATACAAGCAATTAAAATTAGATGTTTATTGTACTTTTAAAAACCTTTTCTGGAGCCATGTCAGGTGACCTTTCATTCATCATTGCAAGATATTGAGCAATCGGACAACAGCTCTTAGTGTGTGCTCAGTTTTAATACCTAATTATTTGGTCAGATCATTGCCGATTGGTCAGTTGAAAATATGAACCCTGATATGACCTCATACGAGATTTCCTAAGATGTTAATGTATCTCCAGAAAAAGTATAACAAAAAAGATGCAACAAACATCTAATTTGGATTAAGATTGTTTTCAATAAATATAAAAATTATCAAGAAGAGTTTGAAAATACCAAAGGGATAATCAGAATCTGTATATCGATGAAGAACAGACAACACAACGGCCAAAAGAAAAAGGACAAAAGGACAAATAATGATCTAAAAAGCATGCATATAAAACTAAAGATTGAGTAACACGAACAACCTCACGGGGAGCGAACTCAGGTGCTCCGGAAGGGTAAGCAGTTTATACACAAAATACAATTATTATAACAAATTCATAGTAAATTGTAATAATATTTTGTTTTCAAGAAATGACGGATCCTGAGGTACTAAAGCAAGTAGAACATGGATACAGAATGCCTGCACCACCAAACTGTCCTCAGAATTTATATGACATCATGAAGGAATGCTGGGATGCAGAGACAAAACAAAGACCAACATTCGAAACATTAAAAGAGAAATTCAAAACCTATTACCAGTAAGAAGAAACTTCTAGTTTTTGATAGTGTTTTATTAAATATCAGTTGTATTACAATAGTGTTTATTAGATATCAGTTGTATTACGATAGTGTTTATTAAATATCAGTTGCATTACGATAGTGTTTATTAAATATCAGTTGTATTACAATAGTGTTTATTAAATATCAGTTGTATTACGATAGTGGTTATTGAATATCAGTTGTATTCCGATAGTGTTTATTAAATATCAGTTGTATTACGATAGTGTTTATTAAATATCAGTTGTATTACGATAGTGTTTATTAAATAGCAGTTGTATTACGATATTGTTTATTAAATAGCAGTTGTATTACGATAATGTTTATTAAATATCAGTTGTATTACGATAGTGTTTATTAAATATCAGTTGTATTACGATAGTGTTTATTAAATAGCAGTTGTATTACGATATTGTTTATTAAATAGCAGTTGTATTACGATAATGTTTATTAAATATCAGTTGTATTACGATAGTGTTTATTAAATAGCAGTTGTATTACAATAGTGTTTATTAAATATCAGTTGTATTACAATAGTGTTTATTAAATATCAGTTGTATTACGATAGTGCTTATTAAACATCAGTTGTATTCCGATAGTGTTTATTAAATATCAGTTGTATTACGAGTGTTTATTAAATATCAGTTGTATTACGATAGTGTTTATTAAATATCAGTTGTATTACCATAGTGTTTATTAAATATCAGTTGTATTACAATAGTGTTTATTAAATATCAGTTGTATTACGATAGTGCTTATTAAATATCAGTTGTATTCCGATAGTGTTTATTAAATATCAGTTGTATTACGAGTGTTTATTAAATATCAGTTGTATTACGATAGTGTTTATTAAATATCAGTTGTATTACAATAGTGTTTATTAAATAGCAGTTGTATTACGATATTGTTTATTAAATAGCAGTTGTATTACAATAGTGTTTATTAAATATCAGTTGTATTACAATAGTGTTTATTAAATATCAGTTGTATTACAATAGTGTTTATTAAATATCAGTTGTATTACGATAGTGCTTATTAAATATCAGTTGTATTCCAATAGTGTTTATTAAATATCAGTTGTATTACGAGTGTTTATTAAATATCAGTTGTATTACGATAGTGTTTATTAAATAGCAGTTGTATTACGATATGGTTTATTAAATAGCAGTTGTATTACGATAATGTTTATTAAATATCAGTTGTATAACGAGTGTTTTATTAAATATCAGTTGTATTTCGATAGTGTTTATTAAATATCAGTTGTATTATGAGTGTTTATTAAATAGCAGTTGTATTACGAGTGTTTTTTTTCATTAAATAGCAGTTGTATTACGATAGTGTTTATTAAATAGCAGTTGTATTATGATAGTGTTTATTAAATATCAGTTGTATTACGATAATGTTTATTAAATATCAGTTGTATTTCGAGTGTTTATCAAATATCAGTTGTATTACGATAGTGTTTATTAAATAGCAGTTGTATTACAATAGTGTTTATTAAATAGCAGTTGTATTACGATAATGTTTATTAAATATCAGTTGTATTACAATAGTGTTTATTAGATATCAGTTGTATTAAGATGATGTTTATTAAATGCCGGTTGTATTACGATAGTGTTTATTAAATGTCGGTTGTATTATGATAGTGTTTATTAAATGTTAAATGAAAATTAAGTATTTATGGCTATTAGCAATTACTAAGATGTTCATTACAATTTAACATGCAATAAATTATGTAAAATAATTGTATTAATTGAATGATCATGACTACTTATCTTTTATCTGAGCCATTCATCATAAATATTAAAACAATATATAATAGTTATTCCATGGTTTTTTTGCGTTTGATTGTTTATCTGTTTAACTCGTTTATTTATTGAACTTTTATTTATCTCATCCTAACAAAGAAACTAGTAAGATCATAAGTGACTGTTAATAGAAACTGGAAGATACACAAAAATAACAAGGTATCACAGAAAATGTAAACTAAGTAACTGTCTAGAGGATGAATCTCATTTCTTTTTCAACTGTGATTTTTAAAATACTATAAAGAAGCTCACCATAATTTTAATAACTGATGCAATTGAAAAAAGAATAAATATTATATTAAATCCATCAAACCCTGGAGATATCAAAGGACTGGTTTCTTGTATTTAATAGTGGAATCATTAGAACTGAGGTTTCCTAACTATTATGGTCATCACGTGACATTGTTTTCAGTTACGTTATTAATTTGATTATTTATCAGATTTACAGTAGTAAATAACTTGATTTCTTATTTGTTTGTTTTAGGGTTTTAACTTATTTGTTTGTTTTAGGGTTTTAACTTATTTGTTTGTTTTAGGGTTTTAACTTATTTGTTTGTTTCAGGGTTTTATATTCATCTGTTAGTTTGACATCAATACCAATTTCCTCTGATACATTTTTTGCATTAGTGTATTAGCCAATCAGGAGTAAGTGCCATGTGTATCTAATATGTTTGTTATATTACATGCTTCATGGAGAAGAGGGTCAAGTTTTTCATTGTTTAATCTGTATAAATACATAACAATTTGAGTTTTGATAAAGCTTTCTAAATAGAAGCATATTTAATTCTGCTTTAGCCACTGTTTTTGTTGAATTTTGTTTTGTGCCTAGAGTATGTTTAATAAATTTAAGTTGAATTTTTTTCTAAAGGAGTTTTGTCACCGAAAATACAAACACTTGTAATCTGGGAGTAATGATATTGCCAGTTTTGATGTAAATTAATATATGTTGATATATATGCAAGAATCAGATCGACGTCCAATCCTCAAATCCATGTCCGATTTCCATGCATATGTACCTCAGATCTATCTCCTTCTTTCAAATTCTCATTTCGGCGTCCAATTCTCAAATCTATGGCCGTTTCTAACTTTCTCAAATCAATGACGTCACTGACGTATCTACTAACCCTAACCCTAACCAATAAATCGGCCATAGATCTGAGAATTTGGAAAGGACGCCTATTTGAGAATACCCTTAAATCGGATCGTGATTTGAGATAATGACATCAATGGATGCCAATTTGAGCCTGGACACTGATCCGAGTCTATCATATATAAGTAGAACTATTAGTAATAATGTAGATAATGATCATGTTAATAGTAATGTTCTTTATAAAATAAGTATTGAATGTTATAGATAAAAATATTGATTTTAAATGTTGTAAATATAGAAATTGATTTTGTTGTTATTGAAAATATCCATGAAAATGTTCTATGTGAAAATATTGATAGATTTAAATAAAATAACTAAGAGGCTCAGCCGGTGTAACTCACCTGTCATTCTGTTTTGAGGAAACTTTATACACAACAGAACCTTCCATAGGTGCTTCCTACCAAATTTCAATTAATTTTGCCAAATGGTGAAGCATCTATGGATGGTTCCCAATTAAGATTGCTCATTTCGTCTCGATCCATTAACAAAGATGGCCACCAAGATTTACTACATATGGCGGCCATAGAAATTTTGTTCAAGCTAAGCAGTTTCAGAGAAGATATTTTAGAAATTGACCCACTAGAAACTAGAATTGCCTGTGGTGGCCATGTTTGTTAATGGATCGGGACGAAATGAGCAATAGAGACCTTCCATAGATGCTTCCAACCAAATTTTGGTTCATTTGTCTAAGCGGTTTCAGAGGAGAAGATTTTTTAGAAATCTACCAACCAGAAACAAGAATTGCCTATGGTGGCCATGTTTGTTAACGGATCAGAATGAAATGAGCAATCTTTATAGAGGACCTTCCATAGATTCTTCTTACCTAGTTTCGGTTCACTTGGCTAAGTGGTTTCAGAGGAGAAGATCAAAATGTGAAAAGTTAACGAACGACAGACACCGAATGATGGCAAAAGCCTACATTGTCTTTGGCAAGGTGAGCTATTAATAGGTTATTGAATAGTGATGAAGTATGAACTCTATGGAAGATTATCGTACAATTATGAGAGGCCGTCGTGGTCATGATCGTATGGTAGTTGGATTTACAACTACCTGTGCAATTGGTGCCCATCACCATCAAAATTGTGAGTTTGAATCCCACTCATGGCAAGGTATACACGATACAACATTATGTGATAAAGTGTGTCAGTGACTTGCTGCAGGTCAGTGGTTTTCTCGGAGTACTCCAGCTTCTTTCATGATATAACTGAAATATTGTTGAAGTGGCGGTAAACACCATTCTACTAGTGACATATAATTAAAGCAGTCACTTGAAGTTTCAAAAAAAAAAAAAAATCTTATTTTTTTTTATTTTTGAAACTTCAAGTGACTGTGATTAAAGAGACCTCTTAAGACACCAGTTAATATGTAAAAATATTAAATAATATGTAAAAATCTGTCCTATTATGACAAAATCTGCCTGACTAATACAGTTTTAATTTTTCCTCTCATATTTAATTGCCTATATTTTAATACGGCATTTCGGCCCAGGGCCAATAAGTACTAACCCGGGGCCAATACAGATAAATTCACTTCCGGTTTTAATTCAAGCTGCATTTTACATAGAGGAGTTCATTTCAAAACTCTCTTTTGCATAATTGTGCAAATAAAGAATCATACTTTTATTTAAAATCATGTTTTCATAGGAGATCGTCATCAGCCGTTCGAGGGGATATTACAATTTAGGGGAAGGAAACATGTGTGGTCATAGGTGCGTTCCGAATGATGCCGTTGGTGGCTGTAAAAACCATGCTCATATGGCCCTGTCAATATAATCATATGGTCCTGTTCATATATCCATACGGCCCTTGAAAAATATTCATACGGCCCTGTCATATGGACCAGTTAGATTATTTAATAAAAGTTTTACGAACTGGCCGTTTCTGTATTGGCCCTGGTATAGATTCTCGGTCAGCAGTATTGGCCCTCGGCCCTAAGGACCAATACTGCTAACCTCGAATCTATACCAGAGCCAATACAGAAACCGCCAATTAGTAACACTATAATATCATCCAACCACCTATTGACTTTTTGTTACCGGTTGTCCAAATTTTACAGGAATATGTGATCTTGATATAATTAGCTCTCCAAGTTGGGTATTTTTCAATATAAAATTAATGGCTGCGATATTTCACAAGATTTTGAGAAGCTGCATAAATCTTGTTTTTATATGTTTCTGATTTCATCAATATCAACAAAAAGAAGAATAACCTCTCACCTCAACTCACTGAACTCAAAACAGATGAGTCTATATTGTATTGAAAACCATATTCATCCACACAGGGATCGAGTCCAATGTGAGTTTTTAATACAATACAGACGAGTACGGTACAATATTCCCATATTGTACATAACACTACAATCATTAGTTTATTATTATACAGATCAAACGACTTTTTTTTAACCTTCAATATCTCAATTAGCCAATCGCCAAATAAATTATAGAAGAAAAAAAACACAAATACTATTTGTTCAATAAATGGTTATATGGGCTAAACACTGAAAGTTAAATGAGTTTGTAACATAATATTAATATTAAAAGTGACTCTATTAGAATACAATCTGGGGCCGTCGTGGTCGTGATCGCATGGTAGTTGGATTAACAACTACCTGTGCAATTAGTGCCCATCACCACAAAAGTTGTGAGTTTGAATCCCGCTCGGGCAAGGTGTACTAGATACAACAGTATGTGATCAAGTTTGTCGGTCTGTGGTTTTCTCCAGGTACTCCGGTTTCCTCCAACAATAAAACTAACCACCACGATATAACTGGAATAGTGTTGAAATGCTGTTAAACAACTAACTTATAAACCTACAATACAATCTCCAGAAAAGAAAGGCCAGGTGTTGCCAAAGACACAGTGATCTGTTTTAAAGTATGTATTGCGATAGATATATTGCTTGTGGCTGGTGGTTCATTTTGTTTTCTAATAAGCTTACTGATTGACACGGCTTCATAATTTTCATCTTTAATTTAGATTGCAAACATTTTCATTTTGTTTAAGTTAGCAGGGACTAAAGAAAGCAAGAGTTATGTCCCTTGTAGCAACTGTACAATACAGAAAAATATGACTTCCTGCTGAACTGAAAATGTAGACATCAAATTAAGTGTGCATAGCACGTTTCATGAATGACCTTCATCAGGTACGCTCATAATCTAAAGACTGGAAAGCCTAATTATATAAAAGTTTTTGCAAACAAGTAAACCAAAGGTCCTAAATAGTATAGCCAAAATCATACAATACGAAAAAGTAATGTATGGTCACATGTCATCAATGAACATTTCTAATTGGATTACATTTATAGCTGCATAATAATGTAAATAATGATCATGTTGATGATATTAATGTTATCGATGAAAACATTGATTTATTTGTTGTAAGAAAAATATGAAGATACCTAAAGGGTAAATACAGAGGTTTCATCCTGCAACTGTATGCTTTTCAGTACTATTAAAGGTTGTTAGATAAACTTTAGTGTTAATATGAGACAGGCAACCTGTTTGAAGGACGAAGTCCTTTGAAAACGTTAGAATGACGCTTGTTTCAGCTATTTTCAGACAATTTGGCAGTTCTTTTGGACTTTTTGATATTGCAGGATAAACATAATATACGTACATTGTCGTTAAATATATAATTAATTTGCACTCGCTGCGAAACAGGCTAGAAAACCTTTCCCAATGCTCGCTTTTCTACCTGTTTCTAACGCTTCTGCAAATAAATTTTATATTTCCCCGTTTAATGACCTGATTACCGCCATATTGGACGTTTTCCGAAAAAGTCATATTTACGGACCAAAGGGGAAAAAAATCAGAATTACCAAAATATGAGGTTTGCAAATATATATAGATGATATTACGTTATGTAGAAATAATTTATCTTTACATTTATATACATTATATATACGATTATTGATCAGTTAAGCTGTTATCCAAGTGTTTTGTGCAATATTTACATGTAAAATGCCATTTTATATTAACAGCATTTGTTAATATCAAATAATATCAAAATAAGGCACAATTAATAATCTTATTTTATCCGAAATGTACATACGTTAATACTAGTTTTAAATACAATCGAATATGCGTAATTTGTTCAAAATATTGGTAATCAAAGGAATTAATTGGTGTGTGTTCATATGCTGCATCAATTTTGTTTATTTAAATTGTCAGCCACATTTTTTGTTTATCGTTACTTTAGACACGCCTACCTTATGTTTATGTAAAGTTTATTGTAAGCACGAGTATATCAGTCCAGTCAATAGACCCGTAGACCCAAAACAAATTGCAACAGAAATTATAAATACGCCAGCATTTTCACTTTAACCCATAGAGTAACCAATAAAAAATCGCCATGAAAATTTTATGTATTAAAGACAGAAATTAAGATAAAAAATTAGTACTTTTTACTTCTATCGTTTTGTCACTACGGATCCTCCATAGCCGAATCAGAGATTTTCCGGAAAATACAACTCGGACGGAAAGCAATGAAAATAGGAATTAACATCCATATCTAGGTAAGCGTAATAATAATATAATATATTTCTATGAAGTTACTACAACAAGTATGTTCAATTTTACCAAAACACCCATGAAAAGTGAACAAACAGATCAATATCTATGACATTCAAATTGAGCAGACGTAATTCCCATAATGCACCATTCTCAACCCAAAAAGAGATTTGTAAAGCCTTTTTAAATTACTTTCTGCTAAATTTTGTGTAAAAATGTATTATTATATATTAGACAGAGATATTTATTCAAGTGTTTGATCGAATTAGCACTTAAATTCGCGGATTTCCATAATAGGTAGATGCAGACGGGAGAAAAAAATTATGGAACGCCAGTTTACCTTACCTCTGTATCTTTACCCCCTTCAAATGAGAACCATACTGTGTCGTATGTTAAACGTGTGTTGGGTGGCGGTGCGCTGTACAGTGCTGTGTGAGTGAAAATCCCATCACCTCCGTATCCATGAATAAAATTTATGTACACTAAAAATCAGGCTTATTCACACGGGATATACAAGTTTATCAAATCAAGTTGTCCACAACGATTGTCCTGACATTACGTATAAAATATGCATGTTGCATGTATTGGAAAAAATTAAGAAGACGCATCACTGTTTAAAATCTAAAAGTCTCTGTTCGTATGGTTAAAATCTAAAATCTATTTGTTACGGTTTGGTTCGAGGTTTAAAAAGTAATTGTCACATCCTAAAATCTAAAACGAATCGTATCTACAGTTTAAGATCTAAAACGTCATCTTTCAAAGTCTAAAATCTAAAACAATTATTACAGTTTATTGTAATGGATTCTTGAGCAATCCCCGGACGGCTCTCCTCTCCCCCTTTTCGCAGTGTTAGTTCCGTTTCTTCATTGTTGTCTGTATTTTCTCTCTATCACTCTCCAGAAGCTTGGTTCTCTTAATCTGCAATTTGAACATTAATCTCCTTGATAGGCTGAGTTTTTCTTGGTAGGTTTCACCTTGATTGTATTGTCCATTAGCAGTTGTAGTTGGTCAACTTCGCTCAAGTCCGTAAAATGTTCATTATTTTGGAACTCATTTTGCCATATAGCGTTGATCTCGGACAGTAAAGCTTCTCTCTCCGACTGTAGTTGTTCACATTGAAGAATGAAGTGCAGTACAATCTCTTCAGCTGCTCTGCATAGCAGGCATGTTGGGTCAGTTTCATTTCTGTAGTACTTGATGCGTTTTGTTTGCAGCACGTATGTCCCGGTTACGAGTCTTAATTTTACTGGAATTCTACTGATGTCTAATGATGAGTAGCATCTGTGCTTCAAAATAGGATGTATTTTGCACTTGCTCAGGTTGTGGTTACTAAGATATTGCAGCCCTTTGTAGAGTTGTGCTAGGGTTGTTAGCTGGGTACACCAGTAGTCATTCACTCTTGATTTCACCAACGAGATCCATCGTGATTTTTTGATAGGATTGTCCAAATAGTTGTATGCCTCTTTCAGGTCGTATTTTCGTAGTATTTTGTTGACACATATAAACCAGCTGTTACTAGATTCCTCCTTCACGGTTAGTTGTCTTCTTGCAAGCTTTTTCTCAGTGTTTTTTTCGCCCTGATGACAGACGTTATTGAAGAATGTGAGGGCTTTTATATGAATTTGTGCTTCTATTGGTAGAATTCCAGTTAGTATATAAACGACTGGGTCCGGACAGCTCATCGGTAATGACAGGATTTGTTTTAGTATCCTTTTCTGGAAGAGTTCTAGTTGTTCAAGAGGTTTTGAGGACGGTAATAATAGCCTCATACCGTAAAGCAATACTGGTGTTATGTAGGTTTTGTAGATGTGTAGTAGGGACTCGGGATCCAGGCCGTTGTGTCCATGAAATCCACATCCGAATAGACTGTATGCACTACGTCTCGCTTTAGTTATATTTTCATCAACATTGGTTTGGATATTGTGTTTCATCATTGTTGTTCTGATGATACCTAAATGAGTAGCTTGCTCCACCTCGGGCATGGTGATATTCCCCATATTAAGTTTCTCGTTGGTTGTTTCGCACTGTTTGTTGTTTCCTCTAATGTGGATTGCTACACTTTTCTTTGGTTGTAATTCATATTCCTCGAGGTTCGCAAAGTCAAGAGCCATGTTGACCATGATCTGTGCATCACTGAGCTGAGTACTGAGTAGTGCGATGTCGTCTGCACATCCTGTGTTGTTAACGTTGATGTTTCCTATTTTCAGTCCTATACCTACATCTTGCAAACGGTCTAATAGTGGGTTGATATATAGTTTATAGAGATCAGTGCTAAGGATACCTTCTTGCCGGACTCTCATACCGACCTTAAAACAATCGGACGTGCTTCCTGCCCATTTTATGCAGCTTTCCGCATTGTGGTGCAAGTTTTTAATGATAGTCCACGTTTTGTCCTGAATTCCCGCGTGGTACATACGCCGGAACAGATGTGAATGTATAACTTTGTCGAATGCAGCTTTTGCATTGAGAAGTACAAGATGTCCATTTTGCTTTTCGTCGGTTAATATTATGTATGCTTCTTCGACAGGTAGAGCAGCATTCATGGGGGACGATCCTTTCGTAAACCCTCTTTGCGTTGGATTTTGCATATTATGGATCAATGGTTGTATTATATCTCTGATCACTGCTTCGACGATCTTACTAATTACAGGCAGAACTGTTATTCCTCGATAGTTGACGGCATCGTTTTTGCTTCCGACGTCAAACGCTGCACACTTTCATATTTTGCGAGTGTTCCATCAAGTGAAGCAATGGATCGGTGAGGCTGACAATATGGAAGCAAAATATTGGGGATGGTCTATTGAACACAACATGTGCGTGCCAATCAGATCGAGTTTGTCACCCGCTCCAGATGAACTTCTAAAAACGATATATTGCAGATGTAAGACAAACTGCGATTCAAAACGCTGTAACTGTAGAAAGCATGGTCTGGAATGTTCTGTCGCTTGCACTGAATGCCGAGGGAATACATGTAGCAACATGTCAGCATGCGTAGATCAGGACTCTGATTCAGACGAATAGTTGATGCCTAATGTTGATATTTGAAAGATACATGTATTGCTAACTTATACGATATCAGAACTTTCATTTATTTTTTTTGGTGGGGATTTTCAACAATATTTCAGTTATATAGTCGCTGTCAGTTTTATTGGTGGAGGAAACCGGAGTACCCAGAGAAAACCACCGACCTGTCACAAGTCACTGACAAACTTTATCACATAATGTCGTTAATCTAGGGAAGGAAAATAAGATATTTCTATTTTTTTTTCATTAAACAAACACCAACTGATTGTTAACAATTGACATTTAATTATATTTCAAAACATTCTTTATTAATCTGTACCGAAACAGTCATGATTTAATTTATTCTGCCACGGAAAATATGATTTTTTCAAAATTTCAGTTTTCAGCATTTTTTTTTTTTTTAATGAAATTTTACCAAAAAAATAGCCATCTGGGGAGAATATGGATTGATTTTTTTATTTTTGAAAGAATATAGCGCAAATTTTCCTACGTTTGAGCGCATTTTACCCATGGTTTATCTGGGGAATTTAATATCTAAAAATGTGAAAAATAGAAATAAAAATATATTAGACCTTTCGCACGATATTGCGTCCTGTGAAAAATGGTGTCAATGTCTTGATAAAAAAGTCCAGGATTTCAGTGTTGTAAAGCAAAATTCAAATATGCGTATATCTAAATAAAGCCTAAGACAACGCGTTTCTGTCTGGCTACTATTCCTAAGTTCCTGATAATTTATTCTAATTATTTCAGTGTTCAAAGTTGTACTGTTACGCTAATATTTTGCTGTCCGACGTAACAGTTTGAAGTTCAGAAAATTGGTTTTTCGTCGGTAGACTCGAATCCGAAATGCGCGCAATTTGACATACCAACTCTATGTAATGTGTTTATAGTGACGTTATATGCGTTTGGTTGTCGGTTGAAATTTTGATGAAATCGGACAAGACAAATCCAGTCTCGACATCTGTCCGAACTTATAAACAGGTAAGTTATAAACATTATGCAAGTATTTAAACAAAAACAGACACATATCAATATTATTTCTTTTTTTACTACAAGAAAGTACCCATAAAACAGATAACATCTATAGGTAAAATGCTAAAATCGAGTTTTCCTTTTTGAGACAGTGACCAAATTGCTATGTCTAGCCACAATGTCCAAACGTCGCTTTTTAGATTTTTTCGACGAGATGCCGCTATTTGAGTAGATACAACAGTATAAATGAAATACAAAAGAGAAATAACAAAAAGATATACCGGTATTATGGAAGAAAGTTCCCATACCTGGCTAAAATATACATGTAGAATGTGCAAGGTTTGCTTGTTCATTAGTTTTTTTGCCCGACTTGTCCATGTCTAGTCAAAATGTCCAATATGGCAAAAACGTCACACTTTTTTTTTTTATATCATTTCCATTTGCATAACGTCAGCAAGTTAACTTGTTACGGTGCACGACGCAATATACTTTATTATAAAAGATTACAGCACTAAAAACACATCATAAAAACATCATAGGATTTATTTAAAATGTTCTATGAAATAGATTTAAAAATGTTTAAAGATGTCTATAAAAGTAGCACTAAAATCTTACAAATCGGTTCTTGCGGAAAATTTCAACCCCATTGACTTCATTTAAGTTGCTCTGGCAATTTCTCCTGTCTCTAACCGGGTACCTCTAAAGTGCGAAACGAAATAGAAACGAAACGAAATCAACGAAAACGAAACGAAACGAAATCAACGAAAACGAAATGAAACGAAACCAACGAAAGCAAAACGAAATAAACTGATATGAAGAAAATGGAATGAAAAAAATAAAAGACAAAACGAAATAAAGAAATAAAATAAAAAAGATAATTCGATTTTTTAAATACAATAATTTTGATTAATTATAACCCATCTTGCATGTCTGTCCGTTACAGTACTCTTCACGTACATTACCCGCAACTCAATCCAAGCCGGGTTTGCTTGCCGACAAACTTTCAGAAGTTCAAATGTCATATTTTTATTTGTGTTTGTGTGTGTGTCAGTATTTATGAATTATAAAGTTTCTGGAGTGGGCATATAGAAAAAAATGGGGGATATGAGGGGGTATTTTCATAGATTGGGATATTGAGGGTTCATTATTCGTCTGATTTTATTACGTTTTTCGTTTGTATTCTGCATAAATTTGCCTATCCGCAAATCAAACAGGATGGTCTTGAGTTTCAGATTCCGGGCACTATTTGACTACTGGATTTTCCCGACGTTTAATCCCCATGCAACTTGGGGTTTTTTTTTAAATGAAAAGGGATCAAAGGGGAAAAAGGTACTTTTACAAGATATGTAGGTTTTTTTTAAATTTCTAATGTTAATTTTTGATAGGATTTGTATACATCCGCCAAAAAAAGATTGGGGTATATATAGGACTTCTGCTGTCCGTTCGTTCGTTTGTCCGTCCGGTCGTCACACTTTTTCGTCTCTCCGACACTTTTAAATTTTGCTCGGACGGGGGTATTTATTAGTGAACTTTAACTACTGCACTTCTGTTATTTAAATTCCTCTCTTTTCAACAGACTTGACTTGCTCTTATGGTTCCCAAATTTAAAAGAAGCCACTAAGTGAAAAGGACAGACTCCCGCTGAATAAATGCATAGTATTCTTGTTCAATGGTGACACATCCTGTCCTCTCCTGATGAAAGACAGACATGTGTGGGAAGTAATCTAGCATCGTAATTGTGAAAATAGGTTTGATTTCTCGGTGCGCATGACTGTAGCGGCGTTGTCAAGACCTCGAATTTTTTCATTATCAAAATCATTTTTAATAATTTTTTAAAGATCATTTTTATAATAATTTTTTTTCATTATGAAAATCATTTTTAATAATTTTTTTAAAGAGCATTTTCATAATAATTTCTTAAAAGTTTTATAATTTAATTTTTTTCTCTCAGGTAAATAGCTAAGGTAAAATGCGCTCAATCGTGGATTTTTTTTTCGCTCAAACGTAGGATTTTTTGCGCTCAAATGTAGGACCAATGCGCTCAAACGTCGTGCAACGGTCTAAACCGTTATATAAACATGTCTAGTGTCACAATTTCATATAGGTATAACCACCAACACTTGTAAATTGAGGCTCTTTCAAGGAAATTCTTTTTTAAATATCATTTATTTTTGCAAAAAAAATTAAAGGCAAATGTTGCTGTATTACAAAAAAAAAAAAATCACGAGTTTTCGTTTTGAAAATATGAATACAGCATATTTTAAACTCTAAATGAAAATATAAATACATATAAAATATTTAAAATTAATTATAATTATTATAATTAGAAATAAAATAGACTTAAATTAGATTTCCCCCCTGCTATTGCTCAAACCCTTGAGCACTTTACAAAACAGCCAAAACACATACACCAGACCAGAAGAAGCTGATGTAACTTCTTTGTTGAATTCCATTTGCAACTTTGATTTTGTCGTAACCATTGTTATTGTTCAAATGTGCCTGGCTTTTAAGAAAGGGTTCAGCAGATCACTAGATTTAGATTAAACTTATTTTATTGTTAACTATATAACATTTGGATCGGACACAAGTATTCCAACTTACAAAGGTCCTCTACAAGATCACTACAAGAGAGATCACTTGACATAGGCAGAGCCTTAAAAAGTGTAAATTTAATTCAGAGCTCACTAGACTGTAGAGCAAATGTTGAACAATTCAACCACCAATGTTTTGAGAGGAGTGCTAAAATATGTGAACCGCTAGACATAGAGGTTAAAAAACCTAGAATATGCGGGAGACAAATAATGAGAGATAATGTTGAAGTCAATAACTGTACCTTTTCTCTACTGTACGCTAAATGAAATGAAAACAAGATTTACCGACCTGCACGCCAAAACCACTTTGGGACTACAGTTGGTTCCATCAATTATTGTCACCAGATGGAACATTCCGTGATATAGTATTAAGTAAACATGATGGTGTTGACGAACCACGTGGTATAGCATTAAACAATGACTTTACAAAACTGTTCATTATAAATAGAGGTGAGACTGTATTAGTTTATAGTTGTAAATGAAGGATTTTTATATTTTGTAAATGAAGGATTTTTATATTTTGTAAATGAAGGATTTTTAGCCGAGTTGCAACGAAGTTGCAGTCGGCTTATGTTTTGGCGAAAGGCGGGCGGGCGGGCGTATGTTAGCCTATCTTCGTTAACGCGATAGTGCTCTTAGTTTTTGGCCGATCAGCATAATTTTTGGTAGGAAGCATTATTACACTATTATTTAGAGCAAGTTCGAAATTCAGATTAATCTATAGTTTTTTTTCTTGTAAAATCATGGTTTTTTTTTTTATAGAAAAAGTACATATTTTGAGAATTATCTTCGTTAACACGATAGCGCTCTTAGTTTTTGGCTGATCAACATAATTTTTGGTAGGAAGCATTATTACACTATTATTTAGAGCGAGTTCGAAATTCAGATTAATCTATTGTTTTTTTCTTGTAAAATCCTGGTTTTTTATAGAAAAAGTACATATTTTGAAAATTACACATTTCTCTGAAACTACAAAAGATAGAAACTTAATATTAGGCATGGGTGGAGATGCCAATGTGAAGTTGCGCATTCAACATTTTTTATCCCCAGGGCTCAGCCCCACTCCGCTGGGGAATCTGTTAAAAAAAATGTAACCGAGATCCCCACCCTAAACCATATATATTTATGATCAGGGTGACTAGGCAAATTAAATGCATTATAGCTCAGACCCCAGGGCCATACCCCACCCCCTACCTGAAGTGAACTGCTTAATGGTTGAGATCCCCACCCCTAATCCATATATATTTATGATCGGGGTGACTAGGAAAATTAAATGCCTTATAACTCAGACCCCGGGGGTCATACCCCACCCCTACCTGAAGTGAACCTTTTAATGATTGAGATCCCCACCCCTAAACCATATATATTTATGATCAGGGTGAATAAACAAATTAAATGCCCCAAGAGTTCAGGCCCGGGGTCACCCCCATCCCCTACCGGAAGTTTTTTTTGAGAATTACACCTACCGGTATCTCTGAAACCATTTTGTCAATTTTAACTAAACTTTGCCCAAATGTTCCTTGGGTGATCCTCTTCCAAAGTTTTGTTCGCATACCAACATTGATGCCAGTGTAGGCATACAAGAGGCATATTGGACAGACCATAAACTTGTATGGTTGCAGATACCTTTCTAATAGTACTAATTGTAAGCTGTTTTAAAAAAAACAGTGTATTTTCTCTTCTGTCATTCATATGATTGTGTCACTGTTTCTCCTCTGTCATCTAAAACAAACAACTGCTAGAACATAACATCTGTTATCCTCATAATTTATTTTTTGTCTTCTGAAACTTGATGATATCTTGAAGTCTTTATATTACATAGGAAAATATTTCCAATCCATCATACATACATTTATTCTTTAATTTCTTACTAATTTATAAAACAAGACCAAATGATTTTGACTTGCAACTCGGCTGTTTCATCTCTGATGCTTTCTCGATTTTTATATTTTGAGGACATGAATGATATTGACAAGTCATATACCATGTGATATAACATTTAACACTGACTTATAGTCCATTTGGCCAGCCTAAAACAGGACTAAAAAATTAATTAAAAATCAACAGTTCAACTTATTGATTTTTTTCTTCACACATTTACTTGTATATCATCTACCTACTCCGACAAATAATTTCAGAATTTTGACACTAGTTTCCAAAAAGTTGCTCATTCTATGTTAAATATATGTACCAATGTTCGAAGTTTTAAAAAGAGGAAAAGTACATAACCTATCAATTCAGTGCCAGTTAGACTTATTTGATAAAATAATAAAACCTATTTTATTGTATGGGTGTGAAGTTTGGGGGTTTTCAAAAAACGAAATTATAGAAAGGGTGCACTTGCGATTTTGTAAACTATTGCTTAATTTTAAAACTTCCACACCAAGTTACATGGTTTATGGGGAACTAGGTAGATATCCCCTAGACATTGATATAAAAGTTAGAACAATATCTTTTTGGGCTAAATTAATCAGTGGAAAGCAAACAAAACTATCTGCTATCATTTATAAATGTATGTATAATATGTTGCGAGTGAGAGATAGAAACTTTATGTGGTTGAAATATGTAAAACATATATTGTGTAATTGTGGTTTTAATTATATTTGGGAGTCACAAACTTTTATTAATGAATTGTGGTTGAAACACTCAATTAAACAAAATCTCACTGATCAATATCTCCAAACGTGGCTTTCTTCAGTAAACGATTCTCCGAAGGCACTGAATTACAGAATATATAAAGATAATTTGGTTTTCGAAAACTACTTAAATATTTTAAATGATAAGGATAATTTGACATTAAGTAAATTTAGAACAACAAACCATAAGTTACCAGTCGAAAATGGTAGATGGAAAAACATAGCCAGAGAGAATAGAATATGTCCCTTATGTAATAATGGAGAAATTGGAGATGAATTTCATTATCTATTTAAATGTCAGTATTTCGGCAATCAAAGAAAAATTTATATAAAGAAAAACATTCGTATAAATCCAAACATAATAAAGTTCAAACTATTAATGACATCAACTTCAAAAATAGAACTTCAAAAATTATGTCGTTTTGTCAGAATTATTAATAAAGGTGTGTCGACTCCCGGTTAACCTCTTGTTATGACCTGTCTGTATATATTGTAAATAGTGTACATATTTTCATATCTCTATACCTGTATGTATTATGGTTTAAGAGAAATAAAGAATCTAATCTGGATATGTGCAGAGGGAGTTAGTATGCTTGTTGTTACCAACTTCCAGTGTAAACAATATCAACAACACCTGTGGTTTTATTTACATTTCACTGTCATGTGATTACCTAATTTGAATACGTCACCAGAACCCAAGCCTGCATGAGATATTCATTTCACTTTCAAGTGACAATAGGTTATTCTATAAACAAACACAAAGATTTTCACCCAAAGTTTAACTTTTTACATTTTATTGGAAATTATTTTAGAAATTTGCAAGCCTTTGAATTTTAAATCTTTTTCTTTAAATTCTAAATAAAATCACTTTTGTTTTGGTGTTTTCTAAAGCCCAGTATTTGAACTCGAAGAACATGGTTATAAATAGATACAATAATGTAACCCTCATTCCGCTTGTGCTCCAGTTGGGAGCAAAAGAGGACTGAGGGTTACGTTATCGTATCTAGGTAATAGAGTAAGCCTATGTGTATTGACCAGATATACCATGTAAATAGCCCATGCTTTGTGTATACTTTTAGAAAATGAAAACAAGTTTTATGTATGTTATTTAAGCATAATCAAAAAAACAAGTAATTAATATATATTTTTTTAAATATAAAAGAACAAATATAAAATAAAGGTAGAAAAAAAAGCATTTTTTTTTTATCTTTTCATAAATTAATATTTACAAATTAAAAATTATCTGCCCTTATTTAGAACTCTACCAATACTTATATAGAAAGGATAGTCATGCCTCTCAAAACTTCAGATGAAAAACAGGATTTAATACTAAAAGTGTTTGATTATTTTGAAGCCGAATCAAAATTGTCACTTGGTGATAGTGAAATGAACATATATCATGCATGCTTGGGGTCTGGTGACATATTCAAATTAGGTAATCACATGACAGTGAAATGTAAATAAAACCACAGGTGTTGTTGTTATTGTTTACACTGGAAGTTGGTAACAACAAACATACATTGTACTAACTCCCTCTGCACATATCCACATTTGGTACAAATATTTAACATAGAGACCTAATGGGCAACTTTTTGGAAAATAGTGTCAAAATTCTGAAATTATTTGACATAGTAGGTAGATGATATGCAAGTAAATGTGTGAAGAAAAAAATCAATAAGTTGAACTGTTGATTTTTAATTAATGTTTTAGTCCTGTTTTAGGCTGGCCAAACGGACTATACAAAACTGTTAATTATCAGTAGAAATAAGACTATTAGTTTATATTTTGTAGATGAAGGATTTTTATATTTTGTAAATAATTTTTTTTTTTTTTTTTGTGGACAAGATGGTACATGTATTGACAAGTCACAGACCACTGATATAATATTTAACAATGACTTACAAAACTGTTAATTATAAGTAGAAATAATTATATATTAATTAGTTGATAGATTTAAATGAAGATTGTTTTTTACTTTGTGATAACAATATGTTTCCTCATGAGTATGTACTGTAGATAAAAGTAGTAAAAATAATTTAAATATAGATCTAATTAATTTTACAGGATAATTTTAATTTGATTTGTGTTAATTATTGGAGTATAAAGGATGCTAATTAAAGGATTATTGCTAACAGTGTACAGTTTGATGTGAAGCTTGGATCTTTTGCTCATTTACATTGAAGTACCTGTACCAAGTCACCAAAATACTAGTAGTTGATTTTGGAATTGTTCCCAGTGTGGTGTTTTTTTGTTTTTTTTTTACATTTTATCACAACATTTGGATCACTTACAACAGTTGGACAATTTAGGGACTGACCATTCAACTTGAAGGGTGGGGGTTATGGTTTTTTGTTTCGTTCAGAATTATTTTTTTGGACAACACAAGAATTCGAATATTAATTCTTTTGTCGCGCAAAGTGCAATTTTTTTTCCAAAATTTAACATTAGATTATATGACAAAAACTCTGAATCAGATTATTTTTTTTTCCTCCACCAAATTCAGAATATTTTTTTCAGCAACATTGGGAATCAGAATATTTTTTTAGAAAAAAACCATAACCCACCCCTTTCAAGTTAAATGGTAGTTCCCTTAGAGCATTCTGCTCATTTATATGGACAATTAACAACCGGTGGATGTTTTACAACAATTGAACAATTTACAACAATTTGGTCATTTACAACATTTGAACTATTAACAATATTTGGACAATTTACAACATTTGAATTATTAACAATATTTGGACCATTCACAATCTTTGGACTATTAACAATATTGTGATCATTTAAAACATTTGAATCATTCACAATATTTGGACAATTTACAACATTTGGATCATTACAATATTTGGATAATGTATAGCATGTTTTTATAGAATATTTCATACATACAATTTATATATAAAGTATAACATGTACAATGTGTCTATTTATAGCATATCAAATACACATTTATTATAAATCCAATACATAACAGATATATCATGGCAATCGGAAACACACATTTTTTGTTTGGCCTAAAATTAAATAAAAATAAAAATCTAGATAATACATATTAAGGTTTTATGTTTTATAGTATTTAACGCCACTTTCAACAATATTTTAATTATATCGTGGCGATCAGTTTTATTGCTGACAGAGTTCCCCGAGAAAACTACAGACCTGTCGCAAGTCACTGACAAACTTTATCACATAATGTTGTATCGAGTACATCTCAACATAAATTACTTGCTCATGCTGTTCCATATAATGTTCATCCATAACAGCTTAACCTCATATTTTGCCTTATTAACATAATGAGGGAAATTGCATTTTACAAGACATTATCTATCACCACTCAAGTTGTGCGTTCGATTCCCGCTTATGGCGAAGTGTACTCTATACATCTTTATCGTGTTTATGTTATCAAGTTTTAAAGATTTATTGCAGGTCAGTGGTTTTATCGATATTCCGGTTTCCTTCACCATAAACCACCAACCACCATCTCATTGGTAAAATATTGCTACAAGTGATGTTGAGCACTAATTAATCTAGCGATTTTAAATTAATAATGATCTTATGTGTATAAATTTTTAATGGTGGTTGTTAGTTAAACCTGATCATTCAGAAACAACACACACACACAATTTTTACAATTTGTACACACATAGAGAAAAAACAGCAATTTTCTTAATCACCTGTCGTCTGTTGTCCGTTTGTCATATTTGTCAACACTTTATCTAACCTAATTATAAAGAATCATGGAAGTTGTCGCTCACAATAACCTCTCTTTGTCATTGATGGCCTTTTCAAATTTTAATTTTCTAATCAAAATCGCTGAAACAGAATGAGCCACACTATATTTACATTCTCACTTTTCAAATGTCTGGTTTGATGCAAATCAACACTGAAATAAGATCCTGATTGGCTCCCATGTCAAATATAAACTTTAGTACATTGTAAGAATATTTCCTCTTGCATCAAGTTTTTAGCTCACCTTGCCAATGGAAATGTGAGCTTTTGCCATCACTTGGCGTCCGTCGTCCGTTAACTTTTCACATTTTAATGTTCTCCTCCAAAACTGCTTGTCCAAATGAACAGAAACTTAGTAGCTATAGGAATCATCTATGGAAGGTCTTCTATTAAAATTGCTCATTTTGTCTTGATCGGTTAAAAAACATGGCCACCACAGACAATTCTTGTTTCTGATTGGTTAATTTCTTAAAATTCTTCTTCTCTGAAACTCAGTTGCTAAATGAAAAAAAAATTGGTAGGAAGCACCTATGCAGTCAAGGAAATTAGGAATTTGAATCCACAGGACATTCGGTCCTGTGAACTGTGAAGAATTACAGGAGCGAACTAGATTTTACAGGACAGACAATAAAATAATGATTTTTTGTTAGATAATAGATTTATTTTATTTAAGTGTCACATATTGATTGCATTAAACTTGCAATCACAAACAGCAATATCTACAATTAGACAGCAGCGTAAAGGTTAGCGTGCGAGTACTCATGGGTTCGTGCTCCAGTCGGGTCAGACCAAAGACTATAAAATTGGTATTTTTTGCTTCTCTGTTAAGTACGCATGCAGCATTAAGGAGAAAGAGCAAAGACTGATTGGCTTGGAATCAGGATAATGTGTCCAAGTGGGATGACAATTTGTTGTCCATAAATATATTATTGTGTACAGCATGATCATATTCATTAAGGTATATTTCCACTCTAAAATTACAAAACTATTTGTGACATTAAAAATTACTAAATGAAATATTCATTCTATCTAAACAAATGAATCCTTATATGTAAAAAATAAATAAAATAATAGCTCTACTGTATGCCACCAGAAAAAAGTATAATTAGAAACCAGAATTTAGAATTACAAAAGAATATATATATAGCTCTTTTGGTCCATTGGCTTCGATGTACCAGTTGCAAACCATAACATTTTGTTCAATGTTGTGAAGCCAGGGTCGGTCCTGCTTCCAAGAATCAATAAATTTACGTTCTCTGTCTTTTTCATACTGTTTCTTCCGTTCTCTCGTCTCCTCTGGGGTTATTTTTCTCTTTAATGGCTCCTGTCTTATACTGCAAGAAAGCCATGACCACCGTGTTTTGAAGTGATAAAATGTTCCAAATTAACGACGATTGTTAAATAGTAAACAGTTAGTGTCTTTGCCAAAACTCGTGATTATCAATTACGATATGTATTATTTATTTTAGATTTTTCTTGATCTAAAAATAACAAATAAAAGAGAATTAGAAATATTTTTAAGTTGAATTTACCGAGAACCTTGCTTTATCTATTCTTAAAGGCAGCGGCTGACAAAACAATTTACCGGACAGTCGATCCGGTGAGATAACGAAAACTACCGGACCGCCCGGAAATTTATCGGACGCGGTCCGTCGGTCCGGTGCTAATTTCCATGACTGCCTATGGAAAGTTCTGTATAAGGTTTCCTCAAAACAGAATGAAAGGTGAGCAACAAAGTGTTTTACCTCCCCGACACGTGGCAGTTTTTAACATTGGAGCCTATTGGGAAATGATATAACAGCTTTTCTTAAGTAGAGTTTCAAGATACCAAAGCCGAAAGGGGTAATAAGAATCCATAAATCGAAGGACGGACAATACAATGGCAAAAAAGGACAATGATCTACAAAACATACACATAAAACTAAAGATCGTGTAACACAAACCCCACTAAAAACCGGGACTGAACTCGGGTGCTCGGGAAAGGTAAGCTGTTCCTGCTCCACTAGTGGTACTCGTCGTGTTAATCTGATTACAAATCCAGTGTTAGGTCATGAATGAAGAAAGGACCGGTGTCATATGGTATTTTGACCCCCTTGTATGGTAAATTGAACCCCCATGGTATTTTTACCCCCCTCATTTTTAATCAAGAGATAGGCAGGGGGTCAAAATACCATGGATAGGGGAATCGATATTTCATGGGTAGGGGGGTCAAAATACCATGGGTAGGGAGGGTCGATATACCATTGGTAGGGGGGTCAAAATACCATGGGTAGAGGGTCGATATACCATGGGTATGGGGCTCCATATACCATTGGTAGGGGGTCAAAATACCATGGGTAAGTGGGTCTTTATACATGTACCATGGATAGGGGATCAAAATACCATGGCTAAGGGTCGATAACGCATACCTTAGGATGAGGGTGCATTGAACCTTGGCTTGCTGTACATAACTCGTACCTTAGGATGAGGGTGCATTGGACCTTGGCTTGCTGTGCATAACTCATACCTTAGGATGAGGGTGCATTGGACCTTGGCTTGCTGTACATAACTCATACCTTAGGATGAGGGTGCTTTGGACCTTGGTTTGCTGTACATAACTCATACCTTAGGACGAGGGTGCATTGGACCTTGGCTTGCTGAACATAACTCATACCTTAGGATGAGGGTGCTTTGTACCTTGGCTTGCTGTACTCATGCCTTAGGATGAGGGTGCATTGGACCTTGGCTTGCTGTACTCATGCCTTAGGATGAGGGTGCATTGGACCTTGGCTTGCTGTACATAACTCATACCTTAGGATGAGGGTGCATTAGACCTTGGCTTGCTGTACTCATGCCTTAGGATGAGGGTGCATTGGACCTTGGCTTGCTGTACATAACTCATACCTTAGGATGAGGGTGCATTAGACCTTGGCTTGCTGTACATAACTCATACCTTAGGATGAGGGTGCATTGTACCTTGGCTTGCTGTACATAACTCATGTCTTAGGATGAGGGTGCATTGGACCTTGGCTTGCTGTACATAAGTCATACCTTAGGATGAGGGTACATTGGACCTTGGCTTGCTGTGCATAACTCATACCTTAGGATGAGGGTGCATTGGACCTTGGCTTGCTGTACATAACTTGTACCGTAGGAGGGTGCATTGGACCTTGGCTTGCTGTACATAACTCATACCTTAGCATGAGGGTGCATTGGACCTTGGGTTGCTGTACATAACTCATACCTTAGGATGAGGGTACATTGGACCTTGGTTTGCTGTACATAACTCGTACCATAGGAGGGTGCATTGGACCTTGGCTTGCTGTACATAACTCATACCTTAGCATGAGGGTGCATTGGATCTTGGCTTGCTGTACATAACTCATACCTTAGCATGAGGGTGCATTGCACCTTGGCTTGCTGTACATAACTCATATGGTTGTTTGTTTCGTTCAGAATTTTTTTTCCGACAACACAAGAGTTAGAATATTTATTTTTTTTGTCGGGCGAAGCGCAATTTTTTTTCCCAGAATTTAACATTAGGTTATATGACAAAAACTCTGAATCAGATTTTTTTTTTTTTCCTCCACCAAAATCAGAATATTTTTTTCAGCAACATTGGGAATCAGAATATTGTTTTAGAAAAAAACCCATAACCCCTCCCCTTCAAGTTAAATGGTCGTTCCCTTAGAGGTTTTATATTTGTTGAAAAACAGTTGATTAGTTTATTGTATCTAGATGGTTAAATCCGAGGAACAAAGGGCTGGTTGTAACACGATAGGACGTCGCTTTAATGAAGCCAGAGAAAAATGTAATAATTTTCAACAATAGAATAACGGCGGGTCATTGCAACAAAACTATGTAATACTTTATTATTGTAAAACTTGTCAAAATTTATTAGAAATTTAATAAATCAATTCTTGTGAGAGAGAGAAAAAGATTTTAATTCATGTTAGTTAATTTTAATTTAATATAATGTAACTTATTTTTGTTACAATTGTAAACATATTTTGTTATTTGAAGGACGTCGTGATTTAAATTTCGTATAAGTTTGCATACTAAGTAAAACTACATTTGATTCAAGAGTCACTTGAAATCCAAATAATAAAACATAAATAAAAAAAAATATATATTAAAATATAGAAATTGTTTTTTCATTATCCTTTCATTTCACTATGAGGGGAAGTCAGATCCAAATTCCTAGTAAGAAAAATCAGGAGGTTTAGCTTTGAGGTCATCAATACTGACGTCCTGCAATTGACATTTCTAGTGAGGTTTTCGTATTACCCGATCTTTAGTTTTCTGTGTAGTGTTTTGTAGATCGTTGTTTGTGCTTTTGTCTTTTTTTCTTTATTTAGCCATTGTGTTGTCTGTCCTTCGATTTACAGCCTCCGACTACCCTTTTGATATTTTCAAACTCTTTTTATAATTAAATATTTTGTGTGAAGTGAAGAGTGTAGGAATATGAAATGATGGGAACAGATTGATCTTTGAAATAAGATGAAGCCATAGCTCTAATAGATTTATGTCTACGGAGTAATGTACTTAAATTATGATTGTTACTAGGGTGGTATACCTTTCTAGTGGAGCAGAAACTGCTTGTCCTTATGGAGCACCTGAGGTCACCCCCGGTTTTTAGTTGGGTTCGTGTTACTCGATCTTTGGTTTTATGTGTATGCTTTGTAGATCGTTGTTTGTCCGTTTGTACTTTTCCTTTTGACCATTGTGTTGTCTCTTCTTCTTCTTCAATAAACGGATTCTGATTACCTCCTTGATATCTTCAAACTCTTCTTTCTAGAACGCGAACTATCACAGAGGGATTAGAAAGATCGGACTGTCTAAAGTAATGATACGGAAATGCTAGTAGGCTGTTTTTGAATTCTTCTCGGTGACCACACACACGTGTGTTTACTTCCCTTATTTTTCTGTTTCTCCGATATATACTATACCACATAAGTTGCATCATTGCAGAACCTGATGCTATCAGACTTGCTTTGTTAAGTTGCTGGTAAAATATGTATCCGTAATTAAGATGTCAAAGGTCATGCATTTTGAGCTACCACACTTGAAAATGATATCGTGCTGTAAAGTGTTGTGATCTAAGAAGAGTTTGAAGATACCACAGGGTTAATTAGAATCCGTATATCGAAGAACAGACAACACAATGGCCAAAAGAAAAAGTACAAAAGAACAAACAACGATCTATAAAACATGCATATAAAACTAATGATCGAGTAACACGAACCCCACTATAAACCGGGGGTGAACTCAGGTGCTCCGGAAGGGTAAGCAGTTCCTGCTCCACTAGTGACATCCGTCGTGTTAATCTAGTTACAAACCCGGTGATAAGTCATGAATGAGGAAAGGACCGGGAAGTGTTTACGACAAGTGGAACATATCCGTGGTCATTTGTGACACAGATATTCCATAACGGCCATCCAAGATGACAAGAAATTGAACAGAACACGGAAGAACAGGCTTATAATTATCCGGACTTTTATACTGGAAACGTAGATCTTCTGATTGGACATATGAGGTGTTAGTCATGACCTCGTTTTGTTTGACATCTGAAATTTAAGACGACACCATATATATGTGTACGTAATGTCGTCAGTTCCGACCCTTTTAATACTGGGCGGAACATGGACCTTTTAATACTGGGCGGAATACGGACCTTTTAATACTGGGAGGAATACGGACCTTTTAATACTGGGCGATGTACGAACATGGCTGTCATTATGCAAATATGCTTTCGTAGAATGGAAGGAGTAGAAAAAGTAATGAGGGAAATTATCAGAAAATATCATTCTTTAGGGGCATTTTTAATGCATACTGAACCGCATCGTTGGTGTAACTGTCAACATGCTCGTCGCGAGTGTGGTAAATCGTGGGTTCGAGCCCTGTTTCGGTCAAACCAAAGACTGTAAAGTGGTATTGTTTACTTTTCCGCTAAGCACGCAGCATTAAGTAGTAAGAACAAAGACTGGTTGGCTCAGAATCAGAATGATGTGTCCAAGTGAAGTGACGTGTCTACCAGTGGACTGTTGTTTCAATGAGCTAGAACTATAAAAATCCAAGCAAGTGTGTTGGTCTAAGGCAAATCTGACGTCATTATCTCATTGGAATAAAACTTGTTCTCGCTATATATAATATAGCTGAATAATGCTAAAATGAAGTTAACAATAACCACTCACTCAATGTATAGTATGCGTACATGGTTGATAACTGATCCTTAATCAGACAACGTTGAAAAGTGCAAGATTCAGGGCTGAGAAGAGCACACCTAGAGGTCAAACTGCTAATGTCAAAGGTCATAATAAACGTGTTCTATGCACATTGTCATATGATATCACATTTTTTATTTATGAAAAAAAATACGTTTACAATCACATACACAATCTATCTTATAGCGAGCATCGCAAGATGCGAGCTAAACAGCAACATGTGTGTGAGGAGATGAATATATACGAACAATACCAACCGGAAGTGGTTTTTAAGTTTCAGCATAGAATGTGCAATCGGAGTGAATCACCCGAAATAACCTATTAATTAGAATAAAAAATAACTATCCAGTTTAAAAATAACAAAAAAAAATAGGAATCCGTACAGCTTCTTTACATGAAACGATCAATTTATTAAAAAAATTGACAATCGCTAGACCTTCTTGTTTCGCCCCCTAAAAAAGTTGTCACACGATTTCTATAGTATTGTTACGTCACGTCATTCATTGATGATCGCTGTCACTGTCAGAGTAAACAATTATTGCCCTGCGTTTCTCAAGTTGGTGGCGATTTACAGTTGGTTGCCGAATAATGGTTTATGTATTGAACGGTGCAGTTCCCAGCAATGTGAAAAGAATGTCTTTAATATTTAAAATTAGTAAGATAAATCTTGAGTACGTTGCGATTTTCCTAACGGAGATTCCTCAATGTTTACAAAGACGTCACAGGGGTTTTCTCGCATTCCAAACCTATGACGTCACGAAAGTTAGTTCCGACTAAAGTACGGCATCTTGTATCACATAGGTTAGATAAATGATCATTAGAGTGAAGTACAGGAAACTGCCTTTTAATTTGAATAAAAAATAACTATCCAATTTAAGAATACCTCCCCAACCCAAAAAAAATAAATAGAAATAGAAAGAAAACCGTACAGCTTCTTTACATGAAACGATCAATTTATTTAAAAAATGGACAATCGTTAGACCTTCTTGTTTCTCCCCTAAAGCTGATCATGTCGCTCATGGCTTCAAAACAAAGAAAAAAAAAGGAATGTAAAGATGATTTTTTTAAAAACAATATTGATTCAGTTGCCATGCAACCCGTTTAAATACATTTTTGTACACATGAGACAGAAAAAAACATTCAAAGTCTTGTCGTTTGTGTGATGCAAAAATATCGTTTGCTATGATCTAGCTTTACAAGACACAATAACGAAAAGGACGGAAAAAAATATAAAAGAAAACTGCTTTAAATCAGTGAAAGCGTTAAAGGTAATTGCTATCTTAACAGCATATCTATGATTTTCTCTTTAATTCTAAATCTACCTATCAAGCGCCCTTCCGTGCAAAAAACGTTGCATTTTTCTGCGATACGCCTAGTTTGCAGCTATAGCAGAATATGCCTTACAAATCGACAATATATGGCCATTTATGGAGTTAGTACTACAAACGGTTTAAGTTAACTTATATTTTATAGGCAGTAAACGAGTATAACATGGACAAAAATTATAAGAGCGATTACCAGCAGCCTTTTCATTTTTTTTTTTTTACCAAAAAGAACATATTTCGGACATAACATGACTTCAAAGTTTGAAATATATTAGCAGGGGCTCCTAAATGCCCCTAAAATCTGGCATGTGCCACCATAATTACTGATATTCCTAATAATACATATAGTATATAACTAATCATAGATTTTGAATATCAAAATCTAATATGACGTCCCGTATTCGGTATACAAATAAAGGCATATTTGAATAACAATCAAATATAGTCCACACAGAAAAAGCACCTACATAAACACCGACTATTTTCAGAAAAATTTTCATGGTTAGCGATTTTCTATTATTGTTTATCTAAAAATTGCTGAAATAAATGAAGTTAAAATTAAATAAATCCTAATCAAGTCTTATCATAATTAAACTCTTATAAATACGGCTTTGTTTACCTTTCGTCACTGTCTCCATGTTTATCTTCCTTTATCTCCGATCCGACTGGCAGCTGCGTTCAACTGGTAATTTCGTTGTTAATCATTTAAAGTTGTTTATTTGTAATAAAATTTATATTGAACCTTGTCGATAAATTTCTTTTCGGTATTTTAAGCCACAGTTTCAACCACAATTTCGCTATCCATCTCTTAATTCCCAATTTTACCATTTTTAAAATTCCGTAGAAGATTGATCACCTTGACCGCCTCGAATTTTAAAATGACCGTATTTGTCCTATTAGAATCGATATAATATTCATGCCGGCCATACTTTATTGTTATTCAAATATGGGTAGGCATTATATTAATGAGATTTAACACCTAGCTGCAGAACCGTAGATATTTAGGTCCTTTTTGATTTTTTCGGGGTCCGCCCTATCAGAAAATGTCACAAGGACCTAAAGAGCTATGGTTCCGCAGCTACATTAAATCATGCTCTTAAATATATGTAGGATGGACAGACTGAGGTTCGGACATGAAAGACCCACTGATTCAGACTGTTTTCTAATATGTACATGTCTTTCTGTAAGAAATTTTGAAAACGCAATCAATAAATCATACACACACGTACAACCGCATTGTATCTTCTTCTTCTTCCAGTGTAGAACACGAGTCGTCGCCGACTGTTTTAAGTTCTGCGGGACTAGGCAAGCCAGGCACACACAGCTGATGTCCCCAAGACTATGTACAACTAAACACTTCACTATGACACAGTTAAAACTATTTACACTGGTTGGCGTGGCTAACCTGTTGTTGGAGGTTAACCCTGAACTCCTCTATGGAGCTGGCCCCAACTGTGGTGTTTGGTAGGTGGTTCCATTCCCGTACTGTTCTTTGGAAGGAGTTTCTGAGAGTGTCATAGTTGGACCTCTCCTGGAAGAACCTATGTTGACCTCTGGTTCTCGGCCGTCACCAGGTATGAGGTATAAGTCTCGGTCGATTTCCAAGAGTTGATGCTGGATCTTATACATCATAACGAGTCTACTTATCCTCCTCCGTTGTTCTAAAGTCTGCCACTCAAGTGATGTTAACATGCTTGTCACCCATCCTTGTATTCTGCTGGTGTAATCATTTATGACGAAGCGGGCAGCTCTTCTTTGTACATTTTCTAATGTCTGCATCAGGGTTTAGGTGGTGGGATCACAAACCATTGCTGCGTATTCCAGTGTTGGTCGTAGGATCGTGAGGTAGCTGGTTTCTCTTACTTGTTTCATTTTGATCAACTGCCGATTGGTCCGATCAAAATTGTTTGTCACTTTACAACAAGAGAAGAGGATCAGCGGGGGTAAGATATTCGATAGTTTATGCCTTTTCTGTCGGAGTTATGAATTGATTTGTGCGTGAAAAGGATGATTATATGCTTCTTTATGAAAGCTATTATTTGTTTTCTTGTATCATTGACATTTCTGTGGACTTTGAACCACATTTTTACAAATAATCAGGTCAAAATTTAACGTTATGAACTTTCATCATTTATTTTACAAAACATGTACATAAACACATACGAGCAACACGACCCAGAGGGCCTGTGCACGACCCCCGGATGAAAAGGATACCTTTTTAAATGATAGACGTTTGACTCTTCACAGTCACTTGAAGTTTCAAAAATAAAAAATAAAATAAGAAAAAATGTGGACTCATAATCATAGACTAGTAAAATACATGTACATGTACATGTCTATGCGTAGATGCGATGCTCGCCTGTAGGCTATGCCTAATCCATATTATTCATTATACAATGATATTAAAATGAATAAAACACTAAATTGAAATGGACTATCTTTATGAAATATGGAATAATTGTCCAATATTTACTGAGAAGACGAGCCGCTACATGCATGACTTCACAAGTAAAAATACATTTCATTGCATACGAATGAGCTATGAATAGTTTTTGGTATCTATAGTGCAGTATTAGTATAAAAATGGACAGCCATAGGCGAATTTCATCGGTAGCTATAATTATTTAAGGACAGCCATGAATATTCATTTTTGACGCCAATACCGCACATTATTATACATCTATAATGTTAATCCAATCAAAAACACCCATTTAAGACATGTGACCATACATTATTATTCCCGTATTGTATAAACGGAAGCATATTTTTTCCGTATTGGACGTCCCAATAAGTCCGTATTTTTTCGTATTGTACATTATGTAAGGCAAGTAACTCGTTGATTTTTGTCGTTTGCTAGTAAACAAAACAAACCGGAAAATGAATGGAGCTTGTATAAATGGTGGAACATTCAATGTTAACATTAATCTACAATCAAATTAACTTGTTCGATATTTAAGTTTGAGGGAAAAAAAAGAAAGTTGCTTAGTATAATTGTTGATCAGTTATTTTGCTGTTTTTAATTCATTTTTAGAGTTTACGAGATCTGTATTTCGATACAGAACATTTTCCTAACGAAATACTGTTGTGCAGTTTTTCGATTTAGACTGTATCAAAAGTTAAACATAAAATTGTTGTTATAGTATTGATCATTTCAGCTGTATAATAAATAGGTCATTATACAGTGTTATGTACAATGTGGAAAGATGTTGTACTCGTCCGTATTGTATTGAAAACCCATGGCGTCTCGTTCAATACAATACAGACTCGTGCAACACTGTATAATAACTTATTAATACATACCATTTAACTCGTATTGTACAAGACCTGAATACAGGAAAAGGAAAAGTTTGAAGATACCAAATGGGTAATTAGAAGCCGTAAATAGGAAAAGACAGGCAATACAATGGCCAAAAGAAAAGGGATAAACAATGATCTACAAAGAAAACTAAAGATATAACAACACGAGCGCCACTAAAAAGTGAGTTTCTATCTGGATTTCCTAGATAGAGGGTCACTGCTAACAAGGAAGCTACTGCACCAAGGGTTCCTCTTAGATAAGTTGGGTCAAAGTCATCAGTCGCCACTATGACTTGGTTGACCATTATGGAATATCTGTGTCACAAATGACCACAAATATGTTTCACTTGTCGTAAACACTTCCCGGTCCTTTACTCATTCATGACTTATCACCGGGCTTGTAACTAGATTAATACGACGTGCGCATGAACTGCTTACCCTTCCGGAGCAACAATTCCAAAAATCTGAAAAATCTATTGTAAATTTTAATTTTTATGGTTAATTTGAATTTTTTGTAACCAAATCTTACCTACTGTAACACTTTTCAAATTTAAAGATATATATATATATATATATATTGTTGAGCACTCATTTTAGTTGTGTTGTAAGAAAGGAGAGAAGGTTAGCAATCCCCTTTGCATAAATGAAATATTTTTAAATATTACAGTACATTATTATATACATGTATATAGATGTACTTCGTAAAAAGGATCAATATAACGCGGCTTTCGAAGAAGACACCCATACGATATAGGGTAAACGATATAGGCTTGGGATAATCATTGATAATGCATATACAAAACACCTGTAATTAATTAAACAACATTAAGAAAAAACTGGTGGAACGAGCTAATCTGGGTCACGGGTCACTGTAATCGGGCTGCTGTATCGAGAAACAGATACGGTGTTGAAAAAACTGTTGATACACATAAAATATTGATAAATGCAATACAATTTTATGTTTGTCTTCAAGAAATATGATAGAAAAAACCATGTGTGAAGTTTTATGACGAAATATCTCCGATTTCTATGTAAATTTACGAGTTGAAGTTGCGGCTGTATCGAGAAACGGAAACGGTGTTGAAAAAACTGTTGATACTCATAAAATATTGATAAATGCAATAAAATGTTATGTTTGTCTTCAAGAAATATGATAGACAAAACCATGTGTGAAGTTTTATGACGAAATATCTCCGATTTCTATGTAAATTTACTAGTTGAAGTGGGGAAACACCCACAGGTAATTTTAGCCATGTATTTTTTATCTTGGACAAGAATAATGAGCGTCCTGATTGGATGGCCGATTTAAAACACACTTACAATGCATGATAAAAAGATAAAAAGATAAAAGAAATCTGATTTATATTTATTCATTTGTTTGATTCTGGAATATTGTTGATCATTGATTTAAACAAGAAAAAAAGAGAAAAAGGGGGGAGGGGGCGAGGTGAATTTTATTTGTGAATTTTACAGTTAAATAAATGTTATGTTTCGACAGTTTAAAGAGAAAAATAAAAATTTATTGCGACTAAAGCTTAAATCAGCGTTAAAAATTGAACAAATATCAGTGGTTTTGTAAATGAGATTTATTTTAAATAGAAAATCTGAATTCATTATTTATTATTAATGATACAATTTTATATCCTTTGGGAGGGGAGGGGGGCTATGATGAAAATTTGAAATAAAAACACAGGACCAGACTTTAAGCAAAAATAATAATCCAGGATTAGTTTTTTTATTAAAAAATCCAGGACCCCTGTGTTCACGATTTTTTTTTTAAAGTTAATAATATGAAATATTGACATCCACACTTGCCTTTTGGACAGCACATTTCTGTGTCTACACTTGTTTAATCTAAATATATGATAAAATGAAATACAAAAAGTACAATACTGTCGAAACGTGTTCAAAATCATAGAAACAGAGGAAACATAGATACAGCTAACCTACATTACTTTCTTGGCTTTGCACAGACACTTCAATAAAAAGTGGTGGGAATAAACTGTCAAAGAAAGTGCCTTCTTTCAAATATTGAACCAGTAGAAATATTACTAGCAATGTATAGGTGTGAAACCACTAATTAATTCCTGATCCTGATCTTAAAGGTCGCAATTGACGCTAATGGTCCCAGAGTACTGAATTTTTTCTCTTTGGTGCTTTACTGTCTCACTGTAATTTCTCTTTGTACTAAAGTATTGAGTTGCTTAGGCTCATAATCTGGTACAGGGCTTGCTAGTTCTGGGAAGCGCCCTGTACTTTTGATGAATTCCTCTAAGAATGTTAATTTCTTTTGATGTTTCTCTTTATTGGAGTCTCTAGTCAGGAGATGAAGTAGGTCAAAACTTTCATCTATGGTCTTTAATTGCACTGCCAGTTTGGCTCTCTCATGATCGTAAATGTGGCAGTGCAATATGTAGTGTTCAGTGGTTTTTTCTTCTCCACAGTTGCAGTGGCGTGGGGGACTGACCTATGTTATTCCGGTATTTGTTTAGTCTGCCGTATCCTGTTCTCATATCTGTCAAAACTCTGCCTAACTGGGTTTGGCATATCTAAATGGCTGGCATTTCCAACCATTGGTATCAGGTCATAGAGTTGTCTCCCTGATTCGCTGATGGTCCATCTATTCTGCCATTTTATATTAGTTGAAGTCTTCACTGCTTGTTTAACATCTGACATGGTGATGACATTATACTGTTCATTTAGGGACATTGACTCTTTTGCTGCTTCCGTTGCCAGTTGGTCCGCTATCTCGTTCCCGGCTATATTAGCATGGCCTGGGATCCAAGATAGGGTTGTTCGCATTCCATATCTCATCAATGTCCCTATATTTTCCTTAATGTCGGAGATCGTGTCAATGTAGTTTGATGACTTCAAGTTGAATCAGGATACCTACTGCAGTTTGGCTGTCTGACAAGATCTTGATATCAGTGAACCCATCCTTTAATGCAGCTATGCAGTGTTCTAATACCATGAGTATTGCCACAAGCTCTGCCAGCAGTATGGATCCTCTTTGCGCTACCGGTCTCTTGAGGCTGATTCCTTCGTTGTCACCTGGATATAGCACTGCTCCAGATCCACATGGTCCAGGGTTACCCTGACATGAGCCATCTGTAAAGGTGACTATTGTGGTGTCTGTTGGATCTCCAATAAGATCTTTTGCCACCTCTTTGATTTCCTTAGTCTGTTCAGCTGTTGTTTTTTGAGCTACCTAATCGGCTCCAGTAGCTTGGCGTTCTCATCATCATGACATCCACCCCTGCCTTGTATGTGAATTCTGGCTCTATGAGGTTATTGTCTACTTTTGTTGCTTTGAACATGCACTAGGAAATAGAAAATGCAAATATCCCCGGTAAAATGCAAAAAATTAAAGATTACCAGTTATATTAGCGTTTACCAGTTAAATTAGCGAATTGTCTTGTTATATTTGCGTTTTACCTTTTAAATTTGCATTGTCGTGGCATTTTAGCGTTTTTCCTTTTAAATTTGCATTGTTGTGGCATTTTAGCATTTTTCCTTTTAAATTTGCATTGTCGTGGGATTTTAGCGTTTTTCCTTTTAAATTTGCATTGTCGTGGGATATTAGCGTTTTTCCTTTTATATTTGCGTTTTTCCTTTTAAATTTGCATTGTCGTGGGATTTTAGCGTTTTTCCTTTTATATTTGCGTTTTTCCTTTTAAAATTGCATTGTCGTGGGATATTAGCGTTTTTCCTTTTAAATTTGCATTGTCGTGGGATTTTAGCGTTTTTCCTTTTATATTTGCGTTTTTCCTTTTAAATTTGCATTGTTGTGGGATTTTAGCGTTTTTCCTTTTATATTTGCGTTTTTCCTTTTAAATTTGCATTGTCGTGGGATTTTAGCGTTTTTCCTTTTAAATTTGCATTGTCGTGGGATTTTAGCGTTTTTCCTTTTAAATTTGCATTTTACCAGTTAAATCGCACGGTCATCTAAATCACCCGCTGAGTAGAGAGATTACGTAATACTGTAGTCGTCACTAGCTCATTGAATATGACGATCTATAGTATTATATTATTGTGTATCTATACGTATTTATTTATTATTATTATTTATGTCATACTAGTCTGGCCCTTAATAAATTTAGTGTATTCAATACACAATAATCCATCAATTGTTGCGCATTTGATTTTCATGTCGTATTTTAACTTAATGCGATGTTTATTAAGAAATGTGACTTTAAATGTATTGAAATATTAGCAAAGTGTGATACACGTACAGAATACGTATACTGTTGTCACTTCACTATTACTTGTTTATCATGCGAGAAATACATTAACCTTGTAATACCTATGCTGAGACTATTTACTAAAAAATGAATTAAGTATATATTAAACTATCAGTCTCTATTAAGCTATTTATGTCTTGTTTTATAGCACAGGATTGTGTATGTACAGCGTCAAAGTTATTGTGTTTTAAAAGTTCTGATTATTGTAATAAGGCACCTTAATGAACAATAAATATTTTTGTTGATGATATAAAACAAATAATCATAACCCTAAGTATACGTAACGTACGCGCCCTTGTCCAATCCAACAGAAATATGCAATTTACATGTAAACACTATTTTGTCAGTTAATTAGATTGATCAATAAATACAGGATTTTTTTTTTCTTCAAATGTTTATATAATTCCCTGATAAATATAAGAACAATCTATAATAGTATTATATTATTGTTTATTTATTTGTACCATTCTGGATGATAATAACTTTAGCTATTCAATACACAATAATCCATCAATTGTTGTGTATTTTACAGTAGTTATGTATATTTGATTTCTTGATTTTGTTTTTCAGGATCTAGAACTATGCACTCATATTTATTTCTCAATTTGATGTTGATTTAAATGTAAACGTTTAATATTTTCACGGAGATTCAACATTATAATTTATGTTTATTTATTTTACAGGCGATTCATGCATTTTAGTGGCCTTACCGTTCATCATTACGAACATATTGTTATATGGTAAATTACTTCAAGCCTTACAAATCGGGTAGCCTATTGTGCGACATTATATCCAACTTAATCATGATTCGCTTCGATAACTCTGTAATTTATTAGGGGCTTGTTTTCGATAAAGAAAAATATGTATATGGATATTTTTTTTAAATAATCGCTAATACAGTGTTAAACATCGATTTGTATGCATCTGAAAGCAAAGCTCGGAGCTAAGAAATTATTCATATGAATATACGGTTACAAAAATGAAATTCACTTCTGTAAGCATCTGTTTTATAGGCCTTGTATTAAAATATGTGTTGAAATAGTGTAAAACAATTGAATTTTCTATAATTCAGAGAGAACACATTTGTTGTCCCCACAAGAGTTACATGTCTAGAGGCCTTTTCCTCAGGTGTACCACCTGTTGTGTTTACTGCTAAAGTGTATATTGTATTGGAGTGAGCTGTAAGTAATGAATTACCAAAGTAATAAAATTTTATGATTTCGTGTATCCCTCAAGGCCAACATTTTATAATATCAAAGAATGCTGTCCTTCCTAATTAAGAGGAATTAAGGGTGAATTATCAGGGTAATCACATGTAAATAAAGGTAAATTTGATTCTCTTTTTTGCTTTTTCTACATAAATGGAATTACATAAAATACGAAAACAAATTAATGAATATGTATTATTAAACTCTAAAACTATAAAATTACACATGAAATATGAAAATATAATACTGAATATTTATTATTAATTTTAAAACAATATAAACACACATCAAATAAGAAAACATAATAATTAATATTTATATTAAACATTAATACTATTACTATATAAGCAAACCTGAAATATGCTCTCCAAACTTGATTTTTCACTATTTTTTATAATTAAAAAAAGTAAAGTTATGAAAGAAATAATTTTCTAATAAAAATTAACTTTTAAAAATAGAACTTCATTTCCATTGTAAGAATATATATATATGATCTATTTTCTTTCCTTAATGTATACATATTTTACTGTTTTAAGGTGTATTATTTCTGTTAAAATTTTAATTAATGGTTTATTTTCCTATTGGATTTTGTTAACCAAAAAAAAATGACCAACTTTACTCTTACATAAAATATATTATTTCATTTCTCATTAGTTTTGTAACTTTTCTTTATTTCAATTTTTCTTCTTAAATCAATATAAATTTACTTCATTTTCATTAGATTTGAATCAATATTTTTATGATGATGCAAATATATATATATATACCACATGTTCAATCTTTAAAAAAAAATAATCCACAACCCATAAAACACGAAACTACATGACCCCTATATGACCCGAATGCTATTCTCTTATCCAAACATATCCGGGTATTTAATAATAACACTTTTTTTTAGCAATCAATTTTAATCGTTTCATTTATATAAATCTTTATTCAATAATTCGTCTATTTTATTAACAAAAATAAACTATTGTAAAGAAAATATTACTTATTAGCAAAGTGTATGAATGGATCAGAGACTATATTATGTAACCTTGTACATGTCAATAAAAAAAAATATCGGATGTAAACAGAGCGTGCGATATTAAAAATACGGATGAAAACACATAAATTGTGCCTACATTGTAGGAATAATGACATTCTTTCCATAAGAAAGGATAAAACATTGAAATTTCACCCCGAGATCAAAATATTACTAAAACTAGGATGTCAACAAACAACATGCATAACCAACAAAACATGTGACACTATAAAAAAAAAATTGTTAACTAATGAAATAGAAAATTGAAGAACAACTTTTAAAAATATTTTATTGAATAAAAATACAATAATGAATGGAGTATATATGTGATCTGAGCTCTTCCAAAGCTGCACTTCCTGTCCAAAAATATGTAGAAGAATATTCGATTAAAACTAAGTTTAAGTTGAATAATACTGCACCCTCTATCGGCACTTTCGCTGGATGAGGGCTTGAACGCTCTTAGTGGTAAAAATCCGTCAGGCTGCTGGCTGAATTAAATAGGGTCGATACACGTAACTGGCCGTTAACATAAGATTGTATAAATATGGATATGCACAAGTTAAATTAAGGAAAATGGGATGAAATAATAAAGAAATTTTATTGAAAATAAATATGTAAACAGAAAGTTGATTATTTCATAAATTAAAACGATACCCATCACAATATCGTTATTTTGGTAAATACTTATTAGACTGATTTTTGTCTTTAATTGATAACTGACCCAAGGTAGCCTAAATAAATGAAATGTGACTTAATGTGTTAATTATTTAAATCCTTGCCTTCTATCAATTTTAATTTCTTATCTAATTCTTATTCTTATTATGTAACAATATGGTCAGGTTGTTATTTTCATTGAATGGCATCTCAAAATAGATGGCTTCACAGTAAGAGCTCTTCCTGTATATTGGTTACATCCTGTATATTACAACTGACAGCTAATGCATGACAAACAATTTTAATCAGCCATCAGTATCATAAAATACATTTTTTTTTAATCTATATTTTAAATGAAATTAAAAAAATCATTATAAGAGTGAATTCAATTCAAGCTTTTATTTTACTTTCCAACTTTGAAATAAAAATCACTGTTTTAGTTTAGTAATTATTCATTTAAGTTTTATTTCATGTTTGGTTGTATTTATCCGGATATGTGTATTGCATACAACTTGACATCATCTGATCGCTCCACTGGACATTATTGACAAACATTTTAAATACTTTTATAATGCCTTGTATATATTGATCGTTTACTTATTTAAACAATTCGTTGATATTTTCTTTAAATAAAGTTTACAATGAAGAGTCATATATAAATTATATATTTTTGTAGTGTGGTTAGATGGAAATTTGGAAACTCAAAGAAGACTGAAAATCCCAGCAGGGGTTTGAGACCCACCAGTCACAAAATACAACACTGTTTAAGCCTAAAATGGTTAAAGGTTAAAGTTCATATACACAAGAACAAATGAATTAGATTTAAAAAATATAATCCACTGTTTGAACAATAGTGTGACGTCAGAGAAATGTATTATCGTTGCTGAATTAATTAGTGGCGCCTTATATCAACTTGATTTTTTCTTCTGTCGGTCCTTATATAACAGTAACTATTTTCATTATCAAATAATGAGACAATTCTTTCATATGGGAATGAAAAACAACATTCAAATTCTAATTGCTTCCCTAACAATCAACTAATTAGTTAATTTGAAATTATTAGCAAGGTTAGTGCATAACAAAACATGAGCACGTTATTCATATTTATATGAAGATCAAAGAACATTAATTTGATTAATTATACAAAATAATCAACTTAGTCTAATTTTGATAAATAACATCAAATTAAAAAAGAAATCATAAAATTTTATTACTCCAATACAATATACACTTGGGCAGTAAACACAACAGGTGGTACACCTGAGAACAAGACCTCTGGGCATGTCACTGTCTAAATATCTTGTAGGGACAACAATTTAAATCAACATCAAATTGAAATAAATATGAGTGCACTTTGCTAATATTTTAATACATTTAAAGTCACATTTCTTAATAAACATCGCATTAAGTTAAAATACGACATGAAAATCAAATACGCAACAATTGATGGATTATTGTGTATTGAATACACTAATTTTATTAAGGGCCTGACTAGTATGACATAAATAATAATAATAAATAAATAAATAAATACGTATAGATACACGATAATATAATACTATAGATCGTCATATTCAATGAGCTAGTGACGACTACAGTATTACGTAATCTCTCTACTCAGCGGGTGATTTAGATGACCGTGCGATTTGACTGGTAAAATGCAAATTTAAAAGGAAAAACGCTAAAATCCCACGACAATGCAAATTTAAAAGGAAAAACGCAAATATAAAAGGAAAAACGCTAAAATCCCACAACAATGCAAATTTAAAAGGAAAAATGCAAATATAAAAGGAAAAACGCTAAAATCCCACGACAATGCAAATTTAAAAGGAAAAACGCAAATATAAAAGGAAAAACGCTAATATCCCACGACAATGCAAATTTAAAAGGAAAAACGCTAAAATGCCACGACAATGCAAATTTAAAAGGAAAAACGCTAAAATGCCACGACAATGCAAATTTAAAAGGAAAAACGCAAATATAAAAGGAAAAACGCTAAAATGCCACGACAATGCAAATTTAAAAGGAAAAACGCAAATATAAAAGGAAAAACGCTAAAATGCCACGACAATGCAAATTTAAAAGGAAAAACGCAAATATAAAAGGAAAAACGCTAAAATGCCACGACAATGCAAATTTAAAAGGTAAAACGCAAATATAACAACACAATTCGCTAATTTAACTGGTAAACGCTAATATAACTGGTAATCGTTAATTATTTGCATTTTACCGGGGATATTTGCATTTTCTATTTCCTAGTGATGTCTACTGTTTGGTTGATTGCCTTCCCAATTGGTGATTCTTTAAGGTTTTTTTTTTTTTTTTACTAAATTTGTGTTTTTTCGAGCCTACCTGGCCATTTTATCTTAAGTTTAACCTTTCCAAGACCATATATTTTCTGAAACGTACATGATTCCTCTACGCTCTGTCAAAATATCATGGCATGTTTAAAATCTTGCAGTGAAATGCCATGCTACGGAAAACACCTACTCTAAAAATAGCTCGGTCATCCCCAAGAAATTCAGTATTTATAGGTCATGCATCAAATCCTCCATAGAGGTATTAAAATACAACTAAGTCCATCAAATTTGGGCTCAAAATGATCCCTATATATTTAACTGCAATTATCTATTTTAATTAGTCCATTCCATTCAGTAGTTTTCACAATACTACAAAGTGAAAGGAACCTTTTTCTTGAAAACGGACTACTTTCATATATGTTCTAAGCTCTGATTGGTGAATTAGTGGTTTGACACCTGTATAAGAGAGAAATAAATTTTCAAAATAATCAAATTGATATAAAATCCAGCATACAACAGCTAGTTTTTGATTTGACGTTTGCTTGGAAAATCATCTAGCCAAAACCAAGCTTTCATTTGCACTTGCAGCAATGTTAACTTAAGGCAACAATGGCAGCAGAAAGTGGAGACAACCGATTTGGCACTTTAAAGAAAGATTAATTCAAATACCTTTTGGAGAATGTTGGATAGCTTACCACCAAGAGAGCTACTGTTTATGTTGGATCGTGCACAAATATTCTGGATCAAAGTTATAAGGAACTAAACCCATATTGCCTGATTCCATATTCACTATAATTTAGTAAATGTACATTTTTGTCACTGGTTGATAATGTGCATTGTGTTGATAACCGATGCTCTAATTAATCTGAATAGACATACTGATGTCACTACCTTTGTCAATATGGCAGCTGTCTTGCAGGCAGGAAATTGATAATATTTGATTTTAACATACCCAATTAATAGCTTTCTGTGCTTATTTTGACCAGAAAATTTAGTTTATTACTTTATAATCATAAAATAATTACATTTTCATAACATTACATTATGATGAGGCCTCTTTCCCATTTAATAAATGCTTCATGTTTTAATAAAAGACGTAGATATCAAATTTAGTGTGCACGACGCGTTCCTGGAATAACCGTCATCAGGTACGCTCAAAATCGAAAGATTGAAAAGCCAAAAGATTAATTTTTTTTAGCAACAAGACCAGAGGGCCTAAACAGGACAGCCAAAATCGACTAAGGTCACCTATATGAATGGTGTAATGGATTTATAAATCACAACTTTGCATAGAATAATATTATATTATATATGTAATAATACAGATGTATCCTTTTTATTCCGGTCAATACATGTTATTATCAACCCATGAATATCGACCTCAGACTTCATATTGACCTCATTGTAATTGTATATTACAGTGAAACCTGAATAAACCAGATTCCTGGATCAACTGAAATTTTAAAGAAAGTCCCAATGTAGAAACATATTTTATTTAACCTGTTTACCTGTCTATTCCAAGCACAAAATCTAGTCTCAATGAGGCCAAGCTTAGACAGTTTTCACAGTATTACTGCCGTCTCTTGTAAATATTTGCAATAAATCCAGACTTAATGATCGAACCATCTGATGTAAATGTTATATACATATATTGACCCGTTGTATGAACTGATGATGGTCTACTCGATCCACTTGATTTAGCTAATTGTGTGTCACTACTAGACGGTCCATCATACACCTGCAAAAATATCATAGCAATATCACGTGGAATGTCATATTTGGATTAGTTATGCTATTTTTACTTATTTAAGCATACTTGCATCAAGTACAATTTCATGCCACATGCGATTTCATATCAGATGTTGTGGTGTCCAATACGTCTCGACTATTTGAACAACATGGCGGGAATTCTAAAAAAGACAGGAACTGGTTACCCTTAGTGAGCCCATGTGTTCAGCCCCAGTTTTTGTTTGGGTTCGTGTTGCTCATTTTTAGTTTTCTGTGTTATATGCTTTGTTTGTCTTCGTCCTGTGTCTTGTGTGTCCAATGTTAACAATATCTCTAGATTGTCCATCTTGATTGCCCCTTGGGTTTTCTCTAACATTTATTAACTACCTACAGTGTGTCCTGTCTCTTGTGTGTCCAATGTTAACAATATCTGTAGATTGTCCATCTTGATTGCCCCTTGGGTTTTTTCCAACGTTTACTTGCATCGGTCAACCAATAGTGGAGCAGGTATTGCTTACCATTCCGCAGCACCAGAGTTCATTCTCGGTTTTTTACTAGGCTGGTGTTGCTCAAATTTTAGTTTTCTGTTTTAAGTGTTTATTTTGGTCATTGCACTGTCTGTCCTTCTTCGATTTACAGCTTCTGAGTACACCTTTGGTATCTTCAAACTTTTCTTCGACAAATGTGCTTCAGACATTACTGCTAATTTTTAGCAGTGCGAGCTATTTTGATATTCTATTACAATGCACTAAGCTTTTCATACCCCCCGCAACGAAGTTGTAGGGGGTATACTGGTTTCACCATGTCCGTCCGTTTGTAGACAAATTCTATGTAGTACGATAACTTGAGTTGTGTTTCTTAAAATTTTATCACCTGTTTACTGATGAAGAGAGGAGGATCCCTTTCAATTTTGACGATTTTCACTTTTGCTGTTCCAGAGTTATTGGACTTGATATGATAGAAAATAGGATTTTTACCCTATGTCGTATGATAACTTGAGAAGTGTTTCTCAGAATGTTTTGAAATTTTATCAGCAGCATACCGGTGAAGAGAGGAGGATCCCTTTCATTTTTGACAGTTTTCACTTTTGCCATTCCAGAGTTATTATACTTGATATGACAGAAAGTAGGGTATTTTACCCTATATGTCGTACAACAACTTGAGTAAATGTTTCTCAAAATCTTTTAAAATTTTATTAGTGACTTAATTGTGAAGAGAGGGGGATCCCTTCGGAAACTGCAGGGATGCCAACAACCACGATTTTGGCAGAGTATTTCCGATTTTCAGACCCTTAATCCGACCTCCGATATAATAAACGTGTACTCCGACGTTTTCAAAATCTGGATTTTTTTTCGTGTCCGGTACCGTAATACGGCTTTCAATTATTATTTATCCGGAAGACGCTCGACTTGCAGCACATAATTTTGTACCATTAAACGATTGCGTGATTCCGACTTTTACAATGGGATAATCATTGGCTGGGTAATAGAAGAGGGTCCCTTTCAATTTTGGTCAGAACAATCAGTAATGTTTTGGTTATGGAAATAGGTTGGACAAATCTGTGTTCAAAGTTTTTATTTCATTAGAATCTGTAACAATGTTTTTTTTATTTCATATGTTCTATCTATTGGGATCCTAGATATATTACTCAGTTTCGCCAGGGGTTGTCATGGCCGTGATCGTATAGTGGTTGGATTTACAACTACCTATGAAATCAGTGGCTATCACCACAGATGTTGTGTGTTCGACTTCCGCTCAGGGCGAGGTGCACAACATTATGTGATAAAGTTTATCAGTGACTTGCAACAGTTCATTGGTTTTCTCCGGATCCTCCACCAATAAAACTGACTGCCACGATATAAACGAAATATTGTTGAAAGTGGCATTAAACATCACCCAACACACAAATATTATTCAGCTTCCAATGTTCATCATGAGTGTGCCCGAGTTATACATATATACCTTAGTATAACTCACTCACTCACTCATTCTTCAAACTTTGATATTTAGTTAGTGATAGAAATAATGCCATGCACTTACCGTTGTGAAATCATACCCAGATACAATATCAAAAGACTCATATTTTAATATTAATATATATCCATATCCTCCATAATACTTCCATCTTAAATTCATATTGTTTACATATGGAGAATTGTAAATCGTACCAACATACATTTCTGGCTTATCTACAAGAGAAAATATAACATATAACTGTGTTTGCCCGGTTATGTTTGAGGGTTGGCATTTTACTAAGATGGGAAAGCACTTGTATGACTTCATTATTTCACTAAGGGGAGAGGGGAGGTAATTAACACTAAGAGGGGGGGGGGGTAACACTTGCACGGCCTCATCATTTCACTAAGGGGAGAGATTTTGGCCGAACTCTGGAATGCCACCATATTGTACGACCTACAATATCTACGTACTCTGGAATGCCATCATATTGTACGACCCACGATATCTACGTACTCTGGAATGCCACCATATTGTACGACCCACGATATCTACGTACTCTGGAATGCCACCATATTGTATGACCCACGATATCTACGTACTCTGGAATGCCATCATATTGTACGATCCATGATATCTACAAACTCTGGAATGCCACCATATTGTACGACCCACGATATCTACGAACTCTGGAATGCCACCATATCGTACGACCCACGATATATACGAACTCTGGAATGCCACCATATCGGATGACGTTCATGTCGCTAGCAGTAACACAACAGGTGCTACTAATGGAACTGTTAATCATTCTGTGGCACACGAGTTCTTAGTTTTTTAGTGAGATTCGTGTTGCTCCATTGTTAGTTTTTCTGTGTAGTATTGTATAGATCATTGTTTGTTCTTTGTGATTAATCGAAACCTTTTGCTTTAGTAAATAGTTAAAAAGGTGTCTGATCTGATCTTTTTATTCATAATTACCTAAAGGACATCTATTCAATGTCAAATATCTATTTCTGTCTACCTTGACTATTAGTCTTGCATACCAGTGATTTTTTATATGTACCCGCCCCCTTTCCTTTTGCAATATTACTGTGTTGCTATCATTTACCACACAAATTACAATAACTCATATTTGTGTAATCTTCAGCAGAAGTAAGATGTCTCTGCCAATTTGCTCAATGATCCAACTATATATAGCTAGGGAATGAAAATATAGCATAAACATATATTGACACTGACACCGAGTCAAAAACTGAAGAAAGTAAGGTATTGCATGTAGATAGTCATAAACATTCTGACATCTACAGGTAAAAATGACAAACTCAGTATATCTCCAAAACAAAGAAATCTCAAAATCAAAATATTCAGAGCCTTGGGCGCTAATATAGTAGCAGAAAAAAATTAATGAACCAACCAGATGACAGGTTCTCATACCTAGCTCTTTACACGTTAGGTCCCCTATTTTATTCAACAACCCCCCTCCCCCCGAGTCAGATTATTGTTTTCACACAAAAGTTATATTAATAATTTGCATCCTTTATGTCTATTCGTTCTTGTTTTATTCTCTCTATAAAGTTTGGTCCACTGTAGAGCAAAATGTTAGTCCCTTTACATTATATCATTGACAGCGTCAACCTGTGTCATCTTAATTATTGTCTGTCAATACGTGTTCACCACGAATATGGTTGAAACACTGCCCACTTGCCGCTTTAAAATCACTTTTGCATGTCCATCATGGCAGCAACAGAGGAATGGATTTCCTAAAACAAATGATTCTTAACTCTTATCTTTTAGATTTTTTTTAAATTTACACTCAAAACACATAATTAAATAAATATTAAATGTACCTTGACACTGATTCCCAGAGAATCCATCCCGACAGGAACACGTGTAACTACGTCCAGATATTGAGCACGTTCCGCCATTCTTACAAGGTGTACTATCACAGACATTCACTGTATAATACAATAAACAATTGTACTCAAACACAACAAGAATTTGAATTCAAATATGACTTCAATATTGAACTCATATACAACATAAAATTAACACAAAAACATGACTTTGAACTCAAACACAAGATGAACTTGAATTGAAGCACAACATGAATTCCAAGGCAGATAAAACTTGTATTTGAACCCAAAGAACATTTATTTGTACTCAAACACAACACGGTTTTGTACTCAAGCACAACATGAAATTGAAACCTAACTTAGCATGCATTTGAACTTAACACAACTTGTATTTGAACTCACACAACATTAATTTGCATTAAAGCACAACATGAGTTTGAATTCAAACACAACATGGGTTTGAACTCAAACACAACATGAATTTGAAAGCAAACTTAACTTGTAATTGAACTCAAACACAATATTAATTTGCATTAAATCACAACATGAGCTTGATTTCAAAATCAAAATAGATTTGAACTGAAATAAAACAAACATTTACCTCTATAATTACGCCATGATCTTTTAGACTTAATTTTATCTACACTCAAACCACATTGTTAAATAAATATTAAATGTACCTTGACACTGGTTCCCAGTGAATCCATCCCGACAGGAACACGCATAACTTCGTCCTGATATTGAACACGTTCCGCCATTCATACAAGGTGTACTATCACAAATATTCACTGAATAATACAATAAACAATTGTACTCAAATACAACATGAAATTAAACTCAAACACAACAAGAATTTGAACATAAACACAACATGACTTTCAGTTCTCAGCTTATCGTGAATTTGAACTAAACCCCAATGTGAATTAGAACTAAATACAACACGAATTTGAACTAAAATACAACAACAATTTGACCTCATACACAACGTGAACTTGAGCTCAAACACAACATGAATTTGAATTCAAGCACAATATACATTTGAACGCAAACACAACATGTACTTGAACTTAAACACAACATGCATTTGCACATGAACAAAAGTGGCATTTTCTGCAATAAATAACGTATCATGAATTTGAACTTACAAACAACATTAATTTGACCTCATGCTGCAAAATGAATTTGAAAGCAACCACAGTATGTTTTTGAACTTAACACAATGGGATTTAAAACTGTATTTTTAAATCCGTTTATCCGTAGTGATCAGGCTATTGTTGTTTTCTGTTGTAATTGAAGTTCTTTTTGGTATTTGGGGAAACCTAAAATTTATATTTGGAGATTATATTACGTCACATCCTTTTTCTCGAAGATTCCAAGAAGAAAAGAAGTGGTTGAATTTGAGGAATCTATTTTTTTTTAAAAACCCTCCCAAATATCTCACCCAGTTTGAAATGTAATGTACGAATGTAAATATGTTGCTTGGGTCTCTTGTTGATGAGATATTGAATGTAGACATGTTATGTTAAGTCTCTTGTTACAAGATACTGCTGCTGTGTCCATATATTTTTCAGGAGTTGAGCTGAAGTCTGTATTTGTGCCTGGGACATTGCAGCGGTTATACACAGTTTGATAGCAGGATTTTGAACATCCGTAAGTCGCTCCACAGATTGTCATTGAGTTAATTATGGAACAATTTTAAAGTGGTTAAATTTTACAGACTTCGTTTATGTTGTTGGAACTTGAATGGCACAATTCGCTGTGCTGAAACAGCATTCAGTTATATATTATGTTCACAGACTTCGTTCAAATGTCGTTACCATTTAAATTAGCCTCTGATTTCCAGGCTTAATTGTTCAATAACTATGTTGATGTGGTTTGCCATTTCAAACAGTCGGCAACCATCATATACATTTTCAATTTATACAAGTTGTAATATTAGTCGTAATAAAAGCTGTGACAATTTTACCACAAAAACTTGATATTTTTGTTGATCATGTAGGATAACATGAATGAGGGTAATAACAAAATTACCGTACTCCGAACAATCTAACAAAGGGAAAGTCAAAACTCATAAGTAGATAAACAGACAAAATCAGTCAACAACCGGCAAACTGTGAAAACTGTAATGACCCTGACTTGGTACAGGCATTTCTAAAGAAATGGTGGGTTGAATCAGATTTTAAAGTGCCAAACCTCCCCCTTTCATTACGGCTCAAAGTTTCCGGCTGTCACTATAACAGTATTTACAACAATACTTGAACAAAACAGGTAAAACAGTTGTCAAATCAGTGCCAAACTCAGCGTAGTAAATGTCAAAAACACTTTTACGTCACACATTGATAAAAAAAATATTTTTGACATTTTTGTTGAAACCTTATCTTTATACATTTTCACAATATGAAAATCCATCGTTTATAATCTTTTCTGCAGAGACGGAATATATTTCGACAAGATCTTGGTATCGGAATATTAACTTTTTAAGAGATCGAATAAGGCGAATCTTTTCATAGCCCTGGTCCAGTAGCCTGTTTCTCAGATGAAGACGATGTTTCAGCAAATCAGAATAATTGCTACTGGCCCTGGCATAACGAATCAATTGCGAGATGTAAACACAATATGCAGGAGAAGCTGGTATATTGCTGCACATAATTGGAAAATTTATGATCTTAAAATTGAAGTCGTCCCGTTTATCATAAATTTTAGTACTGATTTGACCACTGTCGTCAAATTCGAGGTATAAGTCCAAAATTGATGCGGACAAAGCGGTATCTGTGGTCTCTTTAACTTCCAGCTATGGAGGATATATCAATGGAAGAAATTCTGCAAATCTAGAATTATTGATAGATAAAATGTCATCAATATACCTTTATGTGAAATTAAAGGCTCTAGCCTCATGCATCTTCTTATCTTTTACAAGCTATTGAAGAAACTCTGGACTCATATGAGTATAAAAATAAATCGGCTAGAAGAGGGGCACAATTCGTACCCAGTTGACCTCAAATACAACATGAATTTAACCTCAAACACAACACAAATTTATTAATTTGAACTCGAGCACAACATACATTTGAACTCAAACACAAAATTGATTTGATTTCAAACACAATGTAAATATCAACAAAACCAACATGAATTTGAACTCACAATAAAATAAAATGGTATCAAACATAACGTGAATCTGATCTCAAACATGAATTTGAATCAAAGCGCAATATGGGCTCGAGTTCAAGCACATGAATTTGAAACATGAATTATAACTTTAAGTTTTTAATTAGAACAGGCTTATATATAAATTATTAAAATAATCATTATAAAACACATTACATAAACTAAATATTAACCTTCACAGAGTGCACCAGAGTATCCGTCAGAGCAAGAACATGTAAATGTACTGCCATTCACTGCGCATGTCCCGTTGTTAAGGCACGAAATGTTTGAACATGGCGTTTCTGAAACAAAATAATTTGAAGCTTGAAATCGATGTTAAATACATTTATCCATTTGAACTGACTATTGGAATAAGCTTAAAAACTGCTATCCCTCCGAAGTGCTCGAGTTCGCACCCGGTATTTGGTGGGGCTTGTGTTGTTTTTTTTGTGTGTGTATCGTTTTGTGGAATATTGTTTGTTCTTTCATCTTTTTTTCTTTTGGCCATTGCATTTTCTATGCTTCTTCGATTTACAGCTTCTGATTACCCATTTGGTATCTTCAAACTTTTCTTGTATTTAACACCATGTCCGATTTATTTAGAATAAGCATATGTATAAATCATCAAAATATTAATAGCCAAATTTTGTATATGAGCTAAATATTAACCTTCACATCGTGCACCAGAATATCCGTCAGAACAAAAACATGTAAATGTACTGTCATTCACTGCACAGGCCCCATTGTTAAGGCAGGGCATGTTTGAACATGGCGTTTCTGAAACAGAATAACTTGAAATATTGGAATATATTCAGTAGAAATTTTCTTAAATCACAAAATAAAATTCATGCACAGCAATGCAAAACTGGATTTAACTTGTGCATAAATAATTAAACTACAAAACCAAATGCTTTAATATTAACTTTTGCAATGTATACTAGTGGAACACTTCCTGTTGTGAGAATGGGGCATGTTTTGAACTTAATAAGAACTTCCATTTGAACTTACACTCAACTGGCATTTGAACTAAAAAAACAACTTGTATTTGAACTTAATCATAACTTACATATGAAGTTAAATACTACTTTCATATTAACTCAAACACAACTTGCATTTGAACTTAAAAACAACCGGCAATTGAACTTAAACATAAATTGCATTTGAAATTAAACACGTCTTAAATACAATCAACCATTAGAACCGACTATTGGAATAATCGTAGTGACTGCTACCCCTCCGGAACACCTGCACTCACCCCCGGTATTTAGTGAGGTCCGTTTTGCCCGATCTTTAGTTTTCTTCATAGTGTTTTGTTGATCATTGTTTATTCCTTTGTCTTTTTTTTGACTGTTCTTCTTCTTTTGGCCATTGTATTGACTGCTTCTTCTTTTGGCCATTGTATTGACTGTGCTTCTTCTTTTGGCCATTGTATTGACTGCTTCTTCTTTTGGCCATTGTATTGACTGTGCTTCTCCTTTTGGCCATTGCATTGACTGCTTCTTCTTTTGGCCATTGTATTAACTGTGCTTCTTCTTTTGGCCATTGTATTGACTGCTTCTTCTTTTGGCCATTGTATTGACTGTGCTTCTTCTTTTGGCCATTGTATTGACTGTGCTTCTTCTTTTGGCCATTGTATTGACTGCTTCTTCTTTTGGCCATTGTATTGACTGTGCTTCTCCTTTTGGCCATTGTATTGACTGCTTCTTCTTTTGGCCATTGTATTGACTGTGCTTCTTCTTTTGGCCATTGTATTGACGGCTTCTTCTTTTGGCCATTGTATTGACTGCTTCTTCTTTTGGCCATTGTATTGACTGTGCTTCTCCTTTTGGCCATTGCATTGACTGCTTCTTCTTTTGGCCATTGTATTGACTGTGCTTCTTCTTTTGGCCATTGTATTGACTGCTTCTTCTTTTGGCCATTGTATTGACTGTGCTTCTCCTTTTGGCCATTGTATTGACTGTGCTTCTTCTTTTGGCCATTGTATTGACGGCTTCTTCTTTTGGCCATTGTATTGACTGTGCTTCTTCTTTTGGCCATTGTATTGACTGCTTCTTCTTTTGGCCATTGTATTGACCGTGCTTCTTCTTTTGGCCATTGTATTGACTGCTTCTTCTTTTGGTCATTGTATTGACTGTGCTTCTTCTTTTGGCCATTGTATTGACTGTGCTTCTTCTTTTGGCCATTGTATTGACTGTGCTTCTCCTTTTGGCCATTGTATTGACGGCTTCTTCTTTTGGCCATTGTATTGACTGCTTCTTCGATTTACGGCTTCTTATTGCCCCTTTGGTATCTTCAAACTTTTCTTGTATTTACGACCATGTATAAATAAATCATCAAATCATCGAATATTAATAGCCAATTTTTGCATATAAGCTAAATATTAACCTTCACATCGTGCACCAGAATATCCGTCCGAGCAAGAACATGTAAATGTACTGCCATTCACTGCGCATGTCCCGTTGTTAAGGCATGGCATGCTTGAACATGGCGTTTCTGAAACAGAATAATTTGTTTTTACATTAATCAAACGACATCATTATGGCTGCCTCTATAAAAGATTATAATTATTTACACAGTTGACACAGGGTATGTTCCATTTGTCAGAGGTACAATACAGACCTTTTTTCGAGATTAATATTACTTATCACTTGATGTTTAAAAAGAGTAACATGACTGTTGCTAATTGTGGATCAGAAACTGCTTACTATTCCGGATCACCTGAATCCACCTCCATTCCACCACTCCACTTTATTACAGGCATAGTGTTACTCAGTAGAAAATTACTTGTGTTTTATTAATCGTTGTTTGTCCTTTTACTCGTATTGTAAAATTGTATTGCAACACAAACCCTACAAACACCGGTCTTTAACGCAGGTGCTCTAGAAGGTTAAGTAGTTCCTGCTCTACTAGTGGTACCTGTCGTGTTACTGTTAAACGACACAAACATCATCTGATATTAAAAATCTGTTTGACTCTAATGTGCTTAAAAGAAATAAATAAAATATGAAATCACTACAAAACATATGTATGCAAAGAACATCGTTTTTACCTGAAAATCATAACGGACATTACAACACAAAACCAAAAACGTGCAGAATGTATTAGGACAAGATAAACATAAAATCATTGCAATTTCAAACGAAGATATGTGACTGACCTTCACAATGTGTTCCAGAATATCCATCTAGACAGGAACAGTTGAATTCATGTTCTGTTGTGGCACATGTTCCATTGTTTAGACATGGCGAGTCAGAACAAGGTGTTTCTAAAATTATGAAAAAAAAAAAAGCATACAACAGTTGCAATTATATTCCGTACAGTATATAACATAACAGGTGTCTTATAAGACACAGGAACTGTTTACCATTCGCGAGCACATGGATATACCCATGGTTTTTGGTGCGATCCGTGTTGCTTATCTTTTTAGTTTTCTGCGTTGTGTAATTTGTGTCTTCCGTCACCAATGTTGCAAGTGTCTCTAGATTGTCCATTCTTGATTGCCGCAACAGTTTTCTCTAACGTTAATATACAATAAACTCCATGTTAATACTGAACACAATGTCAACGTTTAAATAACTTACGATGGTGTACGTTAAAATTTGAAATTATTAGCAAAGGGAAAACATACATCTGATACACCTAACTATGTGGAATCATTGACAAATCTTCTTTTTAAAGGGTTTGATCTAGTAATCATTGACAAATCTTCTTTTTAAAGGGTATGATCTAGCAATCAGAGTTTGCTTCTTGAGGCAAGTTTTCTGTGCCAAAAATCAATTGGTAGAACTAGTAGTTCAAAGAACTAATTAAATCAGTACCATTTTTATTTAATTTCATATTATTACTATTTTATAGTCACTATTTAATCTCAGTAAGTCGATGACCAATATGTTCTGGTCTCCAACGAAGATCATTAATTTCTCTCGCTGTTTATAGCTATTGATATTAATAACATAATCTTTTGCTATATGGTTATCGTGCTCGCCTTGTGTGGGGTAGAGGGCTCGAGCCTCGATCACGTCAAATGTCATTGGAGTGTGTTGTTTCACCAATACATACGCAGCATAAAGTAGAAAGAACAAATACCTGTTAGCTTGGAATCTGGGTAATGTGTCCTAGTAGAAAGAAATGTCTACCCACAGACTTCAGGGAGTTAGCATTATAAAAATCCAAGTAAGCATGTTGGCTTAGTAAAAAGCGAACATCATTATTATTTCACTGAATGTAACTTGAAATGTCTGCAAATTGCTCATTTGGTGTTAAACAACAATCACTAATCGAAATCAAATATGTGCAAGCATCAGTTATGATCTTTTTTTTTGTCTACGAGTAAGCTAACAGTTTATTCAACAGAGTTAGGATTATGGTGTTTAACGTCACTTTCAACAACATTTCAGTTATATCGTGGCATTCAGTTTTACTAGCGGAGGAAACCGGAGAAAACCACCGACCTGCCGCAATTCATCGACAAACTTTATCACATAATGCTGTATCGCTTTACTCTTAGCTAGTAGTCAGGTTCTCTACTAACATTAACCGACACTGCTGTTGTACTGTCAATGTCTATATTCACATTCCTTTTTATGACAGTGCGTGGTCTGCTAGAGTAAACTTAAGTTAAATCTGGAGTCCCATTTACCGGTTTAGCCTTGCCACATTTGTGTGTCCGTTCCAAGTCAGGAGCTGGATTTCCAACACTGTTTATCATGTATTATTGTGTATTCAGTGTTTAGTGATTTGTAGTGAGACAGGGTTTAACTTTTTGCTGATAATGGTGGAGTTGTTGATTATCTCTATTTAATTTTTTCCCGTAAAACAATTGTCATTTCCTAAAAGTTAATCAGGTCAATCGTCATTCATGTCTTTGCTACAGTTCGTGGTCTATGTGGTTATATGGTACAGTGATTACAGTTTCTAGTTGTACATTTTATCTTTTGAGATATATTTTGTTATTCTAAGAAAAATGAAAATTAAAGATGACCTTGACATTCTGATCCTGAATATCCTTTTGAACAAACACAAATGTAGTTATTGTCGTATACCAGACACCATCCATTATTAAGACACGGGGTACTAGAACATGCTGAAACTGCAAAAAAAAATATGCATATACAAGAATTAATCTTTATTTTTGTTATATATGTACGGCCTCATATCTGTGTCTTCCAACAAATCCATGTATGGCCTCAGATCCGTGTCCTCTCCTCAAATCTGTGTCTTCCAACAAATCTATGTCCTATGAAATTACAGTACCCCCAAATCCGTGTCCTTTGGAATCACTTCTCAATCAAATCTGTGTCCTCCCAAGTCGATTTTCCCTCCGATCTGTGTCCTTCACTTTGGCAGAAAAATGACGTCATAATAATATCCGTTGGAGATGTTTTCCGAGACTAAGGAAACATTGTATACCCCTGCTATTGGAGAGAATCTAAAATTTTGATAAAATCCAGCAATGAACAAGGGAACGTCCGTTTTCAGTTTTGGATTCTGGAGAGACAGCATCTGTGGGAATGTAAAGACAGATTGTTCCTGCGGAAAAGATTTTTGTAATCAAGGATATCAATTCTAATTTTACTTTCTAACTAAATAGATATCAATTAAGGCCATGTCAATAAAGTATCTACTCTGTATGTGCCTGAATATGTGTGTAAAATACAGCAGTGATAAAAAAAAATCATATTGCCAGATAGAAAACAAATAATGGCATGTTAATGGTATGTACTTGATCTTTTTTAAAATGGTTTCATGCTGGTATCAGCAAAATTAACGATCACATAAATAGAAATATACTGAGATGTGGAATAAATGTCTTAAAAAAAAGGAAAATACAAAAATCTCATATAGAGAAGGTCTAATAGTTACAGAACTAGGATTATTGCAATCAGTATAAAATAAATATAGAGGTCTATTCTTGGTCTTGTGTACAGAATTGTGCATACTGCAGTAAGATCAGAGATTGCAAGAAAAGTGGGTATCCCAGATGTGAATCCGGCTGTTCATTGCAATAAAGGTTTTTTCCTTTCTGTCCAAAATGTGGAGGACACAGATCTGTGGGGATATTTCTTTTGACATATTACCTTGATCTGTGTATTATGTCAGAGGACACAGATCTGAGGGAATATGTATTTTGGAGGACATAGATCTGAGTATGACGTCAGAGGACACAGATTTGAGGAAATATGTTTTTGAAAGCCAAGGACATAGATCTGGATGTGACATCAAAGGACATAGATTTGAGGGGACAAGGCTTTGGAAAGGACATGGATCTGAGTATGATGTAATGATTGGACATGGATCTGAGTCTTACATGTATATGCAATGTCTTGACAAAGTATTGTATTGCATAATTTTATCTAAATGTGTTCATGAATTCATACAAATAACAAAACTGAAAGTTCATGTCATCTGTACATAACTAAAAATTTCCGTTTCTAGCTTTCGAAAATTCTACAATCGTCATCATGTGCATTTTTCAATTGTCAATGGATTTCTTCCCTTTTACGTAGATCGTTTCTTTCCTCTATAATCGGGAAGAGTTTTACTCAACTCAAACACACTACACAATTCAACTCATACACATCATGTATTTCAACTCAAGCATACAATGCAATTGAACTCAAACACACCATTCATTTCAAATCAAACACAACATTCATTTCAACTCAAACACAACATGCACGTCATTTCAAACACATAAAGCATTTCAACTAAAAAAAAACATGCACTTTAAGTCAAACAAACCATTCATTTCAATTCAAACATACCATACATTTCAACTCACGCTATGCATTTCAATTCAAATATACTCTAACCCAAACAACTCACTTTACTAACTCAAATATATACAGTTTGTAATACAGCAAGTAATTCAACTATAGCATACAATACCAATAAAAGAGCTACTTGTTTAGCTTAATTTGTGTCAAAGTGTAATAAGAGTTTGAAGATACCAAATAGGCAATCATAATAGGTAAGTCGAAGTAGGACACACAATGCAATGGCCAAAAGACAAAAGGACAAACAACGAACTACAAAACATACACATAAAACTATAGATCGAGTAATGCGAACCCTACTAAAACCTGGGGTGAACTCAGGTGCTCCGAAAGGATATGCAGTTCCTGCTCCACTAGTGGCATCCGTCGTGTTAATGTCATTACAAACCCGGTGACAAGTCATGAATGAGGAAAGGACAGGGTAGTGGTTACGACAAGTGGAACATATCCGTCATCACATATATTCCATAGCAGTTAACCAAGTCATGGTGGCGACCATAAAACTTTCGAAATGATGAATTCAACTTAACCAATGGGAACCCTTAGTTCAGTAGCATCCTTGTTAGCAGAAATCCTCTATCAAGGAAATCCTGATAGAAACCACAAGTTCTGGAATATCGTATCAACTCGGAGATATATACTCCATATGCAGGTGCTGCTGGAATGTTGCTACATATGAATGGAAAGTTCATAATGGGAAAATTGAAATAATCTCTGCTGTCAATTTCGAGGTGTAGGTCAATGTATGAAACATATCTTTTTATATCCGTATCGAAATATCTCATCTGTAGACAATCAAATATGTCTCTGTGATTTATTCGAAGTTGGCTTTAACAAGAAAATACATTTGCTTACATCGTGATGCAAGACTGTTTTTTTTGGGGATGGAGATAAATTATTACTTGTAATTATTATTTAATGTGCAATCCTGACTTTATTTAAGTGGCTTAATTAAACATGATCTAAAAAATTATAACATACCTTGACACTGGTGTCCAGAGAAGCCATCAGTACAAGAACATAACTAAATATAATATACCTTGACACTGTTGTCCAGAGAAGCCATCAGTACAAGAACAACTGTAGTTACTTCCTGTTACTGTACATTGACCGCCATTCAAACATGGTGAACTGTCACATGGAGTCACTGAAGTACGTTTATGTTCATTAGAATGGCAGACATTGTTCTATATATCATCTAATAAGTTATATAGGTTGTTTTTTTTTGTAAATCTAATTTATTTCATTTTAACCTATGTCTTTTTACATTGCATGATTATTTGGTGGCCCGGGTGGCTCAATGAGCTAGGTCGTTGGATCTAACAACTCACATAAGGCTATCACCAATACGGCTTGGGTTCGTGCCCGACTTTCTCAATTACAACAAAAGGTGCTCTCGACTCGCAGCCACAAGTGATAAAGTTTACCAGTTGCTTGCCCATGGTCGGTGGTTCTCTCCAGCTTCCTCCACCACTAAAATTGGTCGCCATGATATAGCTGAAATATTGTTGAAAGTGGCATTAAAACACAAAAAATCTACCATATTTAGGGTTGTATAATGCGCATTGGTGCATAATGCGCACCCCCTCTTGGCCTTGAAAATCTCCAGAAAAAAACTAGTTCGTGTCTATAATGCACCTGGACTTTTAAAAAAATCTCCGTCGGAAATGTAAGAATTAAATATCAATCGTATATATTTTTCAGTCCTTTGAGCAGGTTTCATTTGCTGGGAGAATTTAAGAACCATTTATCTCTTTTCATCTTCAATAAAGTTCCAAAATATTAAATGTGTTGGGTTTTATTGGCAGACATGTGATTTCCCGATCTGGGAAAGAGTGAAACACATTTTTCCTGTTTACAATGCACACCCCTCCTACAAATAAAAGAATCTGGGCAAAATCCTGTGCATTATACAACCCTAAATACGGTAAATCAAAATCATTGCATGATTATGAAATTCATGTAATATATCTGATAAAGGAGATTTAGGCCCATTAAACTAGTTTAACCCAGCCACTTTTAATTGAAGTGTGGTATTTTTTTATTTTACATTTTATTCTTAGAAAGTGTTCTATTAAGGGATTTTAAATATTCATCAAATAATATATACAAACCTTCACATGTGTCTCCTCTGTATCCTTCTAAACAAGTGCACGTGAATTCACTGTTGTTTATTTTGCATGTACCGTTGCTTAAACAAGGCAAATTCGAACAAGGAGTATCTACAATAATGACATAATATAATCCATTTACAATAAAAAGGGAGATAACTTGTAGAGTAAGATGTGATAAATGTATTATATGACATCACTTCAAGTATAAGATTCCTGCTGTCTCACCTGACCTGGAATTCAGGATAAACACTCAAGTCAAAATTCAACATTCTGCTTTAGTTTTTATCAACTTTCATAAACAGTTTTATTTAATACAAAAAAAAATGTTTGACTTCATAGTGTTAAAAAGCGGACCTCATTAAGGTCTGTTGACAGGAAGTTCCTGCGGTACCGTCTTCTGTTTTTGTCTTTTGTTTTGATAATCAAATAATATACACATCATTAATATAACAAAAAAAATAAAATTAAAGATGACCTTGACATTCTGATCCTGAATATCCTTTTGGACAAACACAGATGTAGGTAGCATCATATATCAGACACTGTCCATTATTGAGACACGGGGAACTAGTACAAGGTGTAACTGTAAATATATAAATATATAGACTAGAATTATTTCATGGTTTTTGCTTAAGGATGTTATTTGCTAAAAACAAAGTCTTAAGAAAATATAACATATATCCATTTCGGCTTTCTTTACCGAAAACAAAAAAATATATGGTTTGTCAATCTGTTGATTTTGAGCGTACATGATAAAGGTTATTCCAGAAATGTGTCATGCAACCTATATTTGATATTTCATTTTTTTTCATCGTTAGCCATACCCATACCACTGAACTTTTATTTAAGCGTGTTCAAGTACACGCATAAATAAATGTGATTAAGTTTCATCTTGTCAGTAAACAACTCAATTTATTATATTTTATTGCATGGGAATCCTGAATTGGGTGACAACTTATGTGTCTGTCAATCTCTTGTGAGCCTCGGTATGTTTACTATCCATTTTATTATAACACGCTAGCAGTTTTCAGAATTGAAATATAATTTAAAAACTCTGAATGGCAAGAGATAATTTTGAACGGACAAAACGACAGAAGGGAGCATTCAATATAATAATGTAAATAACATATATTTATTATAACCCCGGGAAATACATTGTCTACCTCTGCTTCAACTCGGCTGACAATGATTTTTTGGCGTTATAATATACTCCGTCATCCTCTAAAATATATGTTATTTATATAATGTTCCCATGTTCTAATTTAGTTATCTTTAAATAGTAAACTGAATCGCTTACACTGAAGGAAGTCTACATTTAGGGTGGGAACAAATTCTGTCTCGTAATTGTAACTACAACATCATTTAAACAGCTGAATTAAACAGGATCTAACAAAATCTAAAGTACCTTGACACTGGTGTCCAGAGAAGCCATCAATACAAGAACAACTGTAGTTACTTCCTGTTACTGTACACTGACCTCCATTCAAACATGGTGAACTGTCACATGGAGTCACTGAAGTATGTTTATGTTCATTAGAATGGCAGACATTGTTCTATATATCATCTGACAAGTTATATAGGTTGTTTTTTTTGTAAATCTAATTTATTCCATTTTAACCTCTGTCTTTTTACATTGCATGATTATGAAATTCATGTAATACATCTGATAAAGGAGGCTTAGGCCTATTAAACTAGCTTAACCCCGCCACTTTTAATTGACGTGTGGTATTTTTTTATTTTACATTTTATTCTTAGAAAGTGCTCTACTAAGTGCTTTCAAATATTCATCAAATAATATATACAAACCTTCACATGTGTCCCCTCTATATCCTTCTAAACAAGTGCACGTGAATTCATTGTTGTTTATTTTACATGTACCGTTGTTTAAACAAGGCAAATTCGAACAGGGTGTATCTACAATAATGACAAAATATAATCCATTTACAATAAAAAGGGAGATAACGTGTAGAGTAAGATGTGATAAATGTATTATATGACATCACTTCAAGTATAAGATTCCTGCTCTGTCTCGCCTGACCTGGAATTCAGGATAGACACTCAAGTCAAAATTCGACATTCTGCTTTAGTTTTTATCAACTTTCATAAATAGCTTTATTTAATACAAAAAAAAAAAATGTACGACTTCATAGTGTTAAAAAGTGGATGTCATTAGTGTCTGTTGACCTGAAGTTCGTGTTGTACCGTCTTCTGTTTTTGTCTTTTGTTTTAATGATCAAATAATATACATATCATTAATATAACCAAAAAAAAAAAATTAAAGATGACCTTGACATTCTGATCCTGAATATCCTTTTGGACAAACACAGATGTAGGTAGCATCATATACCAGACACTGTCCATTATTCAGACACGGGGAACTAGTACAAGGTGTAACTGTAAATATATAAATATATAGACAAGAATTATTTGATGATTTTTGTTTAAGGATGTTATTTGCTAAAAATAAAGTCTTAAAAATATATAACATATATCCATTTTGGCTTTCTTTACTGAAAACAAAATTTATATGGTTTTTCAATCTGTTGACTTTGAGCATACCTGATAAAGGTTATTCCAGAAACGCATCATGCAAACTACGGTATGTTTGATATTTCATTTTTCTTTTATCGTTAGCCATACCCATATCACTGAACTTTTATTTAAGTGTGTTCAAGTACACGCAAAAATAACTGATTAAGTTTTATCTTGTCTGTAGACAACTCAATTTATTATATTTTATTGCATGGGAATCCTGAAGCGGGTGACAACTTATGTGTCCGTCAATCTCTTGTGAGCCTCGGTATGTTTACCATCCATTTTTATTATGACACGCTAGCAGTTTTCAGAATCGAAATATAATTTAAAAACCCTGAATGGCAAGAGATAATTTTGCACGGACAAAATGACAGAAGGGAACATTCAATATAATAATGTAAATAACATATATTTATTATAACCTCTTGAAATACATTGTCAACCTCTGCTTCAATTGGGCTGACAATGATTTCTTGGCATTACAATATACTCCGTCATCCTCTAAAATATATGCTATTTATATAATGTTCCCGTGTTCTAATTTAGTTGTCTTTAAACGGTAAACTGATTTGCTTACACTGTGAAGGATGTCTCTACTTAGGGTGGGAACAAATTCTGTCTCGTAATTGTAACAACATCATTTAAACAGCTGAATTAAACAGGATATAACCATATCTAAGGTACCTTGACACTGGTGTCCAGAGAAACCATCAGTACAAGAACAACTGTAGTTACTTCCTGTTACTGTACACTGACCTCCATTCAAACATGGTGAACTGTCACATGGAGTCACTGAAGTACATTTATGTTCATTAGAATGGCAGACATTGTAGTATATATCATCTAATAATTTATATAAGCTGGTTTTTTTGTAAATCTAATTTATTCTCTGTGATTTTTTGATCTAGGGATATGCAAGAATACATTTTTATGTTCAGTATTGCATTAGAATGGAGTTAACTGTATTGTATTTACTCAAACTGTGGAATGATGATCGGCATCAATAATATGTCGTCAGGGTCAAATTCAGAGTCGAAATATCTGGGTCAGCCATATTGTGTACAAAAAAGTGCATTCGGCATAGGAATATAGCATTCCTTCAGACATGTGAACTGCAGATTTGACAGCTCTACATTGCCAATGAAAATATGCGTTACATTATAATTGCATAAGAATAACATATATTTATTATAACCCCTTGAAATACATTGTCAACCTCTGCTTCGACAATTACGAGACAGAATTTGTTCCCACCCTAAATGTAGACTTCCTTCACAGTGTAAGCGAATGCATTACAATATACTCCATCATCCTCTAAGATATATGTTATCTATATAATGTTCTCGTGTTCTAATTTAGTTGTCTTTAAACAGTAAACTGATTCGCTTACACTGTGAAGGAAGTCTACATTTAGGGTGGGAACAAATTCTGTCTCGTAATTGTAACAACATCATTTAAACAGCTGAATTAAACAGGATATAACCAAATCTAAAGTACCTTGACACTGGTGTCCAGAGAAGCCATCAGTACAAGAACAACTGTAGTTACTTCCTGTTACTGTACACTGACCTCCATTCAAACATGGTGAACTGTCACATGGAGTCACTGAAGTACGTTTATGTTCATTAGAATGGCAGACATTGTTCTATATATCATCTAACAAGTTATATAGGTTGTTTTTTGTGTAAATCTAATTTATTCCATTTTAACCTATGTCTTTTTGCATTGATTGATTATGAAATTCATGTAATACATCTGATAAAGGAGGTTTAGGCCTATTAAACTAGTTTAACCCTGCCACTTTTAATTGACGTGTGGTATTTTTTTATTTTACATTTTATTCTTAGAAAGCAGGGGTTTCAAAGTGGGCCGGTACCCGGTAATTTTACCCATCTGAGATCGTGTATAGTACCGGCAGAAATTACTGAACCCCCCAAAATTAGCGGTGGTCAAAACCACAAGTACGATGGTCGATAGGCTTGTGGAATATTTTTCATAAAAAATTAATGATCACGTCAATTGCTGAATTCTCGCATTCAAATCGAACAACTGCGTCACGACCAAGTTGATGGGATATTTCCTGTTTTAAAAATAATTTTACCTTAGAATCGTAAATAGCAGTTTGCCCATGCGGTAAATAGATGTTTTTGCCCCAATATCTTTTCATCCTTGTGTAAAACTCAGACCGGAACAAAGCTGACATCATTTCAAAATAAAAAAATGACCGATTACAAATTATGTTCAAACACAATTTAGTGTAATCTCCAGTAATATAAGTATGATCATTATGTATTATGAATATATGACAACACAATATTTTGTGCAATTTTTTTTATCCATTTAAAACCCAGGGTCAAATCATTCTGGGGCGTACTGTCTTGTTGCTTAACTCCGTCCATATTGTTAAACTTCCGGTATAACAAAATAAAAACCTACATGTATGGCTAATTTAATTACATATTTTGATGGGGCCCTACCGCAGTTGTAAACAGAAATGAAAGTGTGCTGAAAAACATTTTTAAAAGGGGGTACGAGGAGATAAGGGATAGAATATTACTAGAAATCTTGAAAAAGGACCGGACATGGCTCAAATACGAATTACATTGTAATGTCAAATTGCCAGCCCCCCTCTTTTTTCAAAATAATTTAACTTTTGCGATTCAAATGTTAATAAATATCTTCCCGCGAATCGTTTTTGTTCGAACATTTTTTTTGCACATAAGTCGTGAAAGTAACAATATATATTGTTTTTGTTTAATTATATTTGTATTGATCTATTAAAATTATAAATTTTATTAAAGATTGAAGATTGCAAATTAAATTTATGTTTCATCATGGACGTATTCAATATACGTCCTTGGTTTTATTAATTATGACACTTATATGTCTTGATCCGTGCCAATGGTCTTTGATGAGTTTAATTACTGGTAATAAAGTAAAAAAAACACACAAGCCAAGGTATTGTGAAAAAGAAAAGGACAAAGCCAACAAGAAAATGAATAATCTTGGCTGAAGTCTGTAAACTGAAATATTCAATAAAGAAATTGGGGGAGAAAATCCAGGCATTATGCATGGTCTTCACTCTTGGTGAAATCTGAACTCTAAAGTTAATGGGATTTTTCTTACAAAAACACTTAATGTTTTGCAGTCTCTGAAGTACATTTTTTGGTCCACAAAATGCTAGATTTCAGGAGCTTCCGCCCCCTGGACCCCTTACGGCCCTCGGCCTAATTTTTTCGGTACCTTCTAAAATTTAAGAAATACCTCCTATTTTAAAAAACTTTGAAACCCCTGAGAAAGTGCTCTACTAAGTGCTTTCAAATATTCATCAAATAATATATACAAACCTTCACATGTGTCCCCTCTATATCCTTCTAAACAAGTGCACGTGAATTCATTGTTGTTTATTTTACATGTACCGTTGTTTAAACAAGGCAAATTCGAACAGGGTGTATCTACAATAATGACAAAATATAATCCATTTACAATAAAAAGGGAGATAACGTGTAGAGTAAGATGTGATAAATGTATTATATGACATCACTTCAAGTATAAGATTCCTGCTCTGTCTCGCCTGACCTGGAATTCAGGATAGACACTCAAGTCAAAATTCGACATTCTGCTTTAGTTTTTATCAACTTTCATAAATAGCTTTATTTAATACAAAAAAAAAAAATGTACGACTTCATAGTGTTAAAAAGTGGATGTCATTAGGGTCTGTTGACAGGAAGTTCGTGTTGTACCGTCTTCTGTTTTTGTCTTTTGTTTTAATGATCAAATAATATACATATCATTAATATAACAAAAAAAAATTAAATTAAAGATGACCTTGACATTCTGATCCTGAATATCCTTTTGGACAAACACAGATGTAGGTAGCATCATATACTAGACACTGTCCATTATTCAGACACGGGGAACTAGTACAAGGTGTAACTGTAAATATATAAATATATAGACAAGAATTATTTGATGATTTTTGTTTAAGGATGTTATTTGCTAAAAATAAAGTCTTAAAAATATATAACATATATCCATTTTGGCTTTCTTTACTGAAAACAAAATTTATATGGTTTTTCAATCTGTTGACTTTGAGCATACCTGATAAAGGTTATTCCAGAAACGCATCATGCAAACTACGGTATGTTTGATATTTCATTTTTCTTTTATCGTTAGCCATACCCATATCACTGAACATTTAGTTAAGTGTGTTCAAGTACACGCAAAAATAACTGATTAAGTTTTATCTTATCTGTAGACAACTCAATTTATTATATTTTATTGCATGGGAATCCTGAAGCGGGTGACAACTTATGTTTCTGTCAATCTCTTGTGAGCCTCGGTATGTTTGCTATCCATTTTTATTATGACACGCTAGCAGTTTTCAGAATCGAAATATAATTTAAAAACTCTGAATGGCAAGAGATAATTTTGCACGGACAAAATGACAGAAGGGAACATTCAATATAATAACGTAATTAACATATATTTATTATAACCCCTTGAAATACATTGTCAACCTCTGCTTCAACTGGGCTGACAATGATTTCTTGGCATTACAATATACTCCGTCATCCTCTAAAATATATGTTATTTATATAATGTTCTCGTGTTCTAATTTAGTTGTCTTTAAACGGTAAACTGATTCGCTTACACTGTGAAGGAAGTCTACATTTAGGGTGGGAACAAATTCTGTCTCGTAATTGTAACTACAACATCATTTAAACAGCTGAATTAAACAGGATATAACAAAATCTAAGGTACCTTGACACTGGTGTCCAGAGAAGCCATCAGTACAAGAACAACTGTAGTTACTTCCTCTTACCATACACTGACCTCCATTCAAACATGGTAAACTGTCACATGGAGTCACTGAAGTACGTTTATGTTCATTAGAATGGCAGACATTGTTCTATATATCATCTAACAAGTTATATAGGTTGTTTTTTTTTGTAAATATAATATATTCCATTTTAACCTATGTCTTTTTACATTGATTGATTATGAAATTCATGTAATACATCTGATAAAGGAGGTTTAGGCCCATTAAACTAGTTTAACCCTGCCACTTTTAATTGAAGTGTGGGATTTTTTTATTTTACATTTTATTCTTACAAAGTGCTCTATTAAGGGATTTTAAATATTCATCAAATAATATATACAAACCTTCACATGTTTCCCCTCTGTATCCTTCTAAACAAGTGCACGTGAATTCACTGTTGTTTATTTTGCATGTACCGTTGTTTAAACAAGGCAAATTCGAACAGGGCGTATCTACAATGACATAATATAATCCATTTACAATAAAAAGGGAGATAACTTGTAGAGTAAGATGTGATAAATGTATTATATGACATCACTTCAAGTATAAGATTCCTGTTCTGTCTCGCCTGACCTGGAATTCAGAATAAACACTCGAGTCAAAATTCGACATTTTGCTTTAGTTTTTATCAACTTTCATAAACAGCTTTATTTAATACAAAAAAAAAGTTCAACTTCATAGTGTTAAAAAGCAGATCTCATTAAGGTCTGTTGACAGGAAGTTCATGTTGTACCGTCTTCTGTTTTAATGATCAAATAATATACATATCATTAATATAACAACAAATAAAAATTAAAGATGACCTTGACATTCTGATCCTGAATATCCTTTTGGACAAACGCAGATGTAGGTAGCATCATATACCAGACACTGTCCATTATTGAGACAAGGGGAACTAGTACAAGGTGTTACTGTAAATATATAAATATATAGACTAGAATTATTTCATGGTTTTTGCTTAAGGATGTTATTTGCTAAAAACAAAGTCTTAAGAAAATATGACATATATCCATTTCGGCTTTCTTTACCGAAAACAAAAAAATATATGGTTTGTCAATCTGTTGATTTTGAGCGTACATGATAAAGGTTATTCCAGAAATGTGTCATGCAACCTATATTTGATATTTCATTTTTTTTCATCGATAGCCATACCCATATCACTGAACTTTTATTTAAGCGTGTTCAAGTACACGCATAAATAAATGTGATTAAGTTTCATCTTGTCAGTAAACAACTCAATTTATTATATTTTATTGCATGGGAATCCTGAATTGGGTGACAACTTGTGTGTCTGTCAATCTCTTGTGAGCCTCGGTATGTTTACTATCCATTTTATTATAACACGCTAGCAGTTTTCAGAATTGAAATATAATTTAAAAACTCTGAATGGTAAGAGATAATTTTGAACGGACAAAATGACAGAAGGGAGCATTCAATATAATAATGTAAATAACATATATTTATTATAACCCCGGAAAATACATTGTCTACCTCTGCTTCAACTCGGCTGACAATGATTTTTTGGCGTTATAATATACTCCGTCATCCTCTAAAATATATGTTATTTATATAATGTTCCCATGTTCTAATTTAGTTATCTTTAAATAGTGAACTGAATCGCTTACACTGTGAAGGAAGTCTACATTTAGGGTGGGAACAAATTCTGTCTCGTAATTGTAACTACAACATCATTTAAACAGCTGAATTAAACAGGATCTAACAAAATCTAAAGTACCTTGACACTGGTGTCCAGAGAAGCCATCAATACAAGAACAACTGTAGTTACTTCCTGTTACTGTACACTGACCTCCATTCAAACATGGTGAACTGTCACATGGAGTCACTGAAGTACATTTATGTTCATTAGAATGGCAGACATTGTTCTATATATCATCTAACAAGTTATATAGGTTGTTTTTTTTGTAAATCTAATTTATTCCATTTTAACCTCTGTCTTTTTACATTGCATGATTATGAAATTCATGTAATACATCTGATAAAGGAGGCTTAGGCCTATTAAACTAGCTTAACCCCGCCACTTTTAATTGACGTGTGGTATTTTTTTATTTTACATTTTATTCTTAGAAAGTGCTCTACTAAGTGCTTTCAAATATTCATCAAATAATATATACAAACCTTCACATGTGTCCCCTCTATATCCTTCTAAACAAGTGCACGTGAATTCATTGTTGTTTATTTTACATGTACCGTTGTTTAAACAAGGCAAATTCGAACAGGGTGTATCTACAATAATGACAAAATATAATCCATTTACAATAAAAAGGGAGATAACGTGTAGAGTAAGATGTGATAAATGTATTATATGACATCACTTCAAGTATAAGATTCCTGCTCTGTCTCGCCTGACCTGGAATTCAGGATAGACACTCAAGTCAAAATTCGACATTCTGCTTTAGTTTTTATCAACTTTCATAAATAGCTTTATTTAATACAAAAAAAAAAATGTACGACTTCATAGTGTTAAAAAGTGGATGTCATTAGGGTCTGTTGACCTGAAGTTCGTGTTGTACCGTCTTCTGTTTTTGTCTTTTGTTTTAATAATCAAATAATATACATATCATTAATATAACCAAAAAAATAAAATTAAAGATGACCTTGACATTCTGATCCTGAATATCCTTTTGAACAAACACAGATGTAGGTAGCATCATATACCAGACACTGTCCATTATTCAGACACGGGGAACTAGTACAAGGTGTAACTATAAATATATAGAAAATAATTATTTGATGATTTTTGTTTAAGGATGTTATTTGCTAAAAATAAAGTCTTAAAAATATATAACATATATCCATTTTGGCTTTCTTTACTGAAAACAAAATTTATATGGTTTTTCAATCTGTTGACTTTGAGCATACCTGATAAAGGTTATTCCAGAAACGCATCATGCAAACTACGGTATGTTTGATATTTCATTTTTCTTTTATCGTTAGCCATACCCATATCACTGAACTTTTATTTAAGTGTGTTCAAGTACACGCAAAAATAACTGATTAAGTTTTATCTTGTCTGTAGACAACTCAATTTATTATATTTTATTGCATGGGAATCCTGAAGCGGGTGACAACTTATGTGTCCGTCAATCTCTTGTGAGCCTCGGTATGTTTACTATCCATTTTTATTATGACACGCTAGCAGTTTTCAGAATCGAAATATAATTTAAAAACCCTGAATGGCAAGAGATAATTTTGCACGGACAAAATGACATAAGGGAACATTCAATATAATAACGTAAATAACATATATTTATTATAACCTCTTGAAATACATTGTCAACCTCTGCTTCAACTGGGCTGACAATGATTTCTTGGCATTTACAATATACTCCGACATCCTCTAAAATATATGTTATTTATATAATGTTCCCGTGTTCTAATTTAGTTGTCTTTAAACGGTAAACTGATTTGCTTACACTGTGAAGGATGTCTCTACTTAGGGTGGGAACAAATTCTGTCTCGTAATTGTAACAACATCATTTAAACAGCTGAATTAAACAGGATATAACCAAATCTAAGGTACCTTGACACTGGTGTCCAGAGAAACCATCAGTACAAGAACAACTGTAGTTACTTCCTGTTACTGTACACTGACCTCCATTCAAACATGGTGAACTGTCACATGGAGTCACTGAAGTACATTTATGTTCATTAGAATGGCAGACATTGTAGTATATATCATCTAATAATTTATATAAGCTGGTTTTTTTGTAAATCTAATTTATTCTCTGTGATTTTTTTATCTAGGGATATGCAAGAATACATTTTTATGTTCAGTATTGCATTAGAATGGAGTTAACTGTATTGTATTTACTCAAACTGTGGAATGATGATCGGCATCAATAATATGTCGTCGGCGTCAAATTCAGAGTCGGAAATATCTGGGTCAGCCATATTGTGTAAAAACAAGTGCATTCGGCATAGGAATATAGCATTCCTTCAGACATGTGAACTGCAGATTTGAGAGCTCTACATAGCCAATGAAAATATGCGTTACATTATAATTGCATTAGAGTAACATATATTTATTATAACCCCTTGAAATACATTGTCAACCTCTTCTTCGATTCGGCTGACAATAATTTCTTGGCATTACAATATACTCCGTCATCCTCTTAAGATATATGTTATTTATATAATGTTCTCGTGTTCTAATTTAGTTGTCTTTAAACAGTAAACTGATTCGCTTACACTGTGAAGGAAGTCTACATTTAGGGTGGGAACAAATTCTGTCTCATAATTGTAACTACAACATCATTTAAACAGCTGAATTAAACAGGATCTAACAAAATCTAAAGTACCTTGACACTGGTGTCCAGAGAACCCATCAGTACAAGAACAACTGTAATTATTTCCTGTTACTGTACACTGACCTCCATTCAAACATGTTGAACTGTCACATGGAGTCACTGAAGTACATTTATGTTCATTAGAATGGCAGACATTGTTCTATATATCATCTAACAAGTTATATAGGTTGTTTTTTTTGTAAATCTAATTTATTCCATTTTAACCTATGTCTTTTTGCAATGTATGATTATGAAATTCATGTAATACATCTGATAAAGGAGGTTTAGGCCTATTAAACTAGCTTAACCCCACCACTTTTAATTGACGTGTGGTATTTTTTTATTTTACATTTTATTCTTAGAAAGTGCTCTACTAAGTGCTTTCAAATATTCATCATATAATATATACAAACCTTCACATGTGTCCCCTCTGTATCCTTCTAAACAAGTGCACGTGAATTCATTGTTGTTTATTTTGCATGTACCATTGTTTAAACAAGGCATATTCGAACAGGGCGTATCTACAATAATGACATAATATAATCCATTTACAATAAAAAGGGAGATAAATTGTAGAGTAAGATGTGATAAATGTATTATATGACATCACTTCAAGTATAAGATTCCTGCTCTGTCTCGCCTGACCTGGAATTCAGGATAGACAATCAAGTCAAAATTCGACATTCTGCTTTAGTTTTTATCAACTTTCATAAATAGCTTTATTTAATACAAAAAAAAAAAATGTTCGACTTCAGTGTTAAAAAGTGGATGTCATTAGGGTCTGTTGACCTGAAGTTCGTGTTGTACCGTCTTCTGTTTTTGTCTTTTGTTTTAATGATCAAATAATATACATATCATTAATATAACAAAAAAAATAAAATTAAAGATGACCTTGACATTCTGATCCTGAATATCCTTTTGGACAAACACAGATGTAGGTAGCATCATATACTAGACACTGTCCATTATTCAGACACGGGGAACTAGTACAAGGTACAACTGTAAATATATAAATATATAGACAAGAATTATTTGATGATTTTTGTTTAAGGATGTTATTTGCTAAAAACAAAGTCTTAAAAATATATAACATATATCCATTTTGGCTTTCTTTACTGAAAACAAAATTTATATGGTTTTTCAATCTGTTGACTTTGAGCATACCTGATAAAGGTTATTCCAGAAATGCATCATGCAAACTACGGTATGTTTGATATTTCATTTTTCTTTTATCGTTAGCCATACCCATATCACTGAACTTTTATTTAAGTGTGTTCAAGTACACGCAAAAATAACTGATTAAGTTTTATCTTGTCTGTAGACAACTCAATTTATTATATTTTATTGCATGGGAATCCTGAAGCGGGTGACAACTTATGTGTCCGTCAATCTCTTGTGAGCCTCGGTATGTTTACTATCCATTTTTATTATGACACGCTAGCAGTTTTCAGAATCGAAATATAATTTAAAAACCCTGAATGGCAAGAGATAATTTTGCACGGACAAAATGACAGAAGGGAACATTCAATATAATAATGTAAATAACATATATTTATTATAACCCCTTGAAATACATTGTCAACCTCTGCTACAACTGGGCTGACAATGATTTCTTGGCATTACAATATACTCCGTCATCCTCTAAAATATATGTTATTTATATAATGTTCCCGTGTTCTAATTTAGTTGTCTTTAAACGGTAAACTGATTTGCTTACACTGTGAAGGATGTCTCTACTTAGGGTGGGAACAAATTCTGTCTCGTAATTGTAACAACATCATTTAAACAGCTGAATTAAACAGGATATAACCAAATCTAAGGTACCTTGACACTGGTGTCCAGAGAAACCATCAGTACAAGAACAACTGTAGTTACTTCCTGTTACTGTACACTGACCTCCATTCAAACATGGTGAACTGTCACATGGAGTCACTGAAGTAAATTTATGTTCATTAGAATGGCAGACATTGTAGTATATATCATCTAATGATTTATATAAGCTGGTTTTTTTGTAAATCTAATTTATTCTCTGTGATTTTTTTATCTAGGGATATTCAAGAATACATTTTTATGTTCAGTATTGCATTAGAATGGAGTTAACTGTATTGTATTTACTCAAACTGTGGAATGATGATCGGCATCAATAATATGTCGTCAGCATCAAATTCAGAGTCGGAAATATCTGGGTCAGCCATATTGTGTAAAAACAAGTGCATTCGGCTTAGGAATATAGCATTCCTTCAGACATGTGAACTGCAGATTTGACAGCTCTACATAGCCAATGAAAATATGCGTTACATTATAATTGCATTAGAATAACATATATTTATTATAACCCCTTGAAATACATTGTCAACCTCTGCTTCGATTCGGCTGACAATGATTTCTTGGCATTACAATATACTCCGTCATCCTCTAAGATATATGTTATTTATATAATGTTCTCGTGTTCTAATTTAGTTGTCTTTAAACAGTAAACTGATTCGCTTACACTGTGAAGGAAGTCTACATTTAGGGTGGGAACAAATTCTGTCTCGTAATTGTAATTACAACATCATTTAAACAGCTGAATTAAACAGGATATAACCAAATCTAAAGTACCTTGACACTGGTGTCCAGAGAAGCCATCAGTACAAGAACAACTGTAGTTATTTCCTGTTACTGTACACTGACCTCCATTCAAACATGGTGAACTGTCACATGGAGTCACTGAAGTACGTTTATGTTCATTAGAATGGCAGACATTGTTCTATATATCATCTAACAAGTTATATAGGTTGTTTTTTGTGTAAATCTAATTTATTCCATTTTAACCTATGTCTTTTTGCATTGATTGATTATGAAATTCATGTAATACATCTGATAAAGGAGGTTTAGGCCTATTAAACTAGATTAACCCTGCCACTTTTAATTGACGTGTGGTATTTTTTTGTTTTACATTTTATTCTTAGAAAGCAGGGGTTTCAAAGTGGGCCGGTACCCGGTAATTTTACCCATCTGAGATGGTGTATAGTACCGGCAGAAATTACTGAACCCCCCAAAATTAGCGGTGGTCAAAACCACAAGTTCGATGGTCGATAGGCTTGTGGAATATTTTTCATAAAAAATTAATGATCACGTCAATTGCTGAATTCTCGCATTCAAATCGAACAACTGCGTCACGATCAAGTTGATGGGATATTTCCTGTTTTAAAAATAACTTTACCTTAGAATCGTAAATAGCAGTTTGCCCATGCGGTAAATAGATGTTTTTGCCCCAATATCTTTTCATCCTTGTGTAAAACTCAGACCGGAACAAAGCTGACATCATTTCAAAATAAAAAAATGACCGATTACAAATTATGTTCAAACACAATTTAGTGCAATCTCCAGTAATATAAGTATGATCATTATGTATTATGAATATATGACAACACAATATTTTGTGCAATTTTTTTTATCCATTTAAAACCCAGGGTCAAATCATTCTGGGGCGTACTGTCTTGTTGCTTAACTCCGTCCATATTGTTAAACTTCCGGTATAACAAAATAAAAACCTACATGTATGGCTAATTTAATTACATATTTTGATGGGGCCCTACCGCGGTTGTAAACAGAAATGAAAGTGAGCTGAAAAACATTTTTAAAAGGGGGTACGAGGAGATAAGGGATAGAATATTACTAGAAATCTTGAAAAAGGACCGGACATGGCTCAAATACGAATTACATTGTAATGTCAAAACGCCAGCCCCCCTTTTTTCCCAAAATAATTTAACTTTTGTGATTCAAATGTTAATAAATATCTTCCCGCGAATTGTTTTTGTTCGAACATTTTTTTTGCACACAAGTCGTGAAAGTAACAATATATATTGTTTTTGTTTAATTATATTTGTATTGATCTATTAAAATTATAAATTTTATTAAAGATTGAAGATTGCAAATTAAATTTATGTTTCATCATGAACGTATTCTATATACGTCCTTGGTTTCATTAATTATGACACTTATATGTCTTGATCCGTGCCAATGGTCTTTGATGAGTTTAATTACTGGTAATAAAGTAAAAAAAACACACAAGCCAAGGTATTGTGAAAAAGAAAAGGACAAAGCCAACAAGAAAATGAATAATCTTGGCTGAAGTCTGTAAACTGAAATATTCAATAAAGAAATTGGGGGAGAAAATCCAGGCATTATGCATGGTCTTCACTCTTGGTGAAATCTGAACTCTAAAGTTAATGGGATTTTTCTTTCAAAAACACTTAATGTTTTGCAGTCTCTGAAGTACATTTTTTGGTCCACAAAATGCTAGATTTCAGGAGCTTCCGCCCCCTGGACCCCTTACGGCCCTCTGCCTAATTTTTTCGGTACCTTCTAAAATTTAAGAAATACCTCCTATTTTAAAAAAATTTGAAACCCCTGAGAAAGTGCTCTACTAAGTGCTTTCAAATATTCATCAAATAATATATACAAACCTTCACATGTGTCCCCTCTATATCCTTCTAAACAAGAGCACGTGAATTCATTGTTGTTTATTTTACATGTACCGTTGTTTAAACAAGGCAAATTCGAACAAGGCGTATCTACAATGACAAATTATAATCCATTTACAATAAAAAGGGAGATAACTTGTAGAGTAAGATGTGATAAATGTATTATACGACATCACTTCAAGTATAAGATTCCTGCTCTGTCTCGCCTGACCTGGAATTCAGGATAGACACTCAAGTCAAAATTCGACATTCTGCTTTAGTTTTTATCAACTTTCATAAATAGCTTTAATTAATACAAAAAAAAAAAATGTTCGACTTCATAGTGTTAAAAAGTAGATCTCATTAGGGTCTGTTGACCTGAAGTTCGTGTTGTACCGTCTTCTGTTTTTGTCTTTTGTTTTAATGATCAAATAATATACATATCATTAATAAAACAAAAAAAAATAAAATTAAAGATGACCTTGACATTCTGATCCTGAATATCCTTTTGGACAAACACAGATGTAGGTAGCATCATATACTAGACACTGTCCATTATTGAGACACGGGGAACTAGTACAAGGTGTAACTGTAAATATATAAATATATAGACAAGAATTATTTGATGATTTTTGTTTAAGGATGTTATTTGCTAAAAATAAAGTCTTAAAAATATATAACATATATCCATTTTGGCATCCTTTACTGAAAACAAAATTTATATGGTTTTTCAATCTATTGACTTTGAGCATACCTGATAAAGGTTATTCCAGAAACGCATCATGCAAACTACGGTATGTTTGATATTTCATTTTTCTTTTATCGTTAGCCATACCCATATCACTGAACTTTTATTTAAGTGTGTTCAAGTACACGCAAAAATAACTGATTAAGTTTTATCTTGTCTGTAGACAACTCAATTTATTATATTTTATTGCATGGCAATCCTGAAGCGGGTGACAACTTATGTGTCCGTCAATCTCTTGTGAGCCTCGGTATGTTTACTATCCATTTTTATTATGACACGCTAGCAGTTTTCAGAATCGAAATATAATTTAAAAACCCTGAATGGCAAGAGATAATTTTGCACGGACAAAATGACAGAAGGGAACATTCATATAATAACGTAAATAACATATATTTATTATAACCCCTTGAAATACATTGTCAACCTCTGCTTTAACTGGGCTGACAATGATTTCTTGGCATTACAATATACTCCGTCATCCTCTAAAATATATGTTATTTATATAATGTTCCCGTGTTCTAATTTAGTTGTCTTTAAACGGTAAACTGATTTGCTTACACTGTGAAGGATGTCTCTACTTAGGGTGGGAACAAATTCTGTCTCGTAATTGTAACAACATCATTTAAACAGCTGAATTAAACAGGATATAACCAAATCTAAAGTACCTTGACACTGGTGTCCAGAGAAGCCATCAGTACAAGAACAACTGTAGTTACTTCCTGTTACTGTACACTGACCTCCATTCAAACATGGTGAACTGCCACATGGAGTCACTGAAGTACATTTATGTTCATTAGAATGGCAGACATTGTAGTATACATCATCTAATAATTTATATAAGCTGGTTTTTTTGTAAATCTAATTTATTCTCTGTGATTTTTTGATCTAGGGATATGCAAGAATACATTTTTATGTTCACTATTGCATTAGAATGGAGTTAACTGTATTGTATTTACTCAAACTGTGGAATGATGATCAGCATCAATAATATGTCGTCAGCGTCAAATTCAGAGTCGGAAATATCTGGGTCAGCCATATTGTGTAAAAACAAGTGCATTCGGCATAGGAATATAGCATTCCTTCAGACATGTGAACTGCAGATTTGACAGCTCTACATAGCCAATGAAAATATGCGTTACATTATAATTGCATTAGAATAACATATATTTATTATAACCCCTTGAAATATATTGTCAACCTCTGCTTCGATTCGGCTGACAATGATTTCTTGGCATTACAATATACTCCGTCATCCTCTTAAGATATATGTTATTTTTTTAATGTTCTCGTGTTCTAATTTAGTTGTCTTTAAACAGTAAACTGATTCACTTACACTGTGAAGGAAGTCTACATTTAGGGTGGGAACAAATTCTGTCTCGTAATTGTAACTACAACATCATTTAAACAGCTGAATTAAACAGGATCTAACCAAATCTAAAGTACCTTGACACTGGTGTCCAGAGAAGCCATCAGTACAAGAACAACTGTAGTTACTTCCTGTTACTGTACACTGACCTCCATTCAAACATGGTGAACTGTCACATGGAGTCACTGAAGTACGTTTATGTTCATTAGAATGGCAGACATTGTTCTATATATCATCTAACAAGTTATATAGGTTGTTTTTTTTGTAAATCTAATTTATTCCATTTTAACCTATGTCTTTTTACATTGCATGATTATGAAATTCATGTAATACATCTGATAAAGGAGGTTTAGGCCTATTAAACTAGCTTAACCCCACCACTTTTAATTGACGTGTGGTATTTTTTTATTTTACATTTTATTCTTAGAAAGTGCTCTACTAAGTGCTTTCAAATATTCATCATATAATATATACAAACCTTCACATGTGTCCCCTCTGTATCCTTCTAAACAAGTGCACGTGAATTCATTGTTGTTTATTTTGCATGTACCATTATTTAAACAAGGCATATTCGAACAGGGCGTATCTACAATAATGACATAACATAATCCATTTACAATAAAAAGGGAGATAAATTGTAGAGTAAGATGTGATAAATGTATTATATGACATCACTTCAAGTATATGATTCCTGCTCTGTCTCACCTGACCTGGAATTCAGGATAGACACTCAAGTCAAAATTCGACATTCTGCTTTAGTTTTTATCAACTTTCATAAATAGCTTTATTTAATACAAAAAAAAAAATGTTCGACTTCGTAGTGTTAAAAAGTGGATCTCATTAGGGTCTGTTGACCTGAAGTTCGTGTTGTACCGTCTTCTGTTTTTGTCTTTTGTTTTAATGATCAAATAATATACATATCATTAATATAACAAAAAAATAAAATTAAAGATGACCTTGACATTCTGATCCTGAATATCCTTTTGGACAAACACAGATGTAGGTAGCATCATATACTAGACACTGTCCATTATTGAGACACAGGGAACTAGTACAAGGTGTAACTGTAAATATATAAATATATAGACAAGAATTATTTGATGATTTTTGTTTAAGGATGTTATTTGCTAAAAACAAAGTCTTAAAAATTTATAACATATATCCATTTTGGCTTTCTTTACTGAAAACAAAATTTATATGGTTTTTCAATCTATTGACTTTGAGCATACCTGATAAAGGTTATTCCAGAAACGCATCATGCAAACTACGGTATGTTTGATATTTCATTTTTCTTTTATCGTTAGCCATACCCATATCACTGAACTTTTATTTAAGTGTGTTCAAGTACACGCAAAAATAACTGATTACGTTTTATCTTGTCTGTAGACAACTCAATTTATTATATTTTATTGCATGGGAATCCTGAAGCGAGTGACAACTTATGTGTCCGTCAATCTCTTGTGAGCCTCGGTATGTTTACTATCCATTTTTATTATGACACGCTAGCAGTTTTCAGAATCGAAATATAATTTAAAAACCCTGAATGGCAAGAGATAATTTTGCACGGACAAAATGACATAAGGGAACATTCATATAATAACGTAAATAACATATATTTATTATAACCCCTTGAAATACATTGTCAACCTCTGCTTCAACTGGGCTGACAATGATTTCTTGGCATTACAATATACTCCGTCATCCTCTAAAATATATGTTATTTATATAATGTTCTCGTGTTCTAATTTAGTTGTCTTTAAACGGTAAACTGATTTGTTTACACTGTGAAGGATGTCTCTATTTAGGGTGGGAACAAATTCTGTCTCGTAATTGTAACAACATCATTTAAACAGCTGAATTAAACAGGATATAACCAAATCTAAAGTACCTTGACACTGGTGTCCAGAGAAGCCATCAGTACAAGAACAACTGTAGTTACTTCCTGTTACTGTACACTGACCTCCATTCAAACATGGTGAACTGCCACATGGAGTCACTGAAGTACATTTATGTTCATTAGAATGGCAGACATTGTAGTATACATCATCTAATAATTTATATAAGCTGGTTTTTTTGTAAATCTAATTTATTCTCTGTGATTTTTTGATCTAGGGATATGCAAGAATACATTTTTATGTTCACTATTGCATTAGAATGGAGTTAACTGTATTTTATTTACTCAAACTGTGGAATGATGATCAGCATCAATAATATGTCGTCAGCGTCAAATTCAGAGTCGGAAATATCTGGGTCAGCCATATTGTGTAAAAACAAGTGCATTCGGCATAGGAATATAGCATTCCTTCAGACATGTGAACTGCAGATTTGACAGCTCTACATAGCCAATGAAAATATGCGTTACATTATAATTGCATTAGAATAACATATATTTATTATAACCCCTTGAAATATATTGTCAACCTCTGCTTCGATTCGGCTGACAATGATTTCTTGGCATTACAATATACTCCGTCTTCCTCTTAAGATATATGTTATTTATATAATGTTCTCGTGTTCTAATTTAGTTGTCTTTAAACAGTAAACTGATTCACTTACACTGTGAAGGAAGTCTACATTTAGGGTGGGAACAAATTCTGTCTCGTAATTGTAACTACAACATCATTTAAACAGCTGAATTAAACAGGATCTAACAAAATCTAAAGTACCTTGACACTGGTGTCCAGAGAAGCCATCAGTACAAGAACAACTGTAGTTACTTCCTGTTACTGTACACTGACCTCCATTCAAACATGGTGAACTGTCACATGGAGTCACTGAAGTACGTTTATGTTCATTAGAATGGCAGACATTGTTCTATATATCATCTAACAAGTTATATAGGTTGTTTTTTTTGTAAATCTAATTTATTCCATTTTAACCTATGTCTTTTTACATTGCATGATTATGAAATTCATGTAATACATCTGATAAAGGAGGTTTAGGCCTATTAAACTAGCTTAACCCCACCACTTTTAATTGACGTGTGGTATTTTTTTATTTTACATTTTATTCTTAGAAAGTGCTCTACTAAGTGCTTTCAAATATTCATCATATAATATATACAAACCTTCACATGTGTCCCCTCTGTATCCTTCTAAACAAGTGCACGTGAATTCATTGTTGTTTATTTTGCATGTACCATTGTTTAAACAAGGCATATTCGAACAGGGCGTATCTACAATAATGACATAATATAATCCATTTACAATAAAAAGGGAGATAAATTGTAGAGTAAGATGTGATAAATGTATTATATGACATCACTTCAAGTATATGATTCCTGCTCTGTCTCACCTGACCTGGAATTCAGGATAGACACTCAAGTCAAAATTCGACATTCTGCTTTAGTTTTTATCAACTTTCATAAATAGCTTTATTTAATACAAAAAAAAAAAATGTTCAACTTCGTAGTGTTAAAAAGTGGATCTCATTAGGGTCTGTTGACCTGAAGTTCGTGTTGTACCGTCTTCTGTTTTTGTCTTTTGTTTTAATGATCAAATAATATACATATCATTAATATAACAAAAAAATAAAATTAAAGATGACCTTGACATTCTGATCCTGAATATCCTTTTGGACAAACACAGATGTAGGTAGCATCATATACTAGACACTGTCCATTATTGAGACACAGGGAACTAGTACAAGGTGTAACTGTAAATATATAAATATATAGACAAGAATTATTTGATGATTTTTGTTTAAGGATGTTATTTGCTAAAAACAAAGTCTTAAAAATATATAACATATATCCATTTTGGCTTTCTTTACTGAAAACAAAATTTATATGGTTTTTCAATCTATTGACTTTGAGCATACCTGATAAAGGTTATTCCAGAAACGCATCATGCAAACTACGGTATGTTTGATATTTCATTTTTCTTTTATCGTTAGCCATACCCATATCACTGAACTTTTATTTAAGTGTGTTCAAGTACACGCAAAAATAACTGATTACGTTTTATCTTGTCTGTAGACAACTCAATTTATTATAAATTATTGCATGGGAATCCTGAAGCGAGTGACAACTTATGTGTCCGTCAATCTCTTGTGAGCCTCGGTATGTTTACTATCCATTTTTATTATGACACGCTAGCAGTTTTCAGAATCGATATATAATTTAAAAACCCTGAATGGCAAGAGATAATTTTGCACGGACAAAATGACATAAGGGAACATTCATATAATAACGTAAATAACATATATTTATTATAACCCCTTGAAATACATTGTCAACCTCTGCTTCAACTGGGCTGACAATGATTTCTTGGCATTACAATATACTCCGTCATCCTCTAAAATATATGTTATTTATATAATGTTCCCGTGTTCTAATTTAGTTGTCTTTAAACGGTAAACTGATTTGTTTACACTGTGAAGGATGTCTCTACTTAGGGTGGGAACAAATTCTGTCTCGTAATTGTAACAACATCATTTAAACAGCTGAATTAAACAGGATATAACCAAATCTAAAGTACCTTGACACTGGTGTCCAGAGAAGCCATCAGTACAAGAACAACTGTAGTTACTTCCTGTTACTGTACACTGACCTCCATTCAAACATGGTGAACTGCCACATGGAGTCACTGAAGTACATTTATGTTCATTAGAATGGCAGACATTGTAGTATATATCATCTAATAATTTATATAAGCTGGTTTTTTTGTAAATCTAATTTATTCTCTGTGATTTTTTGATCTAGGGATATGCAAGAATACATTTTTATGTTCACTATTGCATTAGAATGGAGTTAACTATATTGTATTTACTCAAACTGTGGAATGATGATCAGCATCAATAATATGTCGTCAGCGTCAAATTCAGAGTCGGAAATATCTGGGTCAGCCATATTGTGTAAAAACAAGTGCATTCGGCATAGGAATATAGCATTCCTTCAGACATGTGAACTGCAGATTTGACAGCTCTACATAGCCAATGAAAATATGCGTTACATTATAATTGCATTAGAATAACATATATTTATTATAACCCCTTGAAATATATTGTCAACCTCTGCTTCGATTCGGCTGACAATGATTTCTTGGCATTACAATATACTCCGTCTTCCTCTTAAGATATATGTTATTTATATAATGTTCTCGTGTTCTAATTTAGTTGTCTTTAAACAGTAAACTGATTCACTTACACTGTGAAGGAAGTCTACATTTAGGGTGGGAACAAATTCTGTCTCGTAATTGTAACTACAACATCATTTAAACAGCTGAATTAAACAGGATCTAACAAAATCTAAAGTACCTTGACACTGGTGTCCAGAGAAGCCATCAGTACAAGAACAACTGTAGTTACTTCCTGTTACTGTACACTGACCTCCATTCAAACATGGTGAACTGTCACATGGAGTCACTGAAGTACGTTTATGTTCATTAGAATGGCAGACATTGTTCTATATATCATCTAACAAGTTATATAGGTTGTTTTTTTTGTAAATCTAATTTATTCCATTTTAACCTATGTCTTTTTACATTGCATGATTATGAAATTCATGTAATACATCTGATAAAGGAGGTTTAGGCCTATTAAACTAGCTTAACCCCACCACTTTTAATTGACGTGTGGTATTTTTTTATTTTACATTTTATTCTTAGAAAGTGCTCTACTAAGTGCTTTCAAATATTCATCATATAATATATACAAACCTTCACATGTGTCCCCTCTGTATCCTTCTAAACAAGTGCACGTGAATTCATTGTTGTTTATTTTGCATGTACCATTGTTTAAACAAGGCATATTCGAACAGGGCGTATCTACAATAATGACATAATATAATCCATTTACAATAAAAAGGGAGATAAATTGTAGAGTAAGATGTGATAAATGTATTATATGACATCACTTCAAGTATATGATTCCTGCTCTGTCTCACCTGACCTGGAATTCAGGATAGACACTCAAGTCAAAATTCGACATTCTGCTTTAGTTTTTATCAACTTTCATAAATAGCTTTATTTAATACAAAAAAAAAAAATGTTCAACTTCGTAGTGTTAAAAAGTGGATCTCATTAGGGTCTGTTGACCTGAAGTTCGTGTTGTACCGTCTTCTGTTTTTGTCTTGTTTTAATGATCAAATAATATACATATCATTAATATAACAAAAAAATAAAATTAAAGATGACCTTGACATTCTGATCCTGAATATCCTTTTGGACAAACACAGATGTAGGTAGCATCATATACTAGACACTGTCCATTATTGAGACACAGGGAACTAGTACAAGGTGTAACTGTAAATATATAAATATATAGACAAGAATTATTTGATGATTTTTGTTTAAGGATGTTATTTGCTAAAAACAAAGTCTTAAAAATATATAACATATATCCATTTTGGCTTTCTTTACTGAAAACAAAATTTATATGGTTTTTCAATCTATTGACTTTGAGCATACCTGATAAAGGTTATTCCAGAAACGCATCATGCAAACTACGGTATGTTTGATATTTCATTTTTCTTTTATCGTTAGCCATACCCATATCACTGAACTTTTATTTAAGTGTGTTCAAGTACACGCAAAAATAACTGATTACGTTTTATCTTGTCTGTAGACAACTCAATTTATTATAAATTATTGCATGGGAATCCTGAAGCGAGTGACAACTTATGTGTCCGTCAATCTCTTGTGAGCCTCGGTATGTTTACTATCCATTTTTATTATGACACGCTAGCAGTTTTCAGAATCGATATATAACTTAAAAACCCTGAATGGCAAGAGATAATTTTGCACGGACAAAATGACATAAGGGAACATTCATATAATAACGTAAATAACATATATTTATTATAACCCCTTGAAATACATTGTCAACCTCTGCTTCAACTGGGCTGACAATGATTTCTTGGCATTACAATATACTCCGTCATCCTCTAAAATATATGTTATTTATATAATGTTCCCGTGTTCTAATTTAGTTGTCTTTAAACGGTAAACTGATTTGTTTACACTGTGAAGGATGTCTCTACTTAGGGTGGGAACAAATTCTGTCTCGTAATTGTAACAACATCATTTAAACAGCTGAATTAAACAGGATATAACCAAATCTAAAGTACCTTGACACTGGTGTCCAGAGAAGCCATCAGTACAAGAACAACTGTAGTTACTTCCTGTTACTGTACACTGACCTCCATTCAAACATGGTGAACTGCCACATGGAGTCACTGAAGTACATTTATGTTCATTAGAATGGCAGACATTGTAGTATATATCATCTAATAATTTATATAAGCTGGTTTTTTTGTAAATCTAATTTATTCTCTGTGATTTTTTGATCTAGGGATATGCAAGAATACATTTTTATGTTCACTATTGCATTAGAATGGAGTTAACTATATTGTATTTACTCAAACTGTGGAATGATGATCAGCATCAATAATATGTCGTCAGCGTCAAATTCAGAGTCGGAAATATCTGGGTCAGCCATATTGTGTAAAAACAAGTGCATTCGGCATAGGAATATAGCATTCCTTCAGACATGTGAACTGCAGATTTGACAGCTCTACATAGCCAATGAAAATATGCGTTACATTATAATTGCATTAGAATAACATATATTTATTATAACCCCTTGAAATATATTGTCAACCTCTGCTTCGATTCGGCTGACAATGATTTCTTGGCATTACAATATACTCCGTCATCCTCTTAAGATATATGTTATTTATATAATGTTCTCGTGTTCTAATTTAGTTGTCTTTAAACAGTAAACTCATTCACTTACACTGTGAAGGAAGTCTACATTTAGGGTGGGAACAAATTCTGTCTCGTAATTGTAACTACATCATTTAAACAGCTGAATTAAACAAGATCTAACAAAATCTAAAGTACCTTGACACTGGTGTCCAGAGAAGCCATCAGTACAAGAACAACTGTAGTTACTTCCTGTTACTGTACACTGACCTCCATTCAAACATGGTGAACTGTCACATGGAGTCACTGAAGTACGTTTATGTTCATTAGAATGGCAGACATTGTTCTATATATCATCTAACAAGTTATATAGGTTGTTTTTTTTGTAAATCTAATTTATTCCATTTTAACCTATGTCTTTTTGCAATGTATGATTATGAAATTCATGTAATACATCTGATAAAGGAGGTTTAGGCCTATTAAACTAGCTTAACCCCACCACTTTTAATTGACGTGTGGTATTTTTTTATTTTACATTTTATTCTTAGAAAGCAGGGGTTTCAAAGTGGGCGGGTGCCCAGTACGTTTACCCGTTTGAGATCGTGTATAGTACCGGCAGAAATTACTGAACCCCCCAAAATTAGCGGTTGTCAAAACCACAAGTACGATGGTCGATAGGCTCGTGGAATATTTTTCATAAAAAATTAATGATCACGTCAATTGCTGAATTCTCGCATTCAAATCGAACAACTGCGTCACGACCAAGTTGATGGGATATTCCCTGTTTTAAAAATAACTTTACCTTAGAATCGTAAATAGAAGTTTGCCCATGCGGTAAATAGATGTTTTTGCCCCAATATCTTTTCATCCTTGTGTAAAACTCGGACCGGAATAAAGCTGACATCATTTCAAAATAAAAAAATGACCGATTACAAATTATGTTGAAACACAATTTAGTGCAATCTCCAGTAATACAAGTATGATCATTATGTATTATGAATATATGACTACACAATATTTTGTGCAATTTTTATTATCCATTTAAAACCCAGGGGCAAATCATTCTGGGGCGCACTGTCTTGTTGCTTAACTCCGTCCATATTATTTAAATTCCGGTATTAAAAAATAAAAACCTACATGTATGGCTAATTTAATTACATATTTTGATGAGGCCCTACCGCGGTTGTAAACAGAAATGAAAGTGTGCTGAAAAATATTTTTAAAAGGGGGTACGAGGAGATAAGGGATAGAAAATTACTAGAAATCTTGAAAAAGGACCAGATATGGCTCAAATACGAATTACATTGTAATGTCAAAACGCCGGCTCCCCTTTTTTTCCAAAATAATTTAACTTTGGTGATTCAAATGTTAATAAATATTTTCCCGCGAATCGTTTTTGTTCGAACATTTTTTTTGCACATAAGTGTGAAAGTAACAATATATATTGTTTTTGTTTAATTATATTTATATTGATCTATTAAAATTATAAATTTTTATTAAAGATTGAAGATTGCAAATTAAATTTATGTTTCATCAAGGACGTATTCTATATATGTCTTTGGTTTCATTAATTATGACACTTATATGTCTTGATCCTGCCAATGGTCTTTGATGAGTTTAATTACTGGTAATAAAGTAAAAAAAACACACAAGCCAAGGTATTGTGAAAAAGAAAAGGACAAAGCCAACAAGAAAATGAATAATCTTGGCTGAAGTCTGTAAACTGAAATATTCAATAAAGAAATTGGGGGAGAAAATCCAGGCATTATGCATGGTCTTCACTCTTGGTGAAATCTGAACTGTAAAGTTAATGGGATTTTTCTTTCAAAAACACTTAATGTTTTGCAGTCTCTGAAGTACATTTTTTGGTCCACAAAATGCTAGATTTCAGGAGCTTCTGCCCCCTGGACCCTTTACAGCCCTCGGCCTAATTCTTTAGGTACCTCCTAAAATTTAAGAAGTACCTCCTATTATAAAAAACTTTGAAAACCCTGAGAAAGTGCTCTACTAAGTGCTTTCAAATATTCATCAAATAATATATACAAACCTTCACATGTGTCCCCTCTGTATCCTTCTAAACAAGTGCACGTGAATTCATTGTTGTTTATTTTACATGTACCGTTGTTTAAACAAGGCAAATTCGAACAGGGCGTATCTACAATAATGACAAAATATAATCCATTTACAATAAAAAGGGAGATAACTTGTAGAGTAAGATGTGATAAATGTATTATATGACATCACTTCAAGTATAAGATTCCTGCTCTGTCTCGCCTGACCTGGAATTCAGGATAGACACTCAAGTCAAAATTCGACATTCTGCTTTAGTTTTTATCAACTTTCATAAATAGCTTTATTTAATACAAAAAAAAAAATGTTCGACTTCATAAGTGTAAAAAAGTGGATCTCATTAGGGTCTGTTGACCTGAAGTTCGTGTTGTACCGTCTTCTGTTTTTGTCTTTTGTTTTAATGATCAAATAATATACATATCATTAATATAACAAAAAAAATAAAATTAAAGATGACCTCGACATTCTGATCCTGAATATCCTTTTGTACAAACACAGATGTAGGTAGCATCATATACTAGACACTGTCCATTATTGAGACACGGGGAACTAGTACAAGGTGTAACTGTAAATATATAAATATATAGACTAGAATTATTTGATGATTTTTGTTTAAGGATGTTATTTGCTAAAAACAAAGTTTTAAAAATATATAACATATATCCATTTTGGCTTTCTTTACTGAAAACAAAATTTATATGGTTTTTCAATCTGTTGACTTTGAGCATACCTGCTAAAGTTTATTCCAGAAACGCATCATGCAAACTACGGTATGTTTGATATTTCATTTTTCTTTCATATCACTGAACTTTTATTTAAGTGTGTTCAAGTACACGCAAAAATAACTGATTAAGTTTTATCTTGTCTGTAGACAACTCAATTTATTATATTTTATTGCATGGGAATCCTGAAGCGGGTGACAACTTATGTGTCCGTCAATCTCTTGTGAGCCTCGGTATGTTTACTATCCATTTTTATTATGACACGCTAGCAGTTTTCAGAATCGAAATATAATTTAAAAACTCTGAATGGCAAGAGATAATTTTGCATGGACAAAATGACAGAAGGGAACATTCAATATAATAACGTAAATAACATATATTTATTATAACCCCTTGAAATACATTGTCAACCTCTGCTTCAACTGGGCTGACAATGATTTCTTGGCATTACAATATACTCCGTCATCCTCTAAAATATATGTTATTTATATAATGTTCCCGTGTTCTAATTTAGTTGTCTTTAAACGGTAAACTGATTTGTTTACACTGTGAAGGATGTCTCTACTTAGGGTGGGAACAAATTCTGTCTCGTAATTGTAACAACATCATTTAAACAGCTGAATTAAACAGGATATAACCAAATCTAAAGTACCTTGACACTGGTGTCCAGAGAAGCCATCAGTACAAGAACAACTGTAGTTACTTCCTGTTACTGTACACTGACCTCCATTCAAACATGGTGAACTGCCACATGGAGTCACTGAAGTACATTTATGTTCATTAGAATGGCAGACATTGTAGTATACATCATCTAATAATTTATATAAGCTGGTTTTTTTGTAAATCTAATTTATTCTCTGTGATTTTTTGATCTAGGGATATGCAAGAATACATTTTTATGTTCACTATTGCATTAGAATGGAGTTAACTGTATTGTATTTACTCAAACTGTGGAATGATGATCAGCATCAATAATATGTCGTCAGCGTCAAATTCAGAGTCGGAAATATCTGGGTCAGCCATATTGTGTAAAAACAAGTGCATTCGGCATAGGAATATAGCATTCCTTCAGACATGTGAACTGCAGATTTGACAGCTCTACATAGCCAATGAAAATATGCGCTACATTATAATTGCATTAGAATAACATATATTTATTATAACCCCTTGAAATATATTGTCAACCTCTGCTTCGATTCGGCTGACAATGATTTCTTGGCATTACAATATACTCCGTCTTCCTCTTAAGATATATGTTATTTATATAATGTTCTCGTGTTCTAATTTAGTTGTCTTTAAACAGTAAACTGATTCACTTACACTGTGAAGGAAGTCTACATTTAGGGTGGGAACAAATTCTGTCTCGTAATTGTAACTACAACATCATTTAAACAGCTGAATTAAACAGGATCTAACAAAATCTAAAGTACCTTGACACTGGTGTCCAGAGAAGCCATCAGTACAAGAACAACTGTAGTTACTTCCTGTTACTGTACACTGACCTCCATTCAAACATGGTGAACTGTCACATGGAGTCACTGAAGTACGTTTATGTTCATTAGAATGGCAGACATTGTTCTATATATCATCTAATAAGTTATATAGTTGCTTTTTTTTTGTAAATCTAATAATTATATTCCATTTTAACATCTGTCTTTTTACATTGCATGATTATGAAATTCATGCAATACATCTGATAAAGGAGGTTAAGGCCCATTAAACTAGCTTAACCCCACCACTTTTAATTGAAGTGTGGGATTTTTTTATTTTACATTTTATTCTTAGAAAGTGATCTACTAAGTGCTTTCAAATATTCATCAAATAATATATACAAACCTTCACATGTGTCCCCTCTGTATCCTTCTAAACAAATGCATGTGAATTCACTGTTGTTTATTTTGCATGTACCGTTGTTTAAACAAGGCAAATTCGAACAGGCCGTATCTACAATAATGACATAATATAATCCATTTACAATAAAAAGGGAGATAACTTGTAGAGTAAAATGTGATCAATGTATTATATGACATCACTTCAAGTATAAGATTCCTGTTCTGTCTCACCTGATCCAGAATTCAGGATAAACACTCAAGTCAAAATTTGACATTCTGCTTTAGTTTTTATCAACTTTCATAAACAGCTTTATTAAACAACAGTATTAAGAAAAAACTGCTGGAAGATGCTAATCTGGGTCACAGGTCACTGTCATTGGGCGGCTGTATCGAGAAACAGATACGGTGTTGAAAAAAACTGCTGATACTCACAAAATATTGATAAATGCAATAAAACTTTATGTTTGTCTTCAAGAAATATGATAGACAAAACCATGTGTGAAGTTTTATGACGAAATATCTCCGATTTCTATGTAATAAAACTTTATGTTTGTCTTCAAGAAATATGATAGACAAAACCATGTGTGAAGTTTTATGACGAAATATCTCCGATTTCTATGCAATAAAACTTTATGTTTGTCTTCAAGAAATATGATAGACAAAACCATGTGTGAAGTTTTATGACGAGTTGAAAAGGGGAAATTTTATGCTTGATTTCTAAAAATCTTCTACTCTGAAACCACAGGTAAATTTACTTTAGCGATGTATTTTTATCTTGGACAAGAATAATGAGCGTCCTGATTGGATGACCGATTTAAAACACACCGACTCTACATGGTAAAAAGATGCATGTAAAAGAAATCTGTTAAATTTTTTATTCGATTGATTCTGGAATATTGTTGATCATTGATTTAAACAGGGAAAAAGGGGGGGGGGGGGGGGTGAATTTTATTTGTGAATTTTACAGTTAAATAAATGTTATGTTTTGAAAGTTTAAAGAGAAAAATAAAAATTTGTTGCGACTAAAGCTTAAATCAGCGTTAAAAATTGAACAAATATCAGTGGTTTTGTAAATGAGATTCATTTTAAATAGAAAATCTGAATTTATTATTAATGATAAAAAAAATTATCCCTTGGCAGGGGGAGGGGGGCTATGATGAAAATTTGAAATAAAAACACAGTACCGGATTTTAAGCAAAAATAATAATCCAGAATTATTTTTTTATTTAAAAAAATCCAGGACCCTGTGTCCATGAATTTTTTTTTTTTAAAGTTAATAATATGAAATATTGACATCCACACTTGCCTTTTGGACAGTACATTTCTGTGTTCAAACTTGTTTAATACAAAAAATTTTTCGACTTCAGTGTTAAAAAGTGGATCTCATTAAAGGTCTGTTGACAGGAAGTTCGTGTTGTATCGTCTTCTGTTTTTGTCTTTTGTTTTAATGATCAAATAATATACATATCATTAATATATTAAAAAAATAAAATTAAAGATCACCTTGACATTCTGATCCTGAATACCCTTTTGGACAAACACATATGTAGGTAGCATCATATACCAGACACTGTCCATTATTGAGACATGGGGAACTAGTACAAGGTGTAACTGTAAATATATAAATATATAGACAAGAATTATTTGATGATTTTTGTTTAAGGATGTTATTTGCTAAAATAAAGTCTTAAGAAAATATAACATATATCCATTTCGGCTTTCATTACCGAAAACAAAAATTTTATGGTCTTTCAATCTGTTGACTTTGAGTGTACCTGATAAAGGTTATTCCAGAAATGTGTCATGCAACCTATATTTGATATTTCATTTTTTTTCATCGTTAGCCATACCTATATCACTGAACTTTTATTTAAGCGTGTTCAAGTACATGCATAACTGTGATTAAGTTTCATTTTGTCAGTAGACAACTCAATTTATTATATTTTATTGCATGGGAATCCTGAAGTGGATGACAACTTATGTGTCCGTCAATCTCTTGTGAGCCTCGGTATGTTTACTATCCATTTTTATTATGACACGCTAGCAGTTTTCAAAATCGAAATATAATCTAACAACTGTGAATGGTAAGAGATAATTTTTCAAAGGGAACATTCAATATAATAACGTAAATAACATATATTTATTATAACCCCGGGAAATACATTGTCAACCTCTGCTTCAACTGGGCTGACAATGATTTCTTGGCATTACAATATAATCTTTCATCCTCTAAAATATATGTTATTTATATAATGTTCCCGTGTTCTAATTTAGTTGTCCTTAAACTGCAAACTGAATCGCTTACACTGTGAAGGAAGTCTACATTTAGGGTGGGAACAAATTCTGTCTCGTAATTGTAACTACAACATCATTTAAACAGCTGAATTAAACAGGATCTAACAAAATCTAAAGTACCTTGACACTGGTGTCCAGAGAAGCCATCAGTACAAGAACAACTGTAGTTACTTCCTGTTACTGTACACTGACCTCCATTCAAACATGGTGAATTGTCACATGGAGTCACTGATGTACGTTTATGTTCATTAGAATGGCAGACATTGTTCTATATATCATCTAACAAGTTAAATAGATTGTTTTTTTTTGTAAATCTAATATATTCCATTTTAACCTATGTCTTTTTATATTGCATGATTATGAAATTCATGTAATATATCTGATAAAGGAGGTTTAGGCCTATTAAACTAGCTTAACCCTGCCACTTTTAACTGAAGTGTGGTATTTTTTTATTTTACATTTTATTCTTAGAAAGTGCTCTATTAAGGGATTTTAAATATTCATCAAATAATATATACAAACCTTCACATGTGTCCCCTCTGTATCCTTCTAAACAAGTGCACATGAATTCACTGTTGTTTATTTTGCATCTACCGTTGTTTAAACAAGGCAAATTCGAACAGGGCGTATCTACAATAATAACATAATATAATCCATTTACAATAAAAAGTGAGATAACGTGTAGAGTAAGATGTGATCAATGTATTATATGACATCACTTCAAGTATAAGATTCCTCTTCTGTCTCGCCTGACCTGGAATTCAGGATAAATACTCAAGTCAAAATTTGACATTCTGCTTTAGTTTTTATCAACTTTCATAAACAGCTTTAATTAATACAAAACAAATGCTCGACTTCATAGTGTTAAAAAGCAGATCTCATTAGGGTCTGTTGACCTGAAGTTCGTGTTGTACCGTCTTCTGTTTTTGTCTTTTGTTTTAATGATCAAATAATATACATATCATTAAAATAACAAAAAATTAAAATTAAAGATGACCTTGACATTCTGATCCTGAATATCCTTTTGGACAAACACAGATGTAGGTAGCATCATATACCAGACACTGTCCATTATTGAGACATGGGGAAGTAGTACAAGGTGTAACTGTAAATATATAAATATATAGACAAGAATTATTTGATGAATTTTGTTTAAGGATGTTATTTGCTAAAAACAAAGTCTAAAAAATATACAACATATATCCATTTTGGCTTTCTTTACTGAAAACAATAATTATATGGTTTTTCAATCTGTTGACTGAGCGTAACTGATAAAGGTTATTCCAGAAACGCATCATGCAAATTATGTTTGATATTTCATTTTTTTTTATCGTTAGCAATACCTATATCACTGAACTTTTATTTAAGCCTGTTCAATTACACTCATAAATAACTGTGATTAAGTTTCATCTTGTCAGTAGACAACTCAATTTATTATATTTTATTGCATGGGAATCCTTAAGCGGGTGGCAACTTATGTGTCTGTCAATCTCTTGTGAGCCTCAGTATGTTTACTATCCATTTTTATTATGACACGCTAGCAGTTTTCAGAATCGAAATATAATTTAAAAACTCTGAATGGTAAGAGATAATTTTGAACAGACAAATTGACAGAAGGGAACATTCAATATAATAACGTAAATAACATATATTTATTATAACCCCTTGAAATACATTGTCAACCTCTGATTCGACTCGGTTGACAATGATTTCTTGACGTTACAATATACTCCGTCGTCCACTCAGATATATGTTATTAATATAATGTTTCCGTGTTATAATTTAGTTGTCTTTAAACAATAAACTGATTTGCTTACACTGTGAAGGAAGTCTATATTTAGGGTGGGAACAAATTCTGTCTCGTAATTGTAACTACAAAATCATTTAAACAGCTGAATTAAACAGGATCTAACAAAATCGAAAGTACCTTGACACTGGTGTCCAGAGAAGCCATCAGTACAAGAACAACTGTAGTTACTTCCTGTTACTGTACACTGACCTCCATTCAAACATGGTGAACTGTCACATGGAGTCACTGAAGTACGTTTATGTTCATTAGAATTAAAAAACATTGTTCTATATATCATCTAATAAGTTATATAAGTTGTTTTTTTTGTAAATCTAATTTATTCTGTGATTTTTTTTTATCTAGGGATATGCAAGAATACATTTTTATGTTCAGTATTGCATTAGAATGGAGTTAACTGTGTTGTATTTACTCAAACTGTGGAATGATGATCAGCATCAATAATATGTCGTTAGCATCAAATTCAGAGTCAGAAATATCTGGGTCAGAAATATTGTGTACAAACAAGTGCATTCGGCGTAGGATTATAGCATTCCTTCAGGCATGTGAACTGCAGATTTGACAGCTCTACATAGCCAATGAAAATATGCGTTACATTATAATTTCATTAGAATAACATATATTTATTATAACCCCTTGAAATACATTGTCAACCTCTGCTTCGACTCAGATGACCATGATTTCTTGGCATTCCAATATACTCAGTCAACCTCTAAAATATATGTTATTTATATAATGTTTCCATGTTATAATTAAGTTGTCTTTAAACAGTAAACTGATTCGCTTACACTGTGAAGGAAGTCTACATTTAGGGTGGGAACAATTTCTGTATCGTAATTGTAACTTCAACATCATTTAAACAGGATCTAACAAAATCTAAAGTACCTTGACACTGGTGTCCAGAGAAGCCATCAGTACAAGAACAACTGTAGTTACTTCCTGTTACTGTACACTGACCTCCATTCAAACATGGTGAACTGTCACATGGAGTCACTGAAGTATGTTTATGTTCATTAGAATGGCAGACATTGTTCTATATATCATCTAACAAGTTATATAGGTTTTTTTTTTTTGTAAATCTAATTTATTCCATTTTAACCTCTGTCTTTTACATTGCATGATTATGAAATTCATGTAATACATCTGATAAAGGAGGTTTAGGCCTATTAAACTAGCTTAACTCCGCCACTTTTAATTGAAGTGTGGTATTTTTTTATTTTACATTTTATTCTTAGAAAGTGCTCTACCAAGTGCTTTCAAATATTCATCAAATAATATATACAAACCTTCACATGTGTCCCCTCTGTATCCTTCTAAACAAGTGCACGTGAATTCATTGTTGTTTATTTTGCATGTACCGTTGTTTAAACAAGGCAAATTCGAACAGGGTGTATCTACAATAATGACATAATATAATCCATTTACAATATAAAAGGGAGATAACTTGTAGAGTAAGATGTGATAAATGTATTATATGACATCACTTCAAGTATAAGATTCCTCTTCTGTCTCGTCTGACCTGGAATTCAGGCTAAACACTCAAGTCAAAATTTGACATTCTGCTTTAGTTTTTATCAACTTTCATAAACAGCTTTAATTAATACAAAACAAATGCTCGACTTCATAGTGTTAAAAAGCAGATCTCATTAAGGTCTGTTGACAGGAAGTTCATGTTGTACCGTCTTCTGTTTTAATGATCAAATAATATACATATCATTAATATAACAACAAATTAAAATTAAAGATGACCTTGACATTCTGATCCTGAATATCCTTTTGGACAAACACAGATGTAGGTAGCATCATATACCAGACACTGTCCATTATTGAGACATGGGGAAGTAGTACAAGGTGTAACTGTAAATATATAAATATATAGACAAGAATTATTTGATGATTTTTGTTTAAGGATGTTATTTGCTAAAAACAAAGTCTTAAGAAAATATAACATATATCCATTTCGGCTTTCTTTACCGAAAGCAAAAAATATATGGTTTTTCAATCTGTTGACTTTGAGTGTACCTGATAAAGGTTATTCCAGAAATGTGTCATGCAACCTATATTTGATATTTCATTTTTTTTCATCGTTAGCCATACCTATATCACTGAACTTTTATTTAAGCGTGTTCAAGTACATGCATAAAGAACTGTGATTAAGTTTCATCTTGTCAGTAGACAACTCAATTTAGTATATTTTATTGCAATGGGAATCCTGAAGCGGGTGAAAACTTATGTGTCTGTCAATCTCTTGTGAGCCTCGTTATGTTTACCATCCATTTTTATTATGACACGCTAGCAGTTTTCAGAATCGAAATATAATTTAAAAACTCTGAATGGTAAGAGATAATTTTGACCGGAGAAAATGACAGAAGGGAACATTCAATATAATAACGTAAATAACATATATTTATTATAACCCCTTGAAATACATTGTCAACCTCTGCTTCGACTCGGTTGACAATGATTTCTTGACGTTACAATATACTCCGTCATCCTCTAAGATATATATTATTTATATAATGTCTCCGTGTTCTAATTTAGTTGTCTTTCAACCGTAAACTGATTTGCTTACACTGTGAAGGAAGTCTATATTTAGGATGGGAACAAATTCTGTCTCGTAATTGTAACTACAACATCATTTAAACAGCTGAATTAAACAGGATCTAACAAAATCGAAAGTACCTTGACACTGGTGTCCAGAGAAGCCATCAGTACAAGAACAACTGTAGTTACTTCCTGTTACTGTACACTGACCCCCATTCAAACATGATGAACTGTCACATGGAGTCACTGAAGTACCTTGATGTTCATTAGAATGGCAGATATTGTTATATATATCATCTAATAAGTTATACAGGTTCCTTTTTTTTGTAAATATAATATATTCCATTTTAACCTATGTCTTTTTACATTGTATGATTATGAAATTCATGTAATACATCTGATAAAGGAGGTTTAGGCCTATTAAACTAGTTTAACCCTGCCACTTTTAATTGAAGTGTGGGATTTTTTTATTTTACATTTTATTCTTAGAAAGTGCTCTACTCAGTGCTTTCAAATATTCATCAAATAATATATACAAACCAGGCCTCTACATTAACATATTTTTCAAGTTGTCCCTTCGGACAACTAACTAAAAAAAGTACTTGTCCGACTCAATCTTTTAGTTGTCTGAAAAAATTAATAAAAATTACAAAAACTAGAGAGTAATTATCAAGGGCTCCCACTACTTTCAAATTAGAGGGAGAAGTGACTTCTCTTTCAGAGAGCTCACAGGGAGAAGTGGGGAGACTTCTGGGAGAAGTCAATTGCGATTAATCGAAACATTGTTTGGCGACCCCTCAGACGTTACCCTGCCCAAATTTAGTAAATAGTTAAAGCTGCCTGAACTGATTTGTTCTGGGTTTTTTTTTTATTCATAACTACCTCACTACCTTAAGGACATATATTCAATGTCACATTTTTATTTCTGTCTACCTTGATTGGAGTCTTGCATACCAGTGAATTTTATATTTTCCCCCTTTCCCTTTCCTTTTGAGAAATATTACTGTGTTGTGATCCAATACCACACAAATTGTAATACTAATAACTCATATTTGTGCCATATAAATCCTTGTTATAGATACTATACATACCAGTATCTAGGTATATTTTTTTTACCAGAAACAAGTGCCTGTGATATAAATAAAGCAAAGTATTTTATTTAAATTCACAGAGAAATAAAAAATTTAGATGATCTTTTCAACCAGATCAGGAAAAAGCTTGTAATATTTGTCCATTTCAAAGGTTTCAATATTTCCCAAAAGCCTAAATCAAGTCCTCTATCGTATTTTGCAGAAAAGATAAGTTTAAATTTGGCACTAAATTGATATCCGATAAATTTTACGTGTCCGTTCCGGAGTGATTCTTGTTCTTATATTTCAAATATTGATATTTAATTTTGTCAATGTCCTTGAACTTCATCACAGCATGATAAATGATGTCAATAAAAGAGTTTTGATCTGGCGTTTCACTTTAGTTTTAATCAAAATACATTATGGATAAATTGGAGATCAAACAGCGTCCTTTTATACAACAAACCCAGTATTTTATACCAGTGGAAATAGATTTGTCCGTCGTACCGACACGTTTGGGAATTTCTGATTTTTTCACTTGTCCCATCGGACAACCGTAATACAAGATCTACTTTTCCGACGTCAGTTCTCACTGGTACCGGACAATCGGACAAACGTTAATGTTGAGGCCTGCAAACCTTCACATGTGTCCCCTGTGTATCCTTCTAAACAAGTGCACGTGAATTCACTGTTGTTTATTTTGCATGTACCGTTGTTTAAACAAGGCAAATTCGAACAGGGTGTATCTACAATAATGACATAATATAATCCATTTACAATAAAAAGGGAGATAACTTGTAGAGTAAGATGTGATAAATGTATTATATGACATCACTTCAAGTATAAGATTCCTCTTCTGTCTCGCCTGACCTGGAATTCAGGATAAACACTCAAGTCAAAATTCGACATTCTGCTTTAGTTTTTATCAACTTTCATAAACAGCTTTAATTAATACAAAACAAATGCTCGACTTCATAGTGTTAAAAAGTGGATCTCATTAGGGTCTGTTGACCTGAAGTTCGTGTTGTACAGTCTTCTGTGTTTTTCTTTTGTTTTAATGATCAAATAATATACATATCATTAAAATAACAAAAGATTAAAATTAAAGATGACCTTGACATTCTGATCCTGAATATCCTTTTGGACAAACACAGATGTAGGTATCATCATATACCAGACACTGTCCATTATTGAGACAAGGGGAACTAGTACAAGGTGTAACTGTAAAAATATAAATATATAGACAAGAATTATTTGATGATTTTTGTTTAAGGATGTGATTTGCTAAAAACAAAGTCTTAAGAAAATATAACATATATCCATTTTGGCTTTCTTTACCGAAAACAAAATTATATGGTTTTTCAATCTGTTGACTTTGAACATACCTGATAAAGGTTATTCCAGAAACACATCATGCAAACTATGTTTGATATTTCATTTTTTTTTATCGTTAGCCAAACCTATATCACTGAAATTTTATTTAAGCGTGTTCAAGTACATGCATAAATAATTGTGATTAACTTTCATCTTGTCTGTAGACAACTCAATTTATTATATTTTATTGCATGGGAATCCTTAAGCTGGTGGCAACTTATGTGTGTGTCAATCTCTTGTGAGCCTCGGTATGTTTACTATCCATTTTTATTATGACACGCTAGCAGTTTTCAGAATCGAAATATAATTTAAAAACTCTGAATGGTAAGAGATAATTTTGAACAGACAAATTGACAGAAGGGAACATTCAATATAATAACGTAAATAACATATATTTATTATAACCCCTTGAAATACATTTGTCAACCTCTGATTCGACTCAGTTGACAATGATTTCTTGACGTTAGAATATACTCCGTCATCCTCTAAGATATATATTATTTATATAATGTCTCCGTGTTCTAATTTAGTTGTCTTTAAACAGTAAACTGATTCGCTTACACTGTGAAGGTAGTCTATATTTAGGGTGGGAACACATTCTGTCTCGTAATTGTAACTACAACATCATTTAAACAGCTGAATTAAACAGAATATAACCAAATCTAAGGTACCTTGACACTGGTGTCCAGAGAAGCCATCAGTACAAGAACAACTGTAGTTACTTCCTGTTACTGTACACTGACCTCCATTCAAACATGGTGAACTGTCACATGGAGTCACTGAAGTATGTTTATGTTCATTAGAATGGCAGAAATTGTTCTATATATCATCTAATAAGTTATACAAGTTGTTTTTTTTGTAAATCTAATTTATTCTCTGTGATTTTTTTACCTAGGGATATGCAAGAATACATTTTTATGTTCAGTATTGCATTAGAATGGAGTTAACTGTATTGTATTTACTCAAAATGTGGAATGATGATCGGCATCAATAATATGTCGTCAGCATCAAATTCCGAGTCGGAAATATCTGGGTCAGACATATTGTGTACAAACAAGTGCATTCGGCGTAGGAATATAGCATTCCTTCAGGCATGTCAACTGCAGATTTGACAGCTCTACATAGCCAATGAAAATATGCGTTACATTATAATTTCATTAGAATAACATATATTTATTATAACCCCTTGAAATACATTGTCAACCTCTGCTTCAACTCGGCTGACAATGATTTCTTGGCATTACAATATACTCAGTCAACCTCTAAAATATATGTTATTTATATAATGTTTCCGTGTTATAATTTAGTTGTCTTTAAACAGTAAACTCATTCACTTACACTGTGAAGGAAGTCTACATTCAGGGTGGGAACAAATTCTGTCTCGTAATTGTAACTACAACATCATTTAAACAGCTGAATTAAACAGGATCTAACAAAATCAAAAGTACCTCGACACTGGTGTCCAGAGAAGCCATCAGTACAAGAACAACTGTAGTTACTTCCTGTTACTGTACACTGACCTCCATTCAAACATGGTGAACTGTCACATGGAGTCACTGAAGTATGTTTATGTTCATTAGAATGGCAGACATTGTTCTATATATCATCTAACAAGCTATATAGGTTGTTTTTTTTATAAATCTAATTTATTCCATTTTAACCTATGTCTTTTCACATTGATTGATTATGAAATTCATGTAATACATCTGATAAATGAGGTTTAGGCCCATTAAACTAGTTTATCCCCGCCACTTTTAATTGAAGTGTGGGATTTTTTTATTTCACATTTTATTCTTAGAAAGTGCTCTACTAAGTGCTTTCAAATATTCATCAAATAATATATACAAACCTTCACATGTGTCCCCTCTGTATCCTTCTAAACAAGTGCACGTGAATTCATTGTTGTTTATTTTGCATGTACCGTTGTTTAAACAAGGCAAAGTCGAACAGGGTGTATCTACAATAATGACATAATATAATCCATTTACAATAAAAAGGGAGATAACTTGTAGAGTAAGATGTGATAAATGTATTATATGACATCACATCAAGTATAAGATTCCTGTTCTGTCTCGCCCGACCTGAAATTCAGGATAAACACTCAAGTCAAAATTTGACATTCTGCTTTAGTTTTTATCAACTTTCATAAACAGCTTTAATTAATACAAAACAAATGCTCGACTTCATAGTGTTAAAAAGTGGATCTCATTAAAGGTCCGTTGACCGAAAGTTCGTGTTGTACCGTCTTCTGTGTTTTACTTTTGTTTTAATGATCAAATAATATACATATCATTAAAATAACAAAAGATTAAAATTAAAGATGACCTTGACATTCTGATCCTGAATATCCTTTTGGACAAACACAGATGTAGGTAGCATCATATACCAGACACTGTCCATTATTGAGACACGGGGAACTAGTACAAGGTGTAACTGTAAAAATATAAATATATAGACTAGAATTATTTGATGAATTTTGTTTAAGGATGTGATTTGCTAAAAACAAAGCCTTAAGAAAATATAACATATATCCATTTTGGCTTTCTTTACTGAAAACAAAAATTATATGGTTTTTCAATCTGTTGACTTTGAATATACCTGATAACGGTTATTCCAGAAACACATCATGCAAATTATGTTTGATATTTCATTTTGTTTTATCGTTAACCATATCTATATCACTGAACTTTTATTTAAGCCTGTTCAAGTACATGCTTAAATAACTGTGATTAAGTTTCATCTTGTCTGTAGAAAACTCAATTTATTATATTTTATTGCATGGGAATCCTGAAGCTAGTGGCAACTTATCTGTCTGTCAATCTCTTGTGAGCCTCGGTATGTTTACTATCCATTTTTATTATGACACGCTAGCAGTTTTCAGAATCGAAATATAATTTAAAAACTCTGAATGGTAAGAGATAATTTTGTACGGACAAAATGACAGAAGGGAACATTCAATATAATAACGTAAATAACATATATTTATTATAACCCATTGAAATACATTGTCAACCTCTGCTTCGACTCGGCTGACAATGATTTCTTGACGTTACAATATACTACGTCATCCTCTAAGATAGATAGTATTTATATAATGTCTCCGTGTTCTAATTTAGTTGTCTTTCAACCGTAATCTGATTCGCCTACACTGTGAAGGTAGTCTATATTTAGGGTGGGAACACATTCTGTCTCGTAATTGTAAGTACAACATCATTTAAACAGCTGAATTAAACAGGATCTAACAAAATCTAAGGTACCTTGACACTGGTGTCCAGAGAAGCCATCAGTACAAGAACAACTGTAGTTACTTCCTGTTACTGTACACTGACCTCCATTCAAACATGGTGAACTGTCACATGGAGTCACTGAAGTACGTTTATGTTCATTAGAATGGCAGACATTGTTCTATATATCATCTAATAAGTTATACAGGTTCGGTTTTTTGTAAATATAATATATTCCATTTTAACCTATGTCTTTTTACATTGCATGATTATGAAATTCATGTAATACATCTGATAAAGGAGGTTAAGGCCCATTAAACAAGTTTAACCCTGCCATTTTTGATTGAAGTGTGGGATTTTTTAATTTACATTTTATTCTTAAAAAGTGCTCTACTAAGTGCTTTCAAATATTCATCAAATAATATATACAAACCTTCACATGTGTCCCCTCTGTATCCTTCTAAACAAGTGCACGTGAATTCATTGTTGTTTATTTTGCATGTACCGTTGTTTAAACAAGGCAAATTCGAACAGGGTGTATCTACAATAATGACATAATTTAATCCATTTACAATAAAAAGGGAGATAACTTGTACAGTAAGATGTGATAAATGTATTATATGACATCACTTCAAGTATAAGATTCCTGTTCTGTCTCGTCCGACCTGGAATTCAGGATAAACACTCAAGTCAAAATTCGACATTCTGCTTTAGTTTTTATTAACTTTCATAAAACAGCTTTAATTAATACAAAAAAAATGCTCGACTTCATAGTGTTAAAAAGCGGATCGCAATAGGGACTGTCGACCTGAAGTTCGTGTTGTACCGTCTTCTGTTTTTGTCTTTTGTTTTAATGATCAAATAATATACATATCATTAAAATAACAAAAAATTAAAATTAAAGATGACCTTGACATTCTGATCCTGAATATCCTTTTGGACAAACACAGATGTAGGTAGCATCATATACCAGACACTGTCCATTACTGAGACACGGGGAACTAGTACAAGGTGTAACTGTAAATATATAAATATATAGACAAGAATTATTTGATGATTTTTGTTTAAGGATGTGATTTGCTAAAAACAAAGTCTTAAGAAAATATAACATATATCCATTTTGGCTTTCTTTACTGAAAACAAAAATTATATGGTTTTTCAATATGTTGACTTTGAACATACCTGATAAAGGTTATTCCAGAAACACATCATGCAAACTATGTTTGATATTTCATTTTTTTTTATCGTTAGCCATACCTATATCACTGAACTTTTATTTAAGCCTGTTCAAGTACACCATAAATAATTGTGATTAAGTTTCATCTTGTCTGTAGAAAACTCAATTTATTATATTTTATTGCATGGGAATCCTGAAGCGGGTGACAACTTATGTGTCTGTCAATCTCTTGTGAGCCTCGTATGTTTACTATCCATTTTTATTATGACACGCTAGCAGTTTTTTAGAATCGAAATATAATTTAAAAACTCTGAATGGTAAGAGACAATTTTGAACGGACAAAATGACAGAAGGGAGCATTCAATATAATAACATAAATAACATATATTTATTATAACCCATTGAAATACATTGTCAACCTCTGCTTCGACTCGGCTGACAATGATTTCTTGACGTTACAATATACTACGTCATCCTCTAAGATAGATAGTATTTATATAATGTCTCCGTGTTCTAATTTAGTTGTCTTTCAACCGTAATCTGATTCGCCTACACTGTGAAGGTAGTCTATATTTAGGGTGGGAACACATTCTGTCTCGTAATTGTAAGTACAACATCATTTAAACAGCTGAATTAAACAGGATCTAACAAAATCTAAGGTACCTTGACACTGGTGTCCAGAGAAGCCATCAGTACAAGAACAACTGTAGTTACTTCCTGTTACTGTACACTGACCTCCATTCAAACATGGTGAACTGTCACATGGAGTCACTGAAGTACGTTTATGTTCATTAGAATGGCAGACATTGTTCTATATATCATCTAATAAGTTATACAGGTTCGGTTTTTTGTAAATATAATATATTCCATTTTAACCTATGTCTTTTTACATTGCATGATTATGAAATTCATGTAATACATCTGATAAAGGAGGTTAAGGCCCATTAAACAAGTTTAACCCTGCCATTTTTGATTGAAGTGTGGGATTTTTTAATTTACATTTTATTCTTAAAAAGTGCTCTACTAAGTGCTTTCAAATATTCATCAAATAATATATACAAACCTTCACATGTGTCCCCTCTGTATCCTTCTAAACAAGTGCACGTGAATTCATTGTTGTTTATTTTGCATGTACCGTTGTTTAAACAAGGCAAATTCGAACAGGGTGTATCTACAATAATGACATAATTTAATCCATTTACAATAAAAAGGGAGATAACTTGTACAGTAAGATGTGATAAATGTATTATATGACATCACTTCAAGTATAAGATTCCTGTTCTGTCTCGTCCGACCTGGAATTCAGGATAAACACTCAAGTCAAAATTCGACATTCTGCTTTAGTTTTTATTAACTTTCATAAAACAGCTTTAATTAATACAAAAAAAATGCTCGACTTCATAGTGTTAAAAAGCGGATCGCAATAGGGACTGTCGACCTGAAGTTCGTGTTGTACCGTCTTCTGTTTTTGTCTTTTGTTTTAATGATCAAATAATATACATATCATTAAAATAACAAAAAATTAAAATTAAAGATGACCTTGACATTCTGATCCTGAATATCCTTTTGGACAAACACAGATGTAGGTAGCATCATATACCAGACACTGTCCATTACTGAGACACGGGGAACTAGTACAAGGTGTAACTGTAAATATATAAATATATAGACAAGAATTATTTGATGATTTTTGTTTAAGGATGTGATTTGCTAAAAACAAAGTCTTAAGAAAATATAACATATATCCATTTTGGCTTTCTTTACTGAAAACAAAAATTATATGGTTTTTCAATATGTTGACTTTGAACATACCTGATAAAGGTTATTCCAGAAACACATCATGCAAACTATGTTTGATATTTCATTTTTTTTTATCGTTAGCCATACCTATATCACTGAACTTTTATTTAAGCCTGTTCAAGTACACCATAAATAATTGTGATTAAGTTTCATCTTGTCTGTAGAAAACTCAATTTATTATATTTTATTGCATGGGAATCCTGAAGCGGGTGACAACTTATGTGTCTGTCAATCTCTTGTGAGCCTCGTATGTTTACTATCCATTTTTATTATGACACGCTAGCAGTTTTTTAGAATCGAAATATAATTTAAAAACTCTGAATGGTAAGAGACAATTTTGAACGGACAAAATGACAGAAGGGAGCATTCAATATAATAACATAAATAACATATATTTATTATAACCCCTTGAAATACATTGACAACCTCTGCTTCGACTCGGTTGACAATGATTTCCTGACGTTACAATATACTCTGTCATCCTCTAAGATATATGTTATTTATATAATGTCTCCGTGTTCTAATTTAGTTGTCTTTAAACCGTAAACTGATTCGCTTACACTGTGAAGGAAGTCTACATTTAGGGTGGGAACAAATTCTGTCTCGTAATTGTAACTACAACATCATTTAAACAGCTGAATTAAACAGGATCTAACAAAATCTAAAGTACCTTGACACTGGTGTCCAGAGAAGCCATCAGTACAAGAACAACTGTAGTTACTTCCTGTTATTGTACACTGACCTCCATTCAAACATGGTGAACTGTCACATGGAGTCACTGAAGTACATTTATGTTCATTAGAATGGCAGACATTGTTCTATATATCATCTAATAAGTTTGTTTTTTTGTAAATATAATATATTCCATTTTAACCTCTGTCTTTTTACATTGCATGATTATGAAATTCATGTAATACATCTGATAAAGGAGGTTTAGGCCTATTAAACTAGTTTAACCCTGCCACTTTTAATTGAAGTGTGGGATTTTTTTATTTTACATTTTATTCTTAATACAAAGTGCTCTATTAATGGATTTTAAATATTCATCAAATAATATATACAAACCTTCACATGTGTCCCCTCTGTATCCTTCTAAACAAGTGCACATGAATTCATTGTTGCTTATGTTGACTTTGAGCGTACCTGATAAAGGTTATTCCAGAAACGCGTCATGCAAACTATGTTTGATATTTCATTTTTTTTTTATCGTTAGCCATACCTATATCACTGAACTTTTATTTAAGACTGTTCAAGTACACTCATAAATAACTGATTAAGTTTCATCTTGTCTGTAGACAACTCAATTTATTATATTTTATTGCATGGAAATCCTGAAGCGGATGACAACTTATGTGTCTATCAATCTCTTGTGAGCCTCGATAACTTTTACTATCCATTTTTATTATGACACGCTAGCAGTTTTCAGAATCAAAATATAATTGAAAAACTCAGAAAGGTAAGAGATAATTTTGCACGGACAGAATGACAGAAGGGAACATTCAATATACCAATGTAAATAACATATATTTATTATAACCTCTTGAAATACATTGCCACCCTTCGAATCGGTTGACAATGATTTTTTTGCCATACACAGGGGTTTCAAAGTTTTTTATAATAGGAGGTACTTCTTAAATTTTAGGAGGTACCTAAAAAATTAGGCTGAGGGCCGCAAGAGGTCCAGGGGGACGGAAGCTCCTGAAATCTAGTATTTTGTGGACCAAAAAATGTACTTCAGATACTGCAAAACATTAAGTGTTTTTGAAAGAAAAATCCCATTAACTTTAGAGTTCAGATTTCACCAAGAGTGAAGACCATGCATAATGCCTGGATTTTTTCCTCCAATTTCTTTATTGAATATTTCAGTTTACAGACTTCAGCCAAGATTATTTATAGATAGTCTGCTATATCTTAAAAAAACCCAAAAGGACCATAAAGAGCAACGATTCCGCAGCTAGGCTTGACCAAGCCATTGTTATCAAAGCTTAAACTTCTCAAAATTCTTTTGTTGGCTTTGTCCTTTTCTTTTTCACAATACCTTGGCTTGTGTGATTTTTTTTACTTTATTACCAGTAATTAAACTCATCAAAGACCATTGGCATGGATCAAGACATATAAGTGTCATAATTAATGAAACATATAAATTTAATTTGCAATCATCAATCTTTAATAAAATTTATAATTTTAATAGATCAATACAAATATAATTAAAACAAAACCAATATATATATTGTTACTTTCACCACTTATGTGCAAAAAAAATGTTCGAACGAAAACGATTCGCAGAAAGACATTTATTAACATTTGAATCACAAAAGTTAAATTATTTTGGAAAAAAAGTGGGGCCGGCGTTTTGACATTACAATGTAATTCGTATTTGAGCCATGTCAAATCCTTTTTCAAGATTTCTAGTAATTTGCTATCCCTTATCTCCTTGTATCCCCCTTTTAAAAATGTTTTTCAGCACACTTTCATTTCTGTGAACAACCGCGGTAGGGCCCCATCAAAATATGTAAATAAATTAACCATAGGTTTTTATTTTTGGATACCGGAAGTTAAGCAATATGGATGGAGTTAAGCAACAAGACAGTACACGCCAGATTGATTCGAACCTGGGTTTTAAATGGATAAAACAAATCGCCCAAAATATTGTGTAGTCATATATTCATAATACATAATGATCATACTTACATTACTGAAGACTACACTAAATTGTGTTTGAACATAATTTGTAATCGGTCATTTTTTTATTTTGAAATGATGTCAGCTTTGTTCCGCTCCGAGTTTTACACAAGGATGAAAAGATATTGGGGCGAAAACATATCTATTTACCGCAAGCGCAAACTGCTATTTACGATTCTAAGGTAAAGTTATTTTTAAAACAGGGAATATCCCATCAACTTGATCGTGACGCAGTCGTTCGATTTGAATGTGAGAATTCAGCAATTGACATGATCATTAATTTTTTAATGAAAAATATTCTACAAGCCTATCGACCATCGTACTTGTGGTTTTCACCACCGCTAATTTTGGGGGGTTCAGTAATTTCTGCCGTTACTATACACGATCTCAGATGGGTAAAAGTACCGGGTATTGGCCCACTTTGAAACCCCTGCATACAATATACTCCGTCATCCTCAAAAATATATGTTATTTATATAATGTCTCCGTGTTCTAATTTAGTTGTCTTTCAACCATAAACTGATTCGCTTACACTGTGAAAGAAGTCTACATTTAGCATGGGAACAAATTCTGTTTCGTAATTGTAACTAAAACATCATTTAAACAGCTGAATTAAACAGGATCTAAAAAAATCTAAAGTACCTTGACACTGGTGTCAAGAGAAGCCATCAGTACAAGAACAACTGTAGTTACTTCCTGTTACTGTACACTGACCTCCATTCAAACATGGTGAACTGTCACATGGAGTCACTGAAGTACGTTATGTTCATTACAAAGGCACACATTGTTCTATATATCATCTAATCAGTTATACAGGTTCGTTTTTTTTGTAAATATAATTTATTCCATTTTAACCTATGTCTTTTGACATTGATTGAATATGAAATTCATGTAATACATCTGATAAAGGAGGTTTAGGCCCATTAAACTAGTTTTACCCTGCCACTTTTAATTGAAGTGTGGGATTTTTTTATTTTACATTTTATTCTTAGAAAGTGCTCTTTTAAGGGATTTTAAATATTCATCAAATAATATATACAAACCTTCACATGTGTCCCCTCTGTATCCTTCTAAACAAGTGCACGTGAATTCATCGTTGCTTATGTTGACTTTGAGCGTACCTGATAAAGGTTATTCCAGAAACGCGTCATGGAAACTATGTTTGATATTCATTTTTTGTTCATCGCTAGCCATACCTATATCACTGAACTTTTATTTAAGCCTGTTCAAGTACACTCATAAATAACTGATTAAGTTTCATCATGTCTGTAGAAAACTCAATTTGTTATATTTTATTGCATGGAAATCCTGAAGCGGGCGACAACTGATGTGTCTGTCAACCTCTTGTGAGCCTCAATATTTTTACTATCCATTTTTATTATGACAGGCTAGCAGTTTTCAGAATCGATATATAATTTAATAAATCAGAATGGAAAGAGATAATTTTGCACGGGCAAAATGACAGAAGGGAACATTCGATATACCAATGTAAATAACATATATTTATTATAACCTCTTGAAATACATTGTCAACCTCGGCTTCGACTCGGTTGCCAATGATTTTTTTGCCATACAATATACTCTGTCATCCTCTAAAATATATGTTATTTATATAATGTTTCCGTGTTCAAATTTAGTTGTCTTTAAACCGTAAACTGATTCGCTTACACTGTGAAGGAAGTCTATATTTAGGGTGGGAAATAAGGGTAATAACAAAATTAGCGAACTCCGAACAATCTTACAAAGGGAAAGTCAAAACTCATAATTATATAAACAGACAAAATCAGTCAACAACCGGAAAACTGGGAAAACCGTATTGACCCTGACTTGGTACAGGCATTTCTAAAGAAATGGTGGGTTGAATCAGATTTTAAAGCGCCAAACCTCCCGCTCTCATTGCGGTTCAAAGGTTCCGGCTGTCACTATAACAGTATTTAAATATAGGAACAATTCTGTCTTGTAACTGTTTTTTGATATGTAACTACAACATCATTTAAACAGCTGAATTAACCAGGATCTAACAAAATCTAAAGTACCTTGACACTGGTGTCCAGAGAAGCCATCAGTACAAGAACAACTGTAGTTACTTCCTGTTACTGTACACTGACCTCCATTCAAACATGGTGAACTGTCACATGGAGTCACTGAAGTACATTGATGTTCATTAGAATGGCAGACATTGTTCTATATATCATCTAATAAGTTATATAGTTGTTTTTTTGTGTTGTAAATCTAAGTTATTCCATTTTAACCTATGTCTTTTTGCAATGTATGATTATGAAATTCATGTAATACATCTGATAAAGGAGGTTTAGGCCTATTAAACTAGCTTAACCCCACCACTTTTAATTGACGTGTGGGATTTTTTTATTTTACATTTTATTCTTAGAAAGTGCTCTATTAAGGGATTTTAAATATTTATAAAATAATATATACAAACCTTCACATGTGTCCCCTCTGTATCCTTCTAAACAAGTGCACGTGAATTCACTGTTGTTTATTTTGCATGTACCGTTGTTTAAACAAGGCAAATTCGAACAGGGTGTATCTACAATAATGACATAATATAATCCATTTACAATAAAAAGGGAGATAACTTGTAGAGTAAGATGTGATAAATGTATTATATGACATCAATTCAAGCATAAGATTCCTGTTTTGTTTCGCCTGACCCGGAATTCAGGATAAACACTCAAGTCAAAATTCGACATTCTGCTTCAGTTTTTATCAACTTTTATAAATGGCTTTATTTAATACAAAAAAAATATTCGACTTCATAGTGTTAAAAAGCGGATCTCATTAAGGTCTGTTGACAGGAAGTTCGCGTTGTACCGTCTTCTGTTTTTGTCTTTTGTTTTAATGATCAAATAATATACATATCATTAATAGAGCAAAACATTAAAATTAAAGATGACCTTGACATTCTGATCCTGAATATCCTTTTGAACAAACACAGATGTAGTTATTGTCATATACCAGACACTGTCCATTATTAAGACACGGGGAACTAGTACAAGGTGTAACTGTAAATATATAAATATATAGACAAGAATTATTTGATGATTTTTCTTTAAGGATGTTATCTGCTAAAAACAAAAATTATATGGTTTTTCAATCTGTTGACTTTGAACATACCTAATAAAGGTTATTCCAGAAACACATCATGCAAACTATGTTTGATATTTCATTTTTTTTATCGTTAGCCATACCTATATCACTGAACTTTTACTTAAGCGTGTTCAAGTACACGCATAAATAACTGTGATTAAGTTTCATCTTGTCTGTAGACAACTCAAATTATTATATTTTATTGCATGGGAATCCTGAAGCGGGCGACAACTTATGTGTCTGTCAATCTCTTGTGAGCCTCGGTATGTTTAGTATCCATTTTATTATGACACGCAAATCAGAATGGCAAGATATAATTTTGCACGGAAAAAATGACAGAAGGGAACATTCAATATACCAACATAAATGAAACTGCACGCATTGTCGAGCTGTGATACCCCCACTCGCTCTACATAAGTTGATGTGTAGTAAAATATTAGATTATAGTGGGACTTAACGTGGTGGAGAGGCATAAAGGAGTGTAGAGTGTTGGAATCAAGAGATGTGTATCCTCCCAGGGCAGTTGGCTAGTTAACGTTTGGAGTGATGAAAAATGATGTACTACAGATTATTAGATATAGATATTATACATATCTAATTAAGGAAATAATTTATAGCAGCAGCTCGTATGGGAACATGAAAAGGGCTATAACTCTCGCAAAAATCAACCATCCATGAAATCGGTATAATATGCGCATGCTCAGATCATGGCCAACCAAGATACCAAATATGAATAAAATGCGACGAAAGACAAATGATTAGTTGCGTACAAAAGATTTGCGGACGGACATATGGTCAAACAAATGTGAAAAGGGCAATAACTCTCGCAAAAATCAACCATCCGTGAAATCGGTATAATATGCGCATGCTCAGATCATGGCCAAGAAAGATACTAAATATGAATAAAATGCGAAGAAAGACAAATGACTAGTTGCGTTCACAAGATGTGCGGATGGACGTATGGTCAAACAAACATGAAAAGGGCTATAACTCTCGCAAATATCAACCATTTGTGAAATCGGTATAATATGCGCATGCTCAGATCATGGTCAATCAAGATACCAAATATGAATAAAATGCGACAAAAGACAAATGATTAGTTGCGTACAAAAGATGTGCGGACGGACGTATGGTCAAACAAACATGAAAAGGGCTACAACTCTGGCAAAAATCAACCATCCGTGAAATCGGTATAATATGCACATGCTCAGATCATGGCCAACAAAGATACTAAATATGAATAAAATGCGACAAAAGACAAATGACTAGTTGCGTTCACAAAATGTGCGGATGGACGTATGGTCAAACAAACATGAAAAGGGCAATAACTCTCGCAAAAATCAACCATCCGTGAAATCGGTATAATATGTGCATGCTCAGATCATGGCCAATCAAGATACCAAATATGAATAAAATGTGACAAAAGACAAATGACTAGTTGCGTACACAAGATGTGCGAACGGATATATGGTCAAACAAACATGAAAAGGGCTATAACTTTTGCAAAAATCTACCATCCGTGAAATTGGTATAATAGGCGCATGCTCAAATCATGGCCAACCAAGATACTAAATATGAATAAAATGCGACAAAAGACAAATGACTAGTTGCGTACACAAGATGTGCGGACGGACGTATGGTCAAACAAACATGAAAAGGGCTACGACTCTCGCAAAAATAAACCATCTGTGAAATCGGTATAATATGCGCATGCTCAGATCATAGCGAACCAAGATACCAAATATGAATAAAATCCAATAATAGACAAATGACTAGTTATGTACACAAGGTTTAGGGACGGACGAAAGGATGGACGGACGGACAAGGGTATTCCAGTATACCCACCACTCTGCGAGTGGGGGTATAATAACATATATTTATTATAACCTCTTGAAAAACATTGTCAACATCTGCTTCGACTCGGCCGACAATGATTTCTTGGCATTACAATATACTCCGTTATCCTCTAAAATATATGTTATGTATATAATGTTTTCGTGTTCTAATTTAGTTGTCTTTAAACCGTAAACTGATTCACTTACACTGTGAAGGATGTCTACATTTAGGGTGGGAACAAATTCTTTTTTTCATTCTTATTTGATATGTAACTACAACATCATTTAAACAGGATCTAACAAAATCTAAAGTACCTTGACACTGGTGTCCAGAGAAGCCATCAGTACAAGAACAACTGTAGTTACTTCCTGTTACTGTACACTGACCTCCATTCAAACATGGTGAACTGTCACATGGAGTCACTGAAGTACGTTTATGTTCATTAGAATGGCAGACATTGTTTTATATATCATAAAGTTAATGTCATATAAAATATTAACTTAGACATAGTAAAGGTTTATGAAGTAAGACAATATGCAGCCGCTTACAAGCAATAAATTAATAAGAAAGGATGTGGTTGTAAATGAATTGAGAGACTGTCCTTCATTACCTCTAGATACCGAATTTCGAGAAACCGAAGGGTCAATCAAGAATGGAGAGTCCAGAGACACAAGGAACATTGGGTACACAAGACACAGGACATACTGTAGGTAGTAAATAAACTTTAGAGAAAACAGAAGGATCAATCAAGAATGGACAATCTAGAAACACTGGCAACATTGGGTACACAAGTCACAGGACATACTGTAGTAGTAAATAAACTTTAGAGAAACCGAAGGGCCAATCAAGAATGGAGAGTCCAGAAACACTAGCAACATTGGGTACACAAGTCACAGGACATACCTTAGGTAGTAAATAAATGTTAGAGAAAACCGAATGGCTAATCAAGGACATACTAGTAAATAAACTAGTAAATAAACGTTAAGAGAAAACAGAAGGGCTAATCAAGAATGGATAGTCACAGGACATACCGTAGGTAGTAAATAAACGTTAAGAGAAACTGAAGGGCCAATCAAGAATGGACAGTCCAGAGACATTAACAACATTGGGTACACAAGTCACAGGACACAGGGGCTGCTCTGGTTCCCAAAAGGTAGGAGACAGAAAAATCGCCAGGTGCCATTTTCAGGTGCCAGTTTTGAAAGTCAGGAGCCAGTTTAGCAGTCAGCTAAAATTTTTACAAGGAGCCAATTTTTTCGAACCGAAACTGGATGATTGCATGTACCACTACCAGTTTCATGTTCAGTTTGATGTACAAATGTTAATGTCTGTATTGTACTTCTGTTTTTCATTTCGATTTCATCATCAAAAACAAAAAGATTTATATAATTTATTACAATATACTGTATTTTACGGATTATCAGGGATTCAGCCAGGATTTTGAGACCATTAGTCACTTTTGCGGAACAGACTTTTAATGAGCTTAATCTTATAATCAGCTACTTTGCCTTATTAGTTAGTAATGGAGATTGAAAAGCTATCAAAACCTCCTAGGATGGGAACATACTCTGCAAATTAGAAACCAACTGATAAAACATAACATTGCCATGATTTTGAACTAATTACTAATATCACACAAATTGTAATACCCCCCCTTTTTTGAAATATTACTGTGCTTTGATCTATTACCACACAAATTGTAATAACCCCCTCCCCCAACCTTCTTGAAATGTTACTATGCTTTGGTCTAATACCACAACAATTGTAATAACTCATATTTGTGCAGTCTTCAGCAGAAAAAATTATGTCTCTGCCAATGGTCCAACTTCTAGATACTTTGTACAAAATGTAGGTAATGAATAGAACAAACGTCAAAAACTGAAGCAAGTTGTAAAATAAATAATTATTTCTCAGATTTCATAATAAAATTGCAACAATTGGAATAAAAATACTGACTGTATTTTTTTTTTTAATTGCAGACACGTGTCTGTTTGTAAATAGTTTTATAAATAGAACACAATTGTTACCCGGATGCTGATCAATAAAAAACTTATGCGTCCTCATGCAGTGCATTTCAATGGCCAACCTTCGCATATAAAAAATGACCATATTAAATATGAGAACTAAGATTACATTTCACAGAAATATGAATAAATATATCAAAAGGTCGTTTGGTTAAAAAAGTATCGGAGGATTACATTGTGAACTCCTGTTGATCGTGCCATTTTTATTTTTTAAGTTTCTTTATAAACCAAAGGTTATGACTTTTCGAGAAAGTCACTTTCAAAATACTTAGTGAATTCTATAGACAAAAGACTTCCTAACTCTGAACTCCCGTATCAACATGATATCGACATTTTCATAAATGAAACGTGGCAAAAATAGTTTGCAATGGTGGACATTGTGACAAATCGTGCAACGAATGACGATTACAAAAATATGTCCACTTAAAATACATACTGTGACATTTTGAGTATATGTCAATCATAACTATAAAAAACAAGATGAACTGTGAGCTAATGCTCACTTATGATAACCCCGCTCTTCGGCAAACAGGAAGTAGGAATCTGACAGGTCAAAAAATACTTCCCACGATATGGGGTACCTATATGAAGCTTGTGACCAAATATCAGATCTCTGCCATCAATAGTTACTAAGAAAAATGTGACAAAAAATGTGCATATACGTTCAATGTGTATAAAAACCAACTAAGTCGGCAAACAGGAAGTAAGAATCTGACGGGTCCAAAAACGCTTCCCACAATATGGCATACCTATATGAAGCTTCTGACCAAATATCAGATTCCTGTCATCAATAGTTGCTTAGAAAAATGTGACGAAAAATGAGCATATATGTTCAATGTGTATAAAAATCAACAAAGTAGGAATCTGATGGGTCCAAAAACGCTTCCCACGATATGGGGTGCCTATATGAAGCTTGTGACCAAATATCAGATTTCTGCCATCAATAGTTGCTGAGAAAAATGTGACTAAAAATGTGCATATACGTTCAATGTGTATAAAAACCAATTAAGTCCGCAAATGGAAGTAAGAATCTTACGGGTCCAAAAAGCTTCCAACAATATGGTATACCTATATGAAGCTTGTGACCAAATATCAGATTCCTGTCATCAATAGTTGCTTAGAAAAATGCGACGAAAAATGAGCATATATGTTCAATGTGTATAAAAATCAACTAAGTCGGCAAACAGGAAGTAGGAATCTGATGGGTCCAAAAACACTTCCCACGATATGGCATACCTATATGAAGCCTGTGACCAAATATCAGATTCCTGTCATCAATAGTTGCTTAGAAAAATGCGACGAAAAATGAGCATATATGTTCAACGTGTATAAAAATCAACAAAGTCGGCAAACAGGAAGTAGGAATCTGATGGGTTCAAAAACACTTCCCACGATATGGCATACCTATATGAAGCCTGTGACCAAATATCGGATTTCTGCCATCAATAGTTGTTGAGAAAAATGTGACGAAAAATGTGCATATATGTTCAATGTGTATAAAAACCAACTAAGTCGGCAAACAGGAAGTAGGAATCTGACGGGTCCAAAAACGCTACCCACAATATGGTATACCTATATGACGCTTGTGACCAAATATCAGATTTCTGCCATCAACAGTTACTGAGAAAAATACGGACGGAAGGATGGACGGACAGATGGACAGAGGTAAAACAGTATACCCCCCTACCCCTTCGGGGAGCAGGGGTATAAAAATCATTATCGTTGATTGAATTCTTTGTCCAGATCATTATTTTTAACCAGGTAAATCAAGCCAGGTGTGATCAAAGATTATGCAATCAAAACGAAAATTCTATAATCCGTTTCTTAAAGCTTTCGGGAATGTTTACTAAAACGATTGTAACATGTAATAAAATTGTCATTGATTGACTAATTAGTTTTAATCAGCAAATGAAGAAGAAGATTGGATTGTTACAAACATTTTTCTACAAATTTTTGAAAATTCAAGTGACGAATTGTGTACGGGAAATACTCGTCACTTTCGAAAATCAATCGTCAATAATTTATTGATTTTTGTTACGGTACACAGTGATTATCTATAAATTTACACAAGGAAATCTAGGCGCCAAAAAAATCGGCAAAAGCCGATTTCAGTCGCCAGTCAAGAAAAAAAATCGCAAATTGCAACATTGGCGACCGACAGCGCGATCACTGGGACATACCATAGGTAGTAAATAAACGTTAGAGAAAACCGAAGGACCAATCAAGAATGGACAGTCCAGAGACACTACCAACATTGGGTACACAAGTCACAGGACATACCATAGGTAGTAAATAAACGTTAGAGAAAACCGAAAGGCCAATCAAGAATGGACAGTCCAGAGACACTAGCAACATTGGGTACACAAGTCACAGGACATACCATAGGTAGTAAATAAACGTTAGAGAAAACCGAAAGGCCAATCAAGAATGGACAGTCCAGAGACACTAGCAACATTGGGTACACAAGTCACAGGACATACCATAGGTAGTAAATAAACGTTAGAGAAAACCGAAAGGCCAATCAAGAATGGACAGTCCAGAGACACTAGCAACATTGGGTACATAAGTCACAGGACATACCATCGGTAGTAAATAAACGTTAGAGAAAACCGAAAGGCCAATCAAGAATGGACAGTCCAGAGACACTAGCAACATTGGGTACACAAGTCACAGGACATACCATAGGTAGTAAATAAACGTTAGAGAAAACCGAAAGGCCAATCAAGAATGGACAGTCCAGAGACACTAGCAACATTGGGTACACAAGTCACAGGACATACCGTAGGTAGTAAATAAACGTTAGAGAAAACCGAAAGGCCAATCAAGAATGGACAGTCCAGAGACACTAGCAACATTGGGTACACAAGTCACGGAACATACCATAGGTAGTAAATAAACTGTAGAGAAAACCGAAGGGCTAATCAAGAATGGACAGTCCAGAGACACTAGCAACATTGGGTACACAAGTCACAGGACATACCATAGGTAGTAAATAAACGTTAGAGAAAACCAAAGGACCAATCAAGAATGGAGAGTCCAGAGACACTAGCAACATTGGGTACACAAGTCACAGGACATACCGTAGGTAGTAAATAAACGTTAGAGAAAACCGAAAGGCCAATCAAGAATGGACAGTCCAGAGACACTAGCAACATTGGGTACACAAGTCACAGGACATACCGTAGGTAGTAAATAAACGTTAGAGAAAACCGAAAGGCCAATCAAGAATGGACAGTCCAGAGACACTAGCAACATTGGGTACATAAGTCACAGGACATATCATAGGTAGTAAATAAACGTTAGAGAAAACCGAAGGGCTAATCAAGAATGGACAGTCCAGAGACACTAGCAACATTGGGTACACAAGTCACAGGACATACCATAGGTAGTAAATAAACTTTGGAGAAAACCGAAGGGCTAATCAAGAATGGACAGTCCAGAGACACTAGCAACATTGGGTACACAAGTCACAGGACATACCATAGGTAGTAAATAAACGTTAGAGAAAACCGAAAGGCCAATCAAGAATGGACAGTCCAGAGACACTACCAACATTGGGTACACAAGTCACAGGACATACCATAGGTAGTAAATAAACGTTAGAGAAAACCGAAAGGCCAATCAAGAATGAACAGTCCAGAGACACAACCAACATTGGGTACACAAGTCACAGGACATACCATAGGTAGTAAATAAACGTTAGAGAAAACCGAAGGACCAATCAAGAATGGACAGTCCAGAGACACTAGCAACATTGGGTACACAAGTCACAGGACATACCATAGGTAGTAAATAAACGTTAGAGAAAACCAAAGGGCCAACCAAGCAAAAATCCTCTTGTATTGTATTGTCCATTCGGATTAATTTTCCATTCGGAATGTTTTGTATTTTTCGTTCTAATACATACATACTTTTTGATAAATAAGGAAGAGGGCAAACAGTTGAGAAAAAAAATAACATCATTTGGAAAATATTCATAACTGTGCACATGAAAGTCATAGTAAAAATATTGATTGTCTGGATTAATGATCTGTTCCTGCTTGTTTGGATTTACAGGTTCACGATGTGAAGGTACGATCACACTGCCATTCTATACTTAACCATCTGATCATTAATCCAGACAATCAATATTTACTGTCAGATATAAAACATGAACCACCATTAAAACATGGTGAATCTGAACATGGCGTTTCTAAAAATAGATAATAAATATTATAATGTCTCAATGTTACAAGTACTTTAACAAGTGTGTCCCTATATAAAATAAAATGTTTCTGTAGCCTTAGTTACATGACAACCAATGTCGATAAATTTCACCTGAAATGTTTTGGCTTGAAACGTTTCAGAAGAAGAGTTTGAAAATACCAAAGGGTAATCAGAATCCTACCTATCATTTTTCAGATGTCAAAACTAAATCGTTTTAGTAAACATTCCCGAAAGCTTTAAGAAATTGTTTTGGATAAACAAAAATTTATTTTCCTTTCGGTCATCTCTAATGTTCATCAACAGAAAATATTTAAGCATTTCATAGTAATTTCATAAGAGGCAGATACATGTATTAAAACTGTAACTACAACAACAAAAAAGTTTAAGAAATGTAATGTTGATCTTATCGTCATTAGAGTTTTATAGACAAGTATCTTTTATTTCTTTTAGTCTTCTAGGTGTCTAATATATATTAAAGAAAAATTTGCGCCACGTATATCGCTGTAACACTGCTAAAGTTAAAGCTAAGCACCAATCTATCAATCAATTAATTATCGTCATTAGATTATTGCATAATCATAGCCTCTTGTAATATCTCTAATATTAAATGTTTCTACAAACCTTCACAATGTGTTCCTCTAAAGCCATCTAGTCAGAGATAAGATTAGCATGGCCTCTTGTAATGTCTCTCATATTAAATGTTTCTACAAACCTCACAATGTGTTCCTCTAAAGCCATCTAGACAGAGATAAGATTAGCATGGCCTCTTGTAATGTCTCTCATATTAAATGTTTCTACAAACCTCACAATGTGTTCCTCTAAAGCCATCTAGACAGAGATAAGATTAGCATGGCCTCTTGTAATGTCTCTAATATTAAATGTTTCTACAAACCTTCACAATGTGTTCCTCTAAAGCCATCTAGTCAGAGATAAGATTATCATGGCCTCTTGTAATGTCTCTAATATCAAATGTTTCTACAAACCTCACAATGTGTTCCTCTAAAGCCATCTAGACAGAGATAAGATTATCATGGCCTGTTGTAATGTCTCTAATATTAAATGTTCCTACAAACCTTCACAATGTGTTCCTCTAAAGCCATCTAGTCAGAGATAAGATTATCATGGCCTGTTGTAATATCTCTAATATTAAATGTTTCTACAAACCTTCACAATGTGTTCCTCTAAAACCATCTAGTCAGAGATAAGATTATCATGGCCTCTTGTAATGTCTCTAATATTAAATGTTTCTACAAACCTTCACAATGTGTTCCTCTAAAACCATCTAGTCAGAGATAAGATTATCATGGCCTCTTGTAATGTCTCTAATATTAAATGTTTCTACAAACCTTCACAATGTGTTCCTTTAAAGCCATCTAGACAGAGATAAGATTATCATGGCCTCTTGTAATGTCTCTAATATTAAATGTTTCTACAAACCTTCACAATGTGTTCCTTTAAAGCCATCTAGTCAGAGATAAGATTATCATGGCCTCTTGTAATGTCTCTAATATTAAATGTTTCTACAAACCTTCACAATGTGCTCCACCGAAACCATCTAGACAAGAACAATCATAACTACTTCCCGAAATTGAACAGGTACCATTAAATAGGCACGGAGAGATGGTGCATGGTGTCACTGAAATACATGTTTACAAAGGGTAAATTTTGTCATTTAATTGGTCACTAAAGATTAAGGGTCAAACATTTTAGGTTCAAAATATATCAACAATCCATAAAAGTGGCTAAAAATTCCTAATCCATCTACAAATAAAATTTATAATTTGTACTAGCTGTTGAAATATATTATTCAGTTCATTCACCGGTATTGCTTAATAAAAGACAACATTATATGGATATATATATTTTGTATCATAAAGGACGAAAATTGTGTTCTTTTATTTTGATCAATTTATTAAAATCGACTTAGCTTATTTTTTTCAGTTCGAGTTAGCCGAGTATATCAGATAGAGGGATACATTTTGTCATTCAAATTGTCACTACATATTATGCAGTTCATTCACAAGTACTACTTAATATAGGACAGACATGTGTATACTGTATGACAACAGGCGGTCGAACATGAACATAATAGCACTGAATCACAATGAGTTCGATTTGTATCAGAAACAGAAAGGTACTACTTGTTCATTTGGGTTAGCTACCTTGACATTTTGGACCAGTTAATCCAGGAGGACAAACACAGATGTGGTTTCCATCAACAACAATACATCGACCATCATTCTGGCAGGGGGCGCTACTACATGGTGTCACTATGTGAAAATATATAAGAAAAAGGTTTGAAGATAACGAAGGGCTAATCAAACACCTTAAGCTTTAAATCGAAGAATTCCAGACAATACAGAATAATTACTGATGTAGTCGACTGAAAAAGATCCAGCGAAAAATTAATACATTTTGGTTGGTGCTCATCAACGACAAATTAGTACATATTAATTAGTGATCATCTATCAAAAAAATTAGTACATTTTGGTTCATGATCATCCATCGAAAAATGAGTACATTTTCATTCGTGCTCATCCACCGAAAAAGGAGTACATTTTGGTCTGTGGTCTTCCACCGAAAAAGGAGAACATTTTGGTTCGTGGTCATCCACCAAAAAATTAGTACATTTTGGTTCGTGGTCATCCGCCATAAAAGGAGTACATTTTGGTTTGTGGTCATCCACCAAAAAAGGAGTACATTTTGGTTCGTGGTCATCCACCGAAAAAAGAGTACATTTTGGTTTGTCATCATCCACCAAAAAAGGAATACATTTTGGATCATGGTCATCCACCGAAAAAGGAGTACATTTTGGTTCGTAGTCATCCACTGAAAAAGGAGTATATTTTGGTTTGTGGTCATCCACCGAAAAAGGAGTACATTTTGTTTCGTGGTCATCCACCAAAAAAGAAGTACATTTTGGTTTGTGATCATCCGCCGAAAAATGAGTATATTTTGGTTCGTGTTCATGCCATATAGTACTATTAATTATTTATAATTCTTGTATCATGTGAATTAGTCGTGGTCATGTTGACCTATTTGAACTGATTGAATATTGTTCTCTTCTAATAACAATGTTTGCCCGGTTATATGTGAGGGTGGTATTCTACTTGCCCATAATTCTAGTTTAACCCCGTCATTTTTTATCAAAGTGCCTGTACCAAGCCAGGAAAGTGAGCGGCCATGCTTTTGTATGTTAGGGGTATCGTTGTACCAAGCCAGGAAAGTGAGCGATCATCATGTTTTTGTGTGTTAGCGGTATCGTTGTACAAGCCAGGAAATTGAGCGATCATGTTTTTGTGTGTTAGGGGTATCATACCAAGCCAGGAAAGTGAGCGATCATGTTTTTGTGTGTTAGGGGTATCGTTGTACCAAGCCAGGAAAGTGAGCGGTCATGCTTTTGTGTGTTGGGGTATCGTTGTACCATGCCAGGAAAGTGAGCGATCATGTTTTTGTGTGTTAGAGATACCGTTGTACCAAGCCAGGAAAGTGAGCGATCATGTTTTTGTGTGTTAGGGGTATCGTTGTACCAAGCCAGGAAAGTGAGCGATCATGTTTTTGCGTGTTAGGGGTATTGTTGTACCAAGCCAGGAAAGTGAGCGATCATGTTTTTGTGTGTTAGGGGTATCGTTGTACCAAGCCAGGAAATTGAGCGATCATGTTTTTGTGTGTTAGGGTTATCGTTGTACCAAGCCAGGAAAGTGAGCGATCATGTTTTTGTGTGTTAGGGGTATCGTTGTACCAAGCCAGGAAATTGAGCGATCATGTTTTTGTGTGTTAGGGGTATCGTTGTACAAGCCAGGAAATTGAGCGATCATGTTTTTGTGTGTTAGGGGTATCGTACCAAGCCAGGAAAGTGCCCGATCATGTTTTTGTGTGTTAGGGGTATCGTTGTACCAAGCCAGGAAAGTGAGCTGTCATGCTTTTGTGTGTTAGGGGTATCGTTGTACCAAGCCAGGAAAGTGAGTGGTCATGCTTTTGTGTGTTAGGGATACTGTTGTACCAAGCCAGGAAAGTGAGCGATCATGTTTTTGTGTGTTAGGGATACCGTTGTACCAAGCCAGGAAAGTGAGCGATCATGTTTTTGTGTGGGACTATATAATACTACAAGGGGGCGAACTCACTTGCTTCCATTTTTTTAAGTCGTCGTGTTAAATTGATCGTAACTTCGGAACGCCTTAATATTTTCAAAAATGTTTCCACCAGTCGAAAGTAAAGTAATTTTCCTTTCCAAAGAGACCCCAATTGTTAGTGTAGGCCTCCGAACTGCTGAGGTATCATACACGAACCAAAACATTGAGAGAGTTCTAACGGGCTTTTTGATTGGCTGAACAATCTGTTTCAGCCAATCAAAAAGCCCGTTAGAACTCTCTCAATTTTCACGTCTATGGCATTTGTCAAGGATGCAAATGGGATTTCTTTCAAAAACAGACTTAAAGGACATATAAATTGGCGTAAGGTAAGAAATTTTATCATAATTTGAATGGATGAAAGTATTTAGCTAGTCAAAATGACTCGTTTACGCATGGAAAAGTCTGTACACAGATGGGAAGTGGTCATCCCAGCGCTTGTACGACTTCGGATTTTCACGCCGTTTTGTTTTGGTTCGTGTATGATACCTCAGCAGTTCGGAGGCCTACACTAACAATGGGGTCTCTTTGGAAAGGAAAATTACTTGACTTTCGACTGGTGGAAACATTTTTTGAAAATATTAAGGCGTTCCGAAGTTACGATCAATTTAACACGACGACTTAAAAAAATGGAAGTATGCGAGTTCGCCCCCTTGTAGTATTATATAGTTTTTTTGGGGGGGTTTTTCGGACGCACCTAGCCCCTGTGTGTTAGGGGTATCATTGTACCAAGCCAGGAAAGTGAGCAATCATGTTTTTGTGTGCTAGAGTGGTAATTTGAAGCAGTTGAAAATTAATGAAAACCGCGTGCATAATAGTCATAGAGGTCGGGATAGTTGCCTCGATTAATGATTAGATCGTAAAATAGAACATAATGCTGTAGTCGTACCTTCACATCGTGAACCTGTAAATCCTAACAAACAGGAACAATTGTAACTACTACCAGATATAAAACATGAACCGCCATTAAAACATGATGAATCTGAACATGGCGTTTCTAAAAATAGATAATAGATGACAACATACAAATATCTCAGTATAGCGTTGTTACATAACGCTAAAAAGCACATTTGTTCTCCATGAATCAGAGCGTATTACTTCCACACGCACAACAGTTCAAAACGAAACGAAATAAAAGTATGCTTTTTATTACGATTCGTTGGAATTTGTAGTTCAAACGACACTGTAAGTGCTTCGAAGACGTTTCAGCAGTTGAATCGTATCAAATATGTATCGATAATGATTTCTGTCAAGTGTTTCAGGTGTAAATGATTTCATCACTTCATCGCCATTAACGAGTTGAAGATTATCATTGCTTTTCGTAATGTCTAAACATTAAATATTTCTACAAACCTTCACAATTTGTTCCTCTAAAGCCATCTTGACAGGAACAATCATAACTACTTCCGGAAATAGAACAAGTACCATTAAATAGGCACGGTGAGATGGTACATGGTGTCACTGAAATACATTTTTCCCAATGATAAATTTCGTGATGTAATTATAGTTACTAAAAGTAAAATGCCAAAAACTTTTGGCATACATATATTAAAAAATCTCCAAACATGTGATTAACATGTCTAATTATCTAAAAAAATTACGATTTGTTAGCTATTGCAATATCTTATTTAGTTCATTCACAAGAATATTGATTAATAAAAGACAAACATATTTAGATTAATAATATTGTATCATAAATATTGCTCTATCAGTGTTTATCTATAACAAAGTGTCAGTGAACTACCTTGAAGTGTTTGGTGGTGATCTGCCACATACTGTGAAGGGAAATTCTATAAAAGATTTTATTGGTCCAAATTAAAGGGCCCACGGAGGGGCATATAAACATAATAAAACATAAGGTGATTGCATAAAATATCAAATAAATTGTAAGTACATGCAGCAACAAAACAAAAGGGGGGGGGGGGCAAGTGCGTAGAGCTAATTTTAATTAGATTGGCTTCTCATCGATCTAATTATATAAAAACTGTGTTAATAAATGCCCGATTTTTATTTCATTTTATTTTTAAAGAGGCTAGATGCAGATGAGAAACTACAATATTTTCAACTACCTTACATTCCTTATCGTATGGTATCAGGTAATGAAATAAATTTATGCTTAAAATATTTTTGCTTACCAATTTATTTTGTACACTTTGAAATTTCATTAACCTTTATATCACCCAAGCCGAGCCCCAAGCCATCGGATGTTCGATTACTGTCAACTCTGCATGTGACTAAAGTTCACCTGTTATAAAAGTTTCAAGATCCCCAAAAGCATGCTTTGATTGATAATATATTACCAACAGGTGGAAAACAGATTCTCATTCACGTGATAACTGTGTGTAGTACACACTGTCAACATAGGGAAATATGTATCCACTTTTGTTAAAGGTAAAACGACACGTGGCTTGCAAGGTGATTAACGACATACAAATACGAAAACGAAAAAGCACGCTTAGATAAAAATTCCTCAGCCTCAGGTAACTGTGTATTTGACCTTTTAATGACAGAGTTCAATGTGTGCACTACATAAAAATAGACACACCCGTACATAGATAAAAAAAAATACAGGTGATTATCAACTCATGAGAGAAAAAAATAACACCTATGTAAACCAATCGAAATGTTGGGTTTACATAATATGCAAAACAAGATGCGTGCTCCTATATCCTATAAATAAAATGTATGCCATCTCTGAAAAAAGTGGTATCAAATGATCAACGGCGTAAATAAATTTCAATGTGCATATCAAGATTACGAAGCAAAGAAAATGGAATACAGTTTTCGATATTAATTCAAATGAGTGGAAACAAATTTATATACTCCCATTTAAAGCTACAGCATGTACAAAATTCCATTGGTTTCAATTTAAAATAAACCACAATATTCTGGCTACTAATTATTTCCTGAAAAAAATTAAAATTATTGATGATGCAAATTGTAATTTTTCCCAAAAGGAAAATGAAACCATTCAACACATTTTTTGGGGTTGTGAAAATGTACAAAATCTTCTAGGGCAAGTAAATTCTTGGTTCGGTGACAAAGACATAAACCAAACATTTTTAAAGAAGACTCTAATTTTTGGAGATGTTGATAAAGTATATAAAGATGATGTATACAATGCCATTTTACTAAACATAAAATACTATATATATACAAACAGATGTCTGAAAAAAAAATTATCCTTTCATTCGCTTAAAGCTTGTTTGATAAATTTATATAAAACTGAAAAAATGATTGCTGTCCGAAATCAAAGAATTGCAGAATTTCAATTACATTCGAGTACTTTTGAAAAACTGTTTGAGGATTGTTGACATAGTTTTTATTCTTATGTAAATTCCCTTTCCATAGATATTCCACTAAATATTAACTGATATAGTCTATCTAAATATACTTTTCTTGTTTATATTTACTATACTATAGTATACTTTATAGTATACTCATTACGGGATAATTAAAACAATATGAATGTTTGATCCATCCAAATAATACTTTTGTATATCTGGTACAGTGTTATAGTCCAATTGATTCTTTGCACCAGGCCAGACCATAAAAGTTTTATATATAAATGCCAATATAAAGTACAATCTCATCTTCTCAATGTCTTTTTTTCTTTCTTTTTAAAAATACACTAAAATTCTTATCTACTTTTTTTCCTAATTATACAAAAAATATTTATCACATATATCAATAGTAAACAATTTTAAACTTTGCAAAATACCCCTTTTCTCATCTTTTATATTCAAAAAAAAAAAAAAAAAACTTCCACTGCAATATACATATGATTATATATTGGAAAAGATTGTAAGAAGATTTAATTGTACTTTACTATATAGATTGTATGATGTTTTATATGTTATTATATTATTGTACTCTATTCTGTATTGATGTATTTTGCAGTTGAGAAAAAAAAAAAAAAAATTAAAAAAAAAAAGATTACGAAGCATTTTGATGACAAAGAATAAACGATTGCAGGTACAATCACGTGTAGTATTCATTATGAATGAACATTTCAATAATTACAATCCGTGATGGTCTCGTGAAGACATCGCGTTCTGTCCGTCATGTCCATGTTGTTTCGCGGACCGTCCACGTATACACACAGATTTCTCGTTATTTCCGCGTTGCGATAATCCTTGATAAGACATGGACTTTGCGTTTTCTGCTTGAGCTTCACTGTAAATTGGCTTTTAGTTACCTTGACATTCTGGACCATTAAATCCAAGAGGACAAACACAGACGTAATTTCCATCAACATCAATACATCGACCGTCATTTTGGCAGGGGGCGCTGCTACATGGTGTCACTGTATAAAATAAAAATAGAATATTATCTAATAAAATGAAAAACAAAAAATACTACACTATCAGCACAATTTTAAAATCCAATCGAAAAATCTCAGAAAAAGACGGAAAATCGACACCACTAATACTATTATATATTTCCTACCTTGGTACAGACACATAAAAAACAGTGGCATGCAAACATTGTTCGGTTCGTCTTTACCTCCAGTTGTCAGTGGGAGGGCCATGTTATATTTACTTTAATTTTGTTTGTTTTCGTATTGCGGTGTCTAACACATATTGTGTTGTGTTTTTGCTTTGTCTTCGTCTTGTGTCTTGTGTACCCAATGTTGCCAGTCTCTCTGGATTGTTCATTTGTTATTTCCCCTTCGGTATTCTCTCATGTTTAAACTAGTTCTATGGGCCCAAATCTCTCCTCTTAAGGAAATGAAGCATCCAGCAAGTATTTGACTAAAAATGATCACTGAAAAATGTGTACATTTTGGATTGTTTTCATACCATATAGTACTATTATTATTGGAAAAATATGCACAAATTCACACAAAAAAGTCATAGAAAAATGCTGATTATCTGGATTAGTTATCAGATAGTAACATGTGACATAGAGGTGTAATCATACCTTGACATCGTGAACCTCTAAATCCTAGCAAACAGGAACAGCTATAACTACTGCCAGATATAACACATGAACCGCCATTAAAACATGGTGCATCTGAACATGGCGTTTCTGGAAATAGATAATAGATTATAAGAGAAAAATTCGTTCAGTATAGCGCTGCTACCTGTACACTGAAAACTTTTAAAAGCACAGTTGCTCTCCATCAATTGGAATGCTTTATATCTATTAATAAATGTTGGGTTAATTTTGGAAGGCATTTTATTTAGAACCGTTCCAGAAAGAAATCTATGTTCAGACGTCAAAACTAAACCTTTAAAAGGAAACGTTTCGAAAAAAAAGTATTACCTCCACACGCAAAACAGTTAAAAACGAAACAAAAAATTGTTTTTATACAATTCGTTGGAATTTTGGAATTTACACAACACTGTAAGGCACTTCGAAGACGCTTCAGCAGTTTAATCGTATCAAACACGTATGATAATGATTTAATAAAGTGTTTCATGTGTAATGATTTCATCACTTCTATTTTTATCAAATATTGACCACCTTTAACAAGTTGAAGATTATGGTTGCTTCTTGTTATGTCTCTAATATTAAATATTTCTACAAACCTTCACAATTTGTTCCTCTAAAGCCATCTTCACAGGAACAAGCATAGCTACTTCCGGATATTGAACAGGTACCATTAAATAGGCACGGTGAGATGGTACATGGTGACACTGAAATACATTTTTCTCAATGACAAATTTTGTGTCATTAGTTACTAAAAGTAAAATGCCAAACACTTTTGGCATAAATATATTAAAAAATCTCCAAACATGTGATTAACATGTCTAATTTATCTCAAGAGTTTTTGAAATTCGTCGGACCTATCAGACCTAGGGGGCAGAAAATCATGAGGTCCGCCAATAACGTCGGTAATGCCGACCCCCATGTCCGCCAAACATTTTTGAATGATGTGTTTACTTTTTTAACAGAAGTAGGAAACGCAGGTCGTATTGTAAATACCGGAACAAGTTCGGTCAACTCGGAATTCGTAACCGCATTGAATACGTGATATTTTATCTGTTTTTGGTGAATATTATTGGTAACTGTCATGAAAATAAATATATTTGAATATATTGTGATGCGTAAGATGATCTTTTCGAGTGAAAAGCCCCCCCAAAAAAAATAAAAAACATGACGTCCCTGATTTGTATCGTTCCCTTTACCGAATCTGTTTCTATTTAGAATTTTGTTTACAGTTCCGACAACATGGCAATGTGTCAATCATAAAAATGTGGTCTTTCCTGAAGCAGTAGAACGGAGCTCAGCCAGGCAAATGTTGAGACTGCATAGGGAAATTGAACTGGAGATTGAGAGAGTCTATTGACTTTTAGAATATTGTTATTGTAATCTCAATAAAATTATGTTTTAAATCTGGTAAATTTTTCAAGGTTTGAGGGTATCCCTAGCTGGATTTGGCTACTCTTTTTTGGTGCATGGTTTCAACTTTTTGGTTTATTCTGGATGGTGACTGGTCTTCTTATTTCTAGGCCTCTACCAGTACTAATGAAGTTAAATACAGAAAGCGCTCTGCTAGACTAAAATAATAATAACGGTATGACATTGCTTGGCTTTAAAACAATTTTACATAAAAAATGTAGGTTCGGCAAAAATTCAGAGGGTCCAACAGAAAATTCTTGGCTGCTGGACCTATGTCCAGGAAATGAAAACAAATTTCAAAAAGTCTGTTATCTAACAAAATAAAATTTATGATTTGTTAGCTGTTGCAATATCTTATTTAGTTCATTCACAAGAATATTGATTAACAAGAGCAACGCAAAGCGTGGCGTATCCCCTCATCTAAAAATTAGACCCTGTGACTTTAACCTTTAACCTTGAAAATCAATAGGGTTCCAGATTTTCTTAAGGTCGAAGTATGTACCAGGTTTGGTCAAAATCCATTGAAGGATGTTGATTCTAGAGTGTTCACAAGGATGTTATGCAGTAAAAATTTGACCCCTTCACCTGTGACCTTGAAAATCAATAGGGTTCCAGACTCTCCTAAGGACTATGTATGTACCAAGTTTGGTCCAAATCCATTGAAGGATGCTGATTCTAGAGTGTTCACAAGGATGTTACGCAGTAAAAATTTGACCAGATGACCTTGACATTTGACCTTGAAAATCAATAGGGTTCCAAATTCTCTTAAGGACTAAATATGTACCACGTTTGGTCAAAATCCATTGAAGGATGTTGATCCTAGTGTTCACAAGGATGTTACGGAAGGACGGAAGGACGGACGGTAGCGTTACTATATCCCTTTGCAAATTCGTTGGCGAGGGGATAATAAAAGACCAACAAATTTAGATTAATAATATTTTATCATAAAGGACAAAATCGTGATGCAAGATATCAACAGAATTCCAACCAGGCTTAAACTTGCAACTGGGAATTACATGCTACAAACTATGAGGGCAGCTTATAATCAAAACCCTATTGATCCAACCTGCAAACTGTGTAACCAGGCAGAAGAAACCGTATCACACTTTTTAATATGCTGCAAAACCCTAGAATATCTCCGAGCACTAACGGTAAATAACATTATTGAGGAAAGTAGCAAACTGTTTGCTTTCCACTCTACTAACCCGCAGCTAGATATTATACAATTAATTATTAATCCATTTCACTACGCTGTGAATAATAGCTTAGAAGCAAATATATGCACCAGCATTGAGCCACTGTGTAGACAATTGATATATAAAATGCACTGTAAAAGATATGAACTGCTTGCGAAGAATGACCTGTTGAGATGTAAGAGAAAGATAAACATTTCTGCGTAGTCGATAACTCTTGTGTGTATGCAGATCGTCTAGACATATACTGTTTTGGAATATATAAATTTTACCTTTTAAACGAATACTTAATATGAACTATGTAAATAACATGTGACGTGTAAATACATTGGTGTTGGATTGTATTGACAATTGGGATATACTGACATTGTGTTTTATTACTCCAATCAAGGAGGTGTGCCTTAATTGGCTGAATTCCATTGAATACAGATACAGATGTTTTTTTTGATAAATATGTTGGATACATTGCGTCCAAGTCAAATTTGAAGTATGACCTATTACTTCAGTTCGAATTAACTGAGTATACGAGTTATGGGGCTAAATTCAATTAACAATTATAATGAACCGATCGTATTCATACTTCAAGTCTTATAAAGTATAGCCTGCATTGTATCAGATTTCAATAAGTATGCCACCTTATGTCTTACTTGATGTACAATGGTGTAGCAAGATATGTGCGTTGAAACTCCTGCTGGCCACAAGTGGCTTTACCGAATATCAAAAGATTCATTCTGCCCATGAAGCTGTAATAACCTTTTTATTTTATTTGAAGCTTGAAGATACCAAAGGGTATTAGACTATTAGCATGTTAAAAAATACAGTGATTTTCATTAAAAGCTGACATTACCAAAGTTAGTATTCCATCATAAAACAACTACATTGGGTTTTAGTTACCTTGACATTCTGGACCATTAAATCCATGAGGACAAACACAGACGTAATTTCCATCAACATCGATACATCGACGGTCATTCTGGCAGGGGGCGCTGCTACATGGTGTCACTGTATAAAATAAGAATAGAAAAATAACTAATAAAATGAAAAACAAAAAATACTACACTGTCAGCACAACTCCAAAATCTAATAGAAAAACAAAAAATACTACACTGTCAGCACAATTTCAAAATCCAATCGAAAAATCGCAGAAAAAGACGGAAAATTGACACCACTAATACTATTATATATTTCCTAGCTTGGTACAGACACATAAAAAACAGTGGCATGCAAACGTTGTTCGGTTCGTCTTTATCTCCAGTTGTTTGTGGGAGGGCCATGTTATATTTATTTAATTTTTTTTGCTTGCGCATAGCGGTGTCTAACACATATTGTGTTGTGTTTTTGTTTTGTTTTCGTCTTGTGTCTTGTGTACCCAATGTTGCCAGTTTCTCTGGATTCTTCATTTGTTATTGCCCCTTCGGTATTCTCTAATGTATAAACTAGTTCTATGGGCCCAAATCTCTCCTCTTAAGGAAATGAAGCATCCAGCAAGTATTTGACTAAAAATGATCACCGAAAAATGTGTACATTTTGTATCGTGTTCATACCATATAGTACTATTATAATTATTATTAATGTAATTACCGTATTTCTTCTAATAGACACCCCGGGAGCAAATGCATTTATAAAATAGGGGGCGTCAATTAGAGAAACGAATTTCCGACTTTTATAGCCGTTAGATGACGTTAATTTGATGAAACAGACTATAGAAATATACACGTGCTATGTCAATATACATTACCTAATGAAATGTCTTCGATATCGGCTAATCGGTGCGTGTTGGGTTGGTCTGACCTTAATTTATAAATTCCATCAAGAAACGAGCATGGAGCAGCAAATGGAGTTTAATTTTGAAAGTTCTATTCAAAGTTATCACGTATATAAATCAATCTGGACATACAAGATCGGTGAGAAACTTCGTTGTAACAGAGAAGAAAATGATCCAAATGACAAATTTGCTGTGAAACTCGTTCGAAATGATGGAAATAAAGAACAATGGATAGGAAACGTGCCCATCGAACACAGCAAAGTATTTAAATTTTTTCTTAAAAGAGGTGGCAAAATATTTGCAACTGTAACCGGCAACAAGTTTTTCAATATAGGATTGGAATTACCGTGTATGTACACATTTTCGGGACAAGCTGCTGATGTTGAAAAATTAAGAACTTTACTAAAACCCACTGCTATTTAAAATGGAATCTTAAAAATAAAGCTAGACACACATAATTTTTCTTTTTAAGTTGAAAGTAATTAAATATGCCGAAGAAAAGGGAAAACATGCGGCAGCCAAGTTTTTTAATGTTGACAGAAAACGTGTTTGTTTATCTGGACAATTATTGCTGATTAGTGTATAAATTACGACTGCACTTTTATCTTTTAGTGCTGTGTGTATATACGTTTTTACTAATATGAATAACTAAACAACAGAATGGACTTTTATCAACACTATTAATTGCAATACTCCTGAAACGACTATTTTACAATACACGTTTTATACTTTTTAGTAATGGATGTAAATACGTTTTTATGCCACTAACCAAACTTATACAACATGGAAATGATGAACTTTTAACTACTACGTATATTTTATCATAACTGTAAATACGTATCTTTTTAAGTATGTTCCCGTTAAGTTAGGTTGTATAATTTTATCCATAATTGGAGTTCTCCGAATTCCGGAGGAATTTTACCTGTACAAAGACAAAAACAAAGACAAAGATGCGTAAAACTCTTCACACGCTGTAACTATTTTAGGAACTCTTACACGCTGTGTTGTTGATTAGGTACCGATAAGTGGAGTTTACATTTTATGAAATGGGGGCATTAATTAGAAGTCACAATGGTCTATAGGCCAGAATAAGGGAAGGGGGGTGTTAATTAGAAGGGGGAAAAAACTACACAAGATCACACACAAGTAATAGAAAAAGGCTGATTATCTGGACTAATGATCGGATTATATAATATGACATAGAGCTGTACTACATAGTCGTACCTTCACATCGCGAACCTGTAAATCCATACAAACAGGAACAGTTATAACTACTGCCAGATATAAAACATGAACCGCCATTCACACATGGTGAATCTGAACATGGCGTTTCTGAAAATAGATAATAGATGATTAACAGAAAAATATTTCAGCATAGAGCTGTTACATGTACACTGAAAACTTTTAAAAGCATAGTTGCTTTCAATGAATCGGAGCGTTTTATACGCCTTAATAAATGATTGGTTGATATGGAAACCAATTTATTCAGAACCATTCCAGAAATAAATCTATGTAGGAAATGTGTAACGTCCTCATGGAAAACAGTCAAAAACGAAACAATTTTTTTTTTTTTACGATTCGTTGGAATTTGGAGTTCACACGAGACTAAGGCACTTCGAAGACGTTTCAGCAGTTGAATTGTATTGAACGCGTATGATAATGATTTGATAAAGTGTTTCAGGTGTAATGATTTCATCATCAAATATTGACCATTCCAGAAATAAAGATTATTATTGCTTTTTGTAATGTCTATGATCCTCTATCTTTCTACAAACCTTCACAATGTGTTCCTCTAAAGCCATCTTGACAGGAACAATCATAACTACTTCCAGAAATTAAACAGGTACCATTAAATAGACACGGTGAGATGGTGCATGGTGTGACTGAAATACATGTTTACAACAGGTCAAAATGTCTTGATTTAATTGGTCACTAAAGGTGAAAGGTCAAATATGTATTAACAATCCACAACAGTGAATAAAAATGTCAAAAAATAAAACTTGTAATTTGTGCAAGCTGTAGCAAAATCTTTTTCAGTCCATTCATAAGTATATTGTTTAATAAAAGATAAACAAATTTATATTAATAATATTTTATCATAAAGGACAAAATCGTGATGTTTCTGTTCGATAAATATGTTGGATACCTTGTGTCCAAGTCAAACTTGACGCATGATCGACTTTTATTTTAGTTCGAATAACCAAATATACGAGCTATCAGGTTAAATTTAATTAACAATTAAAATGAACGGATCATATTCTTACTTCAAGTCTTACAAAGTATGGCTTGCATTGTATCAGATTTCAATAAGTATGCCGCCTTATGTCTTGCTGGATGTACAGTGGTGTAACAGTAACTATTTAGAGAACATTTACATAATCAAGACATGTGCTTTGAAACTCCTGCTGTCCACAAATGCTTTTTCGGAATGCCATCAGATTTTTTTCTATCCATGAAGCTGTAATAACCCTTTTGCTTGATTATATTTATTGAAGAATTTAAATGAATGAAAGTTTTGTACTCACTATGTAGTATTTTGTATGTAATTCTCATTTTACCCTTGTTCTTTTGGCCATTGTATTGTCTGTCTTTCTCTGATTGACGGCTTCTGAATACCCCTTTTAGTATCTTCAAACTTTTAGCTTACAACAGTTGATCATTCCTAAACTTTCTAATGACGAATCATATCGGCAACACAGTGTCCTTGATTTGTAGCATAAACAGAAATTGACTACTTCATCATGAAACAACCACATTTGGGTTTTAGTTACCTTGACATTCTCGACCATTAAATCCACGAGGACAAACACAGAGGTAATGTCCACCAACAACAATACATTGACCATTATTCTGGCAGGGGGCCTCACTACATGGTGTCACTGTGTAAAATATGCATGTAATAATAACTTATAATATGAAGAAAAAAAAAATACCATATTTTCGGAACAATTTTAAATCCAATCGAAAAATCGCAGAAAAAGACGGAAAATCGACACCGCTAATACTATTATTTGCTACAGGCACGTCAATGAAAAAAACAAGTGGCATGCTTAAACTATGTATATTGACCCAAATCTCTGCTCTCAGTGAAATGATGCATTCAGCAAGTCGTTGACTAAAATGATCTGCCTAAAAATGTGTATATTTTGGACCGTGTTCATACCATATAGTACCATTATTATTGCATGTATAATTATTATTGGAAAAACATGCACAAATTCGCACAAAAAAGTCATAGAAAAATGCTGATTATCTGGATTAGTTATCAGATAGTAACATGTGACATAGAGGTGTAATCATACCTTGACATCGTGAACCTCTAAATCCTAGCAAACAGGAACAGCTATAACTACTGCCAGATATAACACATGAACCGCCATTAAAACATGGTGCATCTGAACATGGCGTTTCTGGAAATATATAATAGACTATAACAGAAAAATAGTTCAGTATAGCGCTGCTAAATGTACGCTGAAAACTTTTAAAAGCAGTTGCTCTCCATCAATTGGAATGCTTTATATCCATTAATAAATGTTGGGTTAATTTTGGAAGGAACTTTATTTAGAACCGTTCCAGAAAGAAATCTATGTTCAGACGTCAAAACTAAGCCTTTTTAAGGAAACATTTCGAAAAAAGTATTACCTCCACACGCAAAACAGTTAAAAACAAAACAAAAAATTGTTTTTATACAATTTGTTGGAATTTTGGAGATTACACGACACTGTAAGGCACTTCGAAGACGCTTCAGCAATTTAATCATCTCGAACATGTATGATAATGATTTGATTAAGTGTTTCATGTGTAATGATTTCATCACTTCTATTTTTATCAAATATTGACCACCTTTAACAAGTTGAAGATTATGGTTGCTTCTTGTTATGTCTCTAATATTAAATATTTCTACAAACCTTCACAATTTGTTCCTCTAAAGCCATCTTGACAGGAACAATCATAGCTACTACCGGAAATTGAACAGGTACCATTAAATCGGCACGGTGAGATGGTACATGGTGTCACTGAAATTCATTTTTCCCCAATGATAAATTGTGTGATGTAATTAGATACTAAAAGTAAAATGCCAAATATTTTTGCCATAAATATATTAAAAAATCTCCAAACATGTTATTAACATGTCTAATTTATCTAAAAATTAATATTTACGATTTGTTAGCTGTTGCAATATCTTATTTAGTTCATTCACAAGAATATTGATTAATAAAAGACAAACATATTTAGATTAATAATATTGTATCATAAAGGACAAAATCGGGATGTATTTTTCGATAAATATGTCCAAGTCAAATTTGACGTATGACCTATTATTTCAGTTCGAATTAACCGAGTATACGAGTTATGGGGTTAAATTCAGTTAACAATTATAATGAACCGATCGTATTCGTACTTCAAGTCTTACAAACTATGGCTTGCATTGTATCAGATTTCAATAAGTATGCCACCTTATGTCTTACTTGATGTACAATGGTGTAGCAAGACATGTGCATTGAAACTCCTGCTGGCCACAAGTGGTTTTACCGAATATCGAAAGATTTATTCTGCCCATGAAACTGTAATAACCTTTTTATTTCATTTGAAGTTTGAAGATACCAAAGGGTATTAGCATGTTAAAAAATTATAGTGATTTTCCATAAAGTTGACATTACCAAAGTTAGTATTCCATCATAAAATAACTACATTGCGTTTTAGTTACCTTGACAGTCTGGACCATTAAATCCATGAGGACAAACACAGACGTAATTTCCATCAACATCAATACATCGACGGTCATTCTGGCAGGGGGCGCTGCTACATGGTGTCACTGTATAAAATATGCATAGAATAATATCTAATAAAATGAAAAACAAAAAATATTACACTGTCAGCACAATTCCAGAATCCAATCGAAAAATCGCAGAAAAAGACGGAAAATCGACACTGCTAAAACTATTATATATTTCCTAGCATGGTACAGACACATAAAAAACAGTGGCATGCAAATGTTGTTCGGTTCGTCTTTACCTCCAGTTGTTAGTGGGAGGGCCATGTTATATTTACTTTAATTTTTTTTGCTTGCGCATAGCGGTGTCTAACATATATTGTGTTGTGTTTTTGCTTTGTCTTCGTCTTGTGTCTTGTGTACCCTATGTTACCAGTCTCTCTGGATTGTTCATTTGTTATTGCCACTTCGGTATTCTCAAACGTTTAAACTAGTTCTGTGGGCCCAAATCTCTCCTCTTAAGGAAATGAAGCATCGAGCAAGTAGTTGACTAAAAATGATCACCGAAAAATGTGTACATTTTGGATCGTGTTCATACCATATACATGTAGTACTATTATTATTATTATGATTATTATTATTAATGTTATTATTATTTTTATTTTTATCATTATTATTATCATTGAAAAAACTACACAAGATCGCACACAAGTAATAGAAAAATGATGATTATCTGGATTAATGATCGGATTATATAATATGACATAGAGCTGTACTAATTAGTCGTACCTTCACATCGTGAACCTGTAAATCCATACAAACAGGAACAGCTATAACTACTGCCAGATATAAAACATGAACCGCCATTCATACATGGTGAATCTGAACATGGCGTTTCTGAAAATAGATAATAGATAATAACAGAAAAATATTTCAGTATAGCGCTGTTACATGTACACTGAAAACTTTTAAAAGCACAGTTGCTTTCAATGAATCAGAGCGTTTTATACGCCTTAATAAATGATTGGTTGATATGGAAACCATTTTATTCAGAACCGTTCCAGAAACAAATCTATGTTAGACATCAAAACTAAAACGTTTTAGGAAATGTGTAACGTCCTCACGGAAAACAGATAATAACGAAACAAAATTATATTTTTATTATGATTCGTTGGAATTTGGAGTTCACACGAGACTAAGGCACTTTGAAGCATACCTGCCAACCTCTGAAACACCAAATCAGGGTCATGACCCTCATTCCTAAATAAAAATGAGGGTCATAACACGTAACCACATTTTCGGCCATAATTATTGTAAATCGTATGATATCATATTTAGTTTAATATGTATTATTAATGATCATATGTATGTACAAATAAACAGCTGTATCAATAAACTTGTCATAGACTCTAAGCTCTGGTTATAATCACTAGTTGCACTCTTTACAGATTTTAGAACAGAAGCAGATCATGAGATGGTTGATATTCATAACAACATTGATTTTGATTGAATTTACAACTCAGTAACCCACATACGGTGTCATTGTTCAAATCTGATCTGAATTCAGTGTGTATCTTCTTAATGATTGAAAAAGCTCTTTCAGAATCAGCATTACTTTTTGGTAATACTAATAAAGTTTTGCAAGTTTTGAAAGAACACCAAATCTTTTTGTTCCAGAAAAAATGTCATCAAGTTTCCCCATTTCTCCTCAAAACTGTTCAATATTACTCTTCAAAGAATTGATTGGCGTTGTTACAAACAAAGACATTGATTTTGATTTCCTTTGAACCATCTCCAGCTGCATATGGTTTTGTGACTTTGCATGCCTTGTCAGGTCATTCTTTGCACCGCATCCAATAGATAAATGTGATTTACAAAGAATGCAATATGCATCATTTACGCTACGATCACCGTGACTGAGCCAACTAATTTCTGTTTCCCAAGCTTTTTGATATTTGCATAAATATTTCTTTCGCTTAGCGGGTGAAGAACAAGCAGGCACCGATAAGGACTTCTTCCTTCCAGTAGACATTTTGCAGAAATTATTCAACTTTTTTATTGTAAAAACAACTCAAACTTTCCACAAGGGGATTAAAACTTTATTGTAAAAAACCCAATCATTGCTAATTACTTGCCTCGAAGGTATATAGGTGTTGTTGATTGTAGTTGACCATTCGGATTATTGTCCTTTCGATAGTTAAAATCCAGGTATTTTCCAAATAAATAAATAAATATTTCAAATATGTGGACCAATTCAAGGTCATCGTAGTGAAATCCGTGTCCCGACGGGTG